>CM067299.1:50621347-50771606 GCA_034231615.1 Meghimatium bilineatum
AATCAAACAAGGGCATTTCAACACATCAAACAGGGGATCAGACAAGGTTGTGTGTGTGCTGTCATCCAATCTTTTCAATTTATAAAGTGAAATAATAGAGATCTACGCAAGATATGCCAGGAATATCAGCTGGAAGACACATTATAAACAACCTACATTGTGCTGATGATACAGTTCAGTCTGATAGTCGAAAATGAAACAGTTACAAGAAATGATGAATATTATTGCAAAAGAATGTCAAAACCTAGGGCTTAGTCTGAATGGTAGAAAAAAATGAAGTAATGGTAATATCACAGAACAAATGTCCTCCAGAATGCAACATTGAAGTAGATGGGATAAATCTAAAGCAAGTCAACATATTCAAATATTTAGGTACATTAATAACATCAAATGGAAGATGTATTAAAGAAGTCAAATATAGAATTGCTAAGGAAAAGGCAAAATTTCACATGATGAAGTTCATCCTATATAATATATTTGTCAAGTGAGGTGAGAAAGAGTTCTTAAAAGCTATATAAAACCAATTCTGATGTATGGAAGTGGATCTTGTTGTACACTCAGCATAACAGTGATAAATTATATTGAGGCAGCACAGATGTGTAGACAGTCCATATTTCTTGGATACATCACGAGAAAAGGAAAGATGGAACACATTGTAGCAACAGCCAAGTTGAAGAGCAAGCCAAGAGGGGTAGGAGAAGACTAAAAGAGATTATGCTTGAAAACCTAGCATTATGGCGTGGGAGAACATCAATATTGGAAATGAATGAGAGCATATGAAATAAAAGGCTGCGGAAAAACATGATAACCAACGCCACACGGCATGGATCATAAGAAGAAGATACAACACTACCACTGTGTTAAACATTGCAGCCATTGCTACCACAGCACATAACATTACATCCACAATGCTGCCACTACATTTAAAATTACAGCCAATATTGCACATATACCCAAAAGATAGATGGATGTGTCGGGCCATTGGCACAAATAAAACGGCGACACAACACATTTCCATTCTCAGGACTACATCATGCTGGAAATCTAGTAGGACCATACTTCTGCTACAAGAGAGATCCAGCGGGAGTTTGAGAATGAACGCTGAAGAAGAATTTCAATACATGAATACATCACATCCAAAACTGCATCTAAATACCACAGAAAGTGCTATCACTGCATCTATACTAAACACTACAGCAAATGCTACCACTGTATTTAAGGCTATGTCTACATACACCATTATCACTACAGCCACCAAAACAACAGACAATACTACAACTACATCCATAATCAACTCTAATACTACCACTGAACATTTCAACAAATGCTATCACTACATCTAAGACTAACTCTACATTCAACACTATCACTACATCTAAGACTAACTCTACATTCAACACTATCACTACATCTAAGACTAACTCTACATTCAACACTATCACTACATATAAGACTAACTCTATATTCAACACTACCACTACATATAAGACTAACTCTACATTCAACACTATCACTACATATAAGACTAACTCTATATTCAACACTACCACTACATATAAGACTAACTCTACATTCAACACTATCACTACATCTAAGACTAACTCTATATTCAACACTACCACTACATATAAGACTAACTCTACATTCAACACTATCACTACATCTAAGAACAGCTCTACATTCAACACTATCACTACATCTAAGACTAACTCTACATTCAACACTATCACTACATCTAAGAACAGCTCTACATTCAACACTATCACTACATATAAGACTAACTCTATATTCAACACTATCACTACATCTAAGACTAACTCTATATTCAACACTACCACTACATATAAGACTAACTCTACATTCAACACTATCACTACATCTAAGACTAACTCTATATTCAACACTACCACTACATCTAAGACTAACTCTACATTCAACACTATCACTACATCTAAGAACAGCTCTACATTCAACACTATCACTACATCTAAGACTAACTCTACATTCAACACTATCACTACATCTAAGAACAGCTCTACATTCAACACTATCACTACATCTAAGACTAACTCTACATTCAACACTATCACTACATCTAAGACTAACTCTATATTCAACACTATCACTACATCTAAGACTAACTCTATATTCAACACTATCACTACATCTAAGACTAACTCTATATTCAACACTATCACTACATCTAAGACTAACTCTATATTCAACACTATCACTACATCTAAGAACAGCTCTACATTCAACACTATCACTACATATAAGACTAACTCTATATTCAACACTATCACTACATCTAAGACTAACTCTATATTCAACACTATCACTACATCTAAGACTAACTCTACATTCAACACTATCACTACATCTAAGAACAGCTCTACATTCAACACTATCACTACATCTAAGACTAACTCTACATTCAACACTATCACTACATCTAAGAACAGCTCTACATTCAACACTATCACTACATCTAAGACTAACTCTACATTCTCAACACTATCACTACATCTAAGACTAACTCTACATTCAACACTATCACTACATCTAAGACTAACTCTACATTCAACACTATCACTACATCTAAGACTAACTCTATATTCAACACTACCACTACATCTAAGAATAACTCTACATTCAACACTATCAGTACATCTAAGACTAACTCTATATTCAACACTATCACTACATCTAAGACTAACTCTACATTCAACACTACCACTACATATAAGACTAACTCTATATTCAACACTACCAGTACATCTAAGACTAACTCTATATTCAACACTACCAGTACATCTAAGACTAACTCTATATTCAACACTACCACTACATCTAAGACTAACTCTATATTCAACACTACCACTACATCTAAGACTAACTCTATATTCAACACTACCAGTACATCTAAGACTAACTCTATATTCAACACTACCAGTACATCTAAGACTAACTCTATATTCAACACTACCACTACATCTAAGACTAACTCTACATTCAACACTACCAGTACATCTAAGACTAACTCTATATTCAACACTACCACTACATCTAAGACTAACTCTATATTCAACACTATCACTACATCTAAGACTAACTCTATATTCAACACTATCAGTACATCTAAGACTAACTCTACATTCAACACTACCACTACATATAAGACTAACTCTATATTCAACACTATCACTACATCTAAGACTAACTCTACATTCAACACTATCACTACATCTAAGACTAACTCTACATTCAACACTATCACTACATCTAAGACTAACTCTACATTCAACACTATCACTACATCTAAGAACAGCTCTACATTCAACACTATCACTACATCTAAGACTAACTCTACATTCAACACTATCACTACATCTAAGACTAACTCTACATTCAACACTATTTCACTACATCTAAGACTAACTCTAAATTCAACACTATCACTACATCTAAGACTAACTCTACATTCAACACTACCACTACATCTAAGACTAACTCTACATTCAACACTATTTCACTACATCTAAGACTAACTCTACATTCAACACTATTTCACTACATCTAAGACTAACTCTACATTCAACACTATCACTACATCTAAGAACAGCTCTACATTCAACACTATCACTACATCTAAGACTAACTCTACATTCAACACTATTTCACTACATCTAAGACTAACTCTACATTCAACACTATTTCACTACATCTAAGACTAACTCTAAATTCAACACTACCACTACATCTAAGACTAACTCTACATTCAACACTATCACTACATCTAAGACTAACTCTAAATTCAACACTATCACTACATCTAAGACTAACTCTACATTCAACACTATCACTACATCTAAGACTAACTCTATATTCAACACTACCACTACATCTAAGACTAACTCTACATTCAACACTATCACTACATCTAAGACTAACTCTACATTCAACACTATCACTACATCTAAGACTAACTCTACATTCAACACTATCACTACATCTAAGACTAACTCTACATTCAACACTATCAGTACATCTAAGACTAACTCTACATTCAACACTACCACTACATCTAAGACTAACTCTACATTCAACACTATCAGTACATCTAAGACTAACTCTACATTCAACACTATCACTACATCTAAGACTAACTCTACATTCAACACTATCACTACATCTAAGACTAACTCTACATTCAACACTATTTCACTACATCTAAGACTAACTCTACATTCAACACTATCAGTACATCTAAGACTAACTCTACATTCAACACTATTTCACTACATCTAAGACTAACTCTACATTCAACACTATCACTACATCTAAGACTAACTCTACATTCAACACTATTTCACTACATCTAAGACTAACTCTACATTCAACACTATCACTACATCTAAGACTAACTCTACATTCAACACTATCACTACATCTAAGACTAACTCTACATTCAACACTATTTCACTACATCTAAGACTAACTCTACATTCAACACTATCACTACATCTAAGACTAACTCTACATTCAACACTATCACTACATCTAAGAATAACTCTACATTCAACACTATCACTACATCTAAGACTAACTCTACATTCAACACTATTTCACTACATCTAAGACTAACTCTACATTCAACACTATCAGTACATCTAAGACTAACTCTACATTCAACACTATTTCACTACATCTAAGACTAACTCTACATTCAACACTATTTCACTACATCTAAGACTAACTCTACATTCAACACTATTTCACTACATCTAAGACTAACTCTACATTCAACACTATCACTACATCTAAGACTAACTCTACATTCAACACTATTTCACTACATCTAAGACTAACTCTACATTCAACACTATCAGTACATCTAAGACTAACTCTACATTCAACACTATCACTACATCTAAGACTAACTCTACATTCAACACTATCACTACATCTAAGACTAACTCTACATTTAACACTATTTCACTACATCTAAGACTAACTCTACATTCAACACTATTTCACTACATCTAAGACTAACTCTACATTCAACACTACCACTACATCTAAGACTAACTCTACATTCAACACTATTTCACTACATCTAAGACTAACTCTACATTCAACACTATTTCACTACATCTAAGACTAACTCTACATTCAACACTATCAGTACATCTAAGACTAACTCTACATTCAACACTACCACTACATCTAAGACTAACTCTACATTCAACACTATCACTACATCTAAGACTAACTCTACATTCAACACTATCACTACATCTAAGACTAACTCTACATTCAACACTACCACTACATCTAAGACTAACTCTACATTCAACACTATCACTACATCTAAGACTAACTCTACATTCAACACTATCACTACATCTAAGACTAACTCTACATTCAACACTACCACTACATCTAAGACTAACTCTACATTCAACACTATCACTACATCTAAGACTAACTCTATATTCAACACTATCACTACATCTAAGACTAACTCTACATTCAACACTATCACTACATCTAAGACTAACTCTATATTCAACACTACCAGTACATCTAAGACTAACTCTATATTCAACACTATCACTACATATAAGACTAACTCTACATTCAACACTACCACTACATCTAAGACTAACTCTACATTCAACACTATCACTACATCTAAGACTAACTCTACATTCAACACTATCACTACATCTAAGACTAACTCTATATTCAACACTATCACTACATATAAGACTAACTCTACATTCAACACTACCACTACATCTAAGACTAACTCTATATTCAACACTATCACTACATCTAAGACTAACTCTACATTCAACACTATCACTACATCTAAGACTAACTCTACATTCAACACTATCACTACATCTAAGACTAACTCTATATTCAACACTATCACTACATCTAAGACTAACTCTACATTCAACACTATCACTACATATAAGACTAACTCTATATTCAACACTATCACTACATCTAAGACTAACTCTACATTCAACACTATCACTACATCTAAGACTAACTCTACATTCAACACTATCACTACATCTAAGACTAACTCTATATTCAACACTATCAGTACATCTAAGACTAACTCTACATTCAACACTACCACTACATCTAAGACTAACTCTACATTCAACACTATCACTACATCTAAGACTAACTCTACATTCAACACTACCACTACATCTAAGACTAACTCTACATTCAACACTATCAGTACATCTAAGACTAACTCTACATTCAACACTATTTCACTACATCCTAAGACTAACTCTACATTCAACACTATTTCACTACATCTAAGACTACTCTACATTCAACACTATTTCACTACATCTAAGACTAACTCTACATTCAACACTACCACTACATCTAAGACTAACTCTACATTCAACACTATTTCACTACATCTAAGACTAACTCTATATTCAACACTACCAGTACATCTAAGACTAACTCTATATTCAACACTACCACTACATCTAAGACCTAACTCTACATTCAACACTACCAGTACATCTAAGACTAACTCTATATTCAACACTACCACTACATCTAAGACTAACTCTATATTCAACACTATCACTACATCTAAGACTAACTCTATATTCAACACTATCATACATCTAAGACTAACTCTACATTCAACACTACCACTACATATAAGACTAACTCTATATTCAACACTATCACTACATCTAAGACTAACTCTACATTCAACACTATCACTACATCTAAGACTAACTCTATATTCAACACTATCACTACATCTAAGACTAACTCTACATTCAACACTATCACTACATCTAAGAACAGCTCTACATTCAACACTACCACTACATCTAAGACTAACTCTACATTCAACACTATCACTACATCTAAGACTAACTCTACATTCAACACTATCACTACATCTAAGACTAACTCTACATTCAACACTATCACTACATCTAAGAACAGCTCTACATTCAACACTATCACTACATCTAAGACTAACTCTACATTCAACACTATCACTACATCTAAGACTAACTCTACATTCAACACTATTTCACTACATCTAAGACTAACTCTAAATTCAACACTATCACTACATCTAAGACTAACTCTACATTCAACACTACCACTACATCTAAGACTAACTCTACATTCAACACTATTCACTACATCTAAGACTAACTCTACATTCAACACTATTTCACTACATCTAAGACTAACTCTACATTCAACACTATCACTACATCTAAGAACAAGCTCTACATTCAACACTATCACTACATCTAAGACTAACTCTACATTCAACACTATTTCACTACATCTAAGACTAACTCTACATTCAACACTATTTCACTACATCTAAGACTAACTCTAAATTCAACACTACCACTACATCTAAGACTAACTCTACAATTCAACACTATCACTACATCTAAGACTAACTCTACATTCAACACTATCACTACATCTAAGACTAACTCTACATTCAACACTATCACTACATCTAAGACTAACTCTATAATTCAACACTACCACTACATCTAAGACTAACTCTACATTCAACACTATCACTACATCTAAGACTAACTCTACATTCAACACTATCACTACATCTAAGACTAACTCTACATTCAACACTATCACTACATCTAAGACTAACTCTACATTCAACACTATCAGTACATCTAAGACTAACTCTACATTCAACACTACCACTACATCTAAGACTAACTCTACATTCAACACTATCAGTACATCTAAGACTAACTCTACATTCAACACTATCACTACATCTAAGACTAACTCTACATTCAACACTATCACTACATCTAAGACTAACTCTACATTCAACACTATTTCACTACATCTAAGACTAACTCTACATTCAACACTATCAGTACATCTAAGACTAACTCTACATTCAACACTATTTCACTACATCTAAGACTAACTCTACATTCAACACTATCACTACATCTAAGACTAACTCTACATTCAACACTATCACTACATCTAAGACTAACTCTACATTCAACACTATTTCACTACATCTAAGACTAACTCTACATTCAACACTATCACTACATCTAAGACTAACTCTACATTCAACACTATCACTACATCTAAGACTAACTCTACATTCAACACTATTTCACTACATCTAAGACTAACTCTACATTCAACACTATCACTACATCTAAGACTAACTCTACATTCAACACTATCACTACATCTAAGACTAACTCTACATTCAACATTATTTCACTACATCTAAGACTAACTCTACATTCAACACTATCACTACATCTAAGACTAACTCTACATTCAACACTATCACTACATCTAAGACTAACTCTACATTCAACACTATTTCACTACATCTAAGACTAACTCTACATTCAACACTATCACTACATCTAAGACTAACTCTACATTCAACACTATCACTACATCTAAGACTAACTCTACATTCAACACTATCACTACATCTAAGACTAACTCTACATTCAACACTATTTCACTACATCTAAGACTAACTCTACATTCAACACTATCAGTACATCTAAGACTAACTCTACATTCAACACTATTTCACTACATCTAAGACTAACTCTACATTCAACACTATTCACTACATCTAAGACTAACTCTACATTCAACACTATTTCACTACATCTAAGACTAACTCTACATTCAACACTATCACTACATCTAAGACTAACTCTACATTCAACACTATTTCACTACATCTAAGACTAACTCTACATTCAACACTATCAGTACATCTAAGACTAACTCTACATTCAACACTATCACTACATCTAAGACTAACTCTACATTCAACACTATCACTACATCTAAGACTAACTCTACATTCAACACTATTTCACTACATCTAAGACTAACTCTACATTCAACACTATTTCACTACATCTAAGACTAACTCTACATTCAACACTACCACTACATCTAAGACTAACTCTACATTCAACACTATTCACTACATCTAAGACTAACTCTACATTCAACACTATTTCACTACATCTAAGACTAACTCTACATTCAACACTATCACGTACATCTAAGACTAACTCTACATTCAACACTACCACTACATCTAAGACTAACTCTACATTCAACACTATCACTACATCTAAGACTAACTCTACATTCAACACTATCACTACATCTAAGACTAACTCTACCTACATTCAACACTACCACTACATCTAAGACTAACTCTACATTCAACATATCAGTACATCTAAGACTAACTCTACATTCAACACTATTTCCTACATCTAAGACTAACTCTACATTCAACACTATTTCACTACATCTAAGACTAACTCTACATTCAACACTATTCACTACATCTAAGACTAACTCTACATTCAACACTACCACTACATCTAAGACTAACTCTACATTCAACACTATTTCACTACATCTAAGACTAACTCTACATTCAACACTATTCACTACATCTAAGACTAACTCTATATTCAACACTATCACTACATCTAAGACTAACTCTATATTCAACACTACCACTACATCTAAGACTAACTCTACATTCAACACTATCACTACATCTAAGACTAACTCTACATTCAACACTATCACTACATCTAAGACTAACTCTACATTCAACACTATCACTACATCTAAGACTAACTCTACATTCAACACTATCACTACATCTAAGACTAACTCTATATTCAACACTATCACTACATCTAAGACTAACTCTACATTCAACACTATCACTACATATAAGACTAACTCTATATTCAACACTATCACTACATCTAAGACTAACTCTACATTCAACACTATCACTACATCTAAGACTAACTCTACATTCAACACTATCACTACATCTAAGACTAACTCTATATTCAACACTATCAGTACATCTAAGACTAACTCTACATTCAACACTACCACTACATCTAAGACTAACTCTACATTCAACACTATCACTACATCTAAGACTAACTCTACATTCAACACTACCACTACATCTAAGACTAACTCTACATTCAACACTATCAGTACATCTAAGACTAACTCTACATTCAACACTATTTCACTACATCTAAGACTAACTCTACATTCAACACTATTTCACTACATCTAAGACTAACTCTACATTCAACACTATTTCACTACATCTAAGACTAACTCTACATTCAACACTACCACTACATCTAAGACTAACTCTACATTCAACACTATTTCACTACATCTAAGACTAACTCTATATTCAACACTACCAGTACATCTAAGACTAACTCTATATTCAACACTACCACTACATCTAAGACTAACTCTACATTCAACACTACCAGTACATCTAAGACTAACTCTATATTCAACACTACCACTACATCTAAGACTAACTCTATATTCAACACTATCACTACATCTAAGACTAACTCTATATTCAACACTATCAGTACATCTAAGACTAACTCTACATTCAACACTACCACTACATATAAGACTAACTCTATATTCAACACTATCACTACATCTAAGACTAACTCTACATTCAACACTATCACTACATCTAAGACTAACTCTATATTCAACACTATCACTACATCTAAGACTAACTCTACATTCAACACTATCACTACATCTAAGAACAGCTCTACATTCAACACTACCACTACATCTAAGACTAACTCTACATTCAACACTATCACTACATCTAAGACTAACTCTACATTCAACACTATCACTACATCTAAGACTAACTCTACATTCAACACTATCACTACATCTAAGAACAGCTCTACATTCAACACTATCACTACATCTAAGACTAACTCTACATTCAACACTATCACTACATCTAAGACTAACTCTACATTCAACACTATTTCACTACATCTAAGACTAACTCTAAATTCAACACTATCACTACATCTAAGACTAACTCTACATTCAACACTACCACTACATCTAAGACTAACTCTACATTCAACACTATTTCACTACATCTAAGACTAACTCTACATTCAACACTATTTCACTACATCTAAGACTAACTCTACATTCAACACTATCACTACATCTAAGAACAGCTCTACATTCAACACTATCACTACATCTAAGACTAACTCTATATTCAACACTACCACTACATCTAAGACTAACTCTACATTCAACACTATCACTACATCTAAGACTAACTCTACATTCAACACTATCACTACATCTAAGACTAACTCTACATTCAACACTATCACTACATCTAAGACTAACTCTACATTCAACACTATCAGTACATTTAAGACTAACTCTACATTCAACACTACCACTACATCTAAGACTAACTCTACATTCAACACTATCAGTACATCTAAGACTAACTCTACATTCAACACTATCACTACATCTAAGACTAACTCTACATTCAACACTATCACTACATCTAAGACTAACTCTACATTCAACACTATTTCACTACATCTAAGACTAACTCTACATTCAACACTATCAGTACATCTAAGACTAACTCTACATTCAACACTATTTCACTACATCTAAGACTAACTCTACATTCAACACTATCACTACATCTAAGACTAACTCTACATTCAACGCTATTTCACTACATCTAAGACTAACTCTACATTCAACACTATCACTACATCTAAGACTAACTCTACATTCAACACTATCACTACATCTAAGACTAACTCTACATTCAACACTATTTCACTACATCTAAGACTAACTCTACATTCAACACTATCACTACATCTAAGACTAACTCTACATTCAACACTATTTCACTACATCTAAGACTAACTCTACATTCAACACTATCAGTACATCTAAGACTAACTCTACATTCAACACTATTTCACTACATCTAAGACTAACTCTACATTCAACACTATCAGTACATCTAAGACTAACTCTACATTCAACACTATTTCACTACATCTAAGACTAACTCTACATTCAACACTATTTCACTACATCTAAGACTAACTCTACATTCAACACTATTTCACTACATCTAAGACTAACTCTATATTCAACACTACCAGTACATCTAAGACTAACTCTATATTCAACACTACCACTACATCTAAGACTAACTCTATATTCAACACTATCACTACATCTAAGACTAACTCTATATTCAACACTATCAGTACATCTAAGACTAACTCTACATTCAACACTACCACTACATATAAGACTAACTCTATATTCAACACTATCACTACATCTAAGACTAACTCTACATTCAACACTATCACTACATCTAAGACTAACTCTATATTCAACACTATCACTACATCTAAGACTAACTCTACATTCAACACTATCACTACATCTAAGAACAGCTCTACATTCAACACTACCACTACATCTAAGACTAACTCTACATTCAACACTATCACTACATCTAAGACTAACTCTACATTCAACACTATCACTACATCTAAGACTAACTCTATATTCAACACTATCACTACATCTAAGACTAACTCTACATTCAACACTATCACTACATCTAAGAACAGCTCTACATTCAACACTATCACTACATCTAAGACTAACTCTACATTCAACACTATCACTACATCTAAGACTAACTCTACATTCAACACTATTTCACTACATCTAAGACTAACTCTAAATTCAACACTATCACTACATCTAAGACTAACTCTACATTCAACACTACCACTACATCTAAGACTAACTCTACATTCAACACTATTTCACTACATCTAAGACTAACTCTACATTCAACACTATTTCACTACATCTAAGACTAACTCTACATTCAACACTATCACTACATCTAAGAACAGCTCTACATTCAACACTATCACTACATCTAAGACTAACTCTACATTCAACACTATTTCACTACATCTAAGACTAACTCTACATTCAACACTATTTCACTACATCTAAGACTAACTCTAAATTCAACACTACCACTACATCTAAGACTAACTCTACATTCAACACTATCACTACATCTAAGACTAACTCTAAATTCAACACTATCACTACATCTAAGACTAACTCTACATTCAACACTATCACTACATCTAAGACTAACTCTATATTCAACACTACCACTACATCTAAGACTAACTCTACATTCAACACTATCACTACATCTAAGACTAACTCTACATTCAACACTATCACTACATCTAAGACTAACTCTACATTCAACACTATCACTACATCTAAGACTAACTCTACATTCAACACTATCAGTACATCTAAGACTAACTCTACATTCAACACTACCACTACATCTAAGACTAACTCTACATTCAACACTATCAGTACATCTAAGACTAACTCTACATTCAACACTATCACTACATCTAAGACTAACTCTACATTCAACACTATCACTACATCTAAGACTAACTCTACATTCAACACTATTTCACTACATCTAAGACTAACTCTACATTCAACACTATCAGTACATCTAAGACTAACTCTACATTCAACACTATTTCACTACATCTAAGACTAACTCTACATTCAACACTATCACTACATCTAAGACTAACTCTACATTCAACACTATTTCACTACATCTAAGACTAACTCTACATTCAACACTATCACTACATCTAAGACTAACTCTACATTCAACACTATCACTACATCTAAGACTAACTCTACATTCAACACTATTTCACTACATCTAAGACTAACTCTACATTCAACACTATCACTACATCTAAGACTAACTCTACATTCAACACTATCACTACATCTAAGACTAACTCTACATTCAACACTATCACTACATCTAAGACTAACTCTACATTCAACACTATTTCACTACATCTAAGACTAACTCTACATTCAACACTATCAGTACATCTAAGACTAACTCTACATTCAACACTATTTCACTACATCTAAGACTAACTCTACATTCAACACTATTTCACTACATCTAAGACTAACTCTACATTCAACACTATTTCACTACATCTAAGACTAACTCTACATTCAACACTATCACTACATCTAAGACTAACTCTACATTCAACACTATTTCACTACATCTAAGACTAACTCTACATTCAACACTATCAGTACATCTAAGACTAACTCTACATTCAACACTATCACTACATCTAAGACTAACTCTACATTCAACACTATCACTACATCTAAGACTAACTCTACATTCAACACTATTTCACTACATCTAAGACTAACTCTACATTCAACACTATTTCACTACATCTAAGACTAACTCTACATTCAACACTACCACTACATCTAAGACTAACTCTACATTCAACACTATTTCACTACATCTAAGACTAACTCTACATTCAACACTATTTCACTACATCTAAGACTAACTCTACATTCAACACTATCAGTACATCTAAGACTAACTCTACATTCAACACTACCACTACATCTAAGACTAACTCTACATTCAACACTATCACTACATCTAAGACTAACTCTACATTCAACACTATCACTACATCTAAGACTAACTCTACATTCAACACTACCACTACATCTAAGACTAACTCTACATTCAACACTATCAGTACATCTAAGACTAACTCTACATTCAACACTATTTCACTACATCTAAGACTAACTCTACATTCAACACTATTTCACTACATCTAAGACTAACTCTACATTCAACACTATTTCACTACATCTAAGACTAACTCTACATTCAACACTATCACTACATCTAAGACTAACTCTACATTCAACACTATTTCACTACATCTAAGACTAACTCTACATTCAACACTATTTCACTACATCTAAGACTAACTCTATATTCAACACTATCACTACATCTAAGACTAACTCTATATTCAACACTACCACTACATCTAAGACTAACTCTACATTCAACACTACCACTACATCTAAGACTAACTCTACATTCAACACTATTTCACTACATCTAAGACTAACTCTACATTCAACACTATTTCACTACATCTAAGACTAACTCTATATTCAACACTATCACTACATCTAAGACTAACTCTATATTCAACACTACCACTACATCTAAGACTAACTCTACATTCAACACTACCACTACATCTAAGACTAACTCTACATTCAACACTATTTCACTACATCTAAGACTAACTCTAAATTCAACACTATCACTACATCTAAGACTAACTCTATATTCAACACTATCACTACATCTAAGACTAACTCTACATTCAACACTATCACTACATCTAAGACTAACTCTACATTCAACACTATTTCACTACATCTAAGACTAACTCTAAATTCAACACTATCACTACATCTAAGACTAACTCTATATTCAACACTATCACTACATCTAAGACTAACTCTACATTCAACACTATCACTACATCTAAGACTAACTCTATATTCAACACTACCACTACATCTAAGACTAACTCTACATTCAACACTACCACTACATCTAAGACTAACTCTACATTCAACACTATCACTACATCTAAGACTAACTCTACATTCAACACTATCAGTACATCTAAGACTAACTCTACATTCAACACTATCAAAACTACAACAACAATCAACCTTTGGCATAAGCATTGATGATAAACACTGAATAATCAGTGTGTTCTCTTCCTCTAAATCCTGAGGCCCATTTTCTTGTGTGACACAATGTCCATGGATTAATCCTGGATCTAAGTGTACTCCCATGTCATCATTCACTGGATGGTTCACTGGATGCGCAGAACAGAAAGAATATGTTCTATAACAATGTTATTTATTTATTTATTATTAAGAACTGCTGATATCAGGAATCAAGGTGATGTTAAGTTCAAGAATATGCATGTAAAGTTCAGAAATGTACATGTAAAGTTAGGAATCTGCATGTTAGGTTCAGAAAATGTAAAGTTAAAAAAGCATGTAAGGTTCAGAAATTTACATGTAAAGTTAGGAATCTGCATGTAAAGTTCAGAAATTTACATGTAAGGTTAGGAATCTGCATGTAAAGTTCAGAAATTTACATGTAAGGTTAGGAATCTGCATGTAAGGTTCAGAAATTTACATGTAAGGTTAGGAATCTGCATGTAAGGTTCAGAAATTTACATGTAAAGTTAGGAATCTGCATGTAAAGTTCAGAAATTTACATGTAAAGTTAGGAATCTGTATGTAAAGTTCAGAAATTTACATGTAAAGTTAGGAATCTGTATGTTAAATTCAGGAACCTGTAAGTGAAATTCAGAAAAAATGCATGTCACAATCAGGAATCGAGCATGCGTTTTGTTACTTGTGTGATTTTGTAAAGAGTGTTTGTGATTGTTGTTGGAGGGTCTTTGACAGCTTTCTTTAATCTGAGAAAAGACATTTTCAAATACATATATTGCACTAGAACATTTGGTTGGCAACAATTACAAGAAAGCTATTTTGTTTCTGTGATAATTGAGGGTGGGTTTAATTTGTTGTAACATTTGTGGGATATGTTGACTTGATGTGTCATGACCACCACATCAAGGAATGTTGGATACTTTATTTCTCTCTCTCCCCCTCTCTCCGACTCTAAATAAATAAAACAACTAGCTGATTAAAAACTACAAACAATATGCAGAAAAATACATCCTGTGGTCACATACAAGACTGTATATGTGCGACAGGCTCACCTCATCTGTCACCTGCAGCATGCCCTGCAATCCAACTAATTCTACGAGGATGACCAAAACTGACTCAGGATACAAGAATCTACTTTAGAACTACAGACAGATATATATTGTATATGATGAATATAACAGTGTACAAGATCTTGATACCTTTCATGATGATATATGCTCATGTCAACCTCTGACTTTAGTATAATTTGGTTATATCAGAACTTTTTATCATTAAAAAATAGGCTGTGGTTCAGTACATCTTTCATATTGAATTATGATCAAAATAACAAAATATCTTTCATAATGAGGTATGATCGGTTCAACCTCGGATTTTAGTATAATTTGGTTATATCAGAACTTTTTATAATAAAAGTTAATGAAGTTGAAGTTAAGTATTTACACTTCAGAGCAGATGAGCAGTTAGAAAACTAAACAAATTCAAAGCAGCTATCTGTGAAGAGATTAGGGTGAAATGAAGTAATCAGCTATCTATAATGAGATTAGGGTGAAATGAAGTAATCAGCTGGCTATGATGAGATTAGGGTGAAATGAAGTAATCAGCTGGCTATGATGAGATTAGGGTGAAATGAAGTAATCAGCTGGCTATGATGAGATTAGGGTGAAATGAAGTAATCAGCTAGCTATGATTAGATTAGGGTGAAATGAAGTAATCAGCTAGCTATGATGAGATTAGGGTGAAATGAAGTAATCAGCTAGCTATGATTAGATTAGGGTGAAATGAAGTAATCAGCTAGCTATGATGAGATGAGGGTGAAATGAAGAAAGCAGCTATCTATGATGAGATTAGGGTGAAATGAAGTAATCAGCTGGCTATGATGAGATTAGGGTGAAATGAAGTAATCAGCTGGCTATGATGAGATTAGGGTGAAATGAAGTAATCAGCTGGCTATGATTAGATTAGGGTGAAATGAAGTAATCAGCTAGCTATGATGAGATTAGGGTGAAATGAAGAAAGCAGCTATCTATGATGAGATTAGGGTGAAATGCTGAAAGCAGCTGATGATACATCTCTTTTAAAAATTCTTGCTATTATAAATGAAGTATGGAGGGAATATAAGCCGCTTCAACAATGGAAGTATGGAGTTACAGTAAAATTACCAAACAAAGGTGTTCTATCCATTTGTAACAACTGACAAGCAATTACTCTGTTGTCAGTGCCAGGAAAAGTTTTATGTAGTACGATGTTTCAGAGGCTCAAGAGACAGGTGATGAAAAAAATTAGAAAATAGAAAACTATTGAGACCAAAACAATCATGTATTAATAAAATGTTCACTCTTAGAACAATTATCGAACAATCTGTGAAAATGAAATCTTCACTTATTAACTTTATTGATTTTCAAAAAGCATTTGACAGTCTGCACCGACTAACTGTAACTTTAAAATCACTCTTAACGGAGATACAATTCAAACAGTTGATAGCTTTTCCTATTTAGGCAGCAAAATAACATAAGATGGAGATACAACAAAAGAGATTTCTACCACAATTGCATTGGTATCACGATCATTCAACCACCTAACAAACATCTGGAAATAAAAAACAATCAGAAAATATACCAAACTATGACTATTAAACTCCAATGTAATATCCGTATTAACATATGGTTGAACAAGTTGGAAAATAACAGCACTGGAGAAGAAATTATGTTCATTTGAAAATAAATATATTGGAGAACTCTTAAATATTGGTTGGGAAGAATTCAAGTTAAATGAGCATGAAAAGACAGCTAACTGTCTATGTTTCAACAATAAAAAGAAGAAAATGATGGATTTATATCGGACATGTACTTAGAATAATTGAAAAAAGACTGCTACTACAAGCAATACAATGGGCTCCAGATAGCAAAAAAAAGAAGACCAAGAGAGACTCTTCAGAGAAAAACCATGAAAGAGGGTATGACTATGGGTCTCAACACTATACAAGATTTACAAACAGTAGCATCAAATTGCTGAAACTGAAGAGATCTGGTTTCTGCCATATGCATCATACTTAGTGCTGAAGGAACATAGATAGATATATTAGATAGTTCAGTTTATAGTTTCATAGTGATACAGTGTTGAAGTCCAAGATATACTTTCTAGTAAAGTACAGGCACTAGTGCACTACAGTAGCCACAGAATTTCTGTTAGTTAGTTAGTTAGTCGTCGGATCATCATCACTGCAAACTGGACACATCCATAGTTGCTCCGATCTCTCCTTGAGTGTATCCGCCATCACACTTCTGCTGACAGTACCGGTCCTATGCTGGTTAACCATCATTCTTCTGCGCCCTCCAAAATTTTCACCTCTAGCAATACCATATTTCAATCCCTGATCTTTAATCCTAGCCATTGAAAAGGAATCATCATCCACATTAGTCTCACTCTCTCGCGGTATATCTCTTAAGGAGTTCAAAACATCAGCGCGATCCATTGCCTCATCGCCCTGTGCCACAATCGCACACGATGTCAGTTGATCTGCTCTTTCATTGCCTCGAACGCCCACATGTCCCGGCACGAAAATAAATGTAACCACTTTCAAGCTCGCATTTCTCAAGGCCTCAATCCATTGTTCGCGAACGAGACCCACTTGTACCTTCTTATTCATACTCATAGTCACTCAAGATGCAGACCTGCGTTACCTTCTGTGTGCATAGCCACTCAAATGCCTTGGTCACCGCCATAGTCTCCATGGTCATACTACTCATAGTGACCGCAAAGGCACCACTTTCCTCCTTGATCTTTTACCTAGAATTTCTGTACAACTAGCCATGTCATTGTTGTAGTTATTTGGACATCAAGCTAACAGACTAAGCTAACTAAGAAGCAATGAACATGATCATACAGTAGACCTTTTCCTGGTCATTAGTATAAAATTAACTCATTCTTTTTTTTTGACTCAACCTCCCAGTTTGTAGGAGAGCAACTGCAAGCTCTCTGGAGTGAAAATACTTGCTCGATGGCATTGCACAAAGCAATGGTGAACTGTTGAAGTGGCTCCAGATAATTTTGGGGTAAAATATCAGGTTTCCACAACTCACAGGTATGGTTATAATGTCTTGTTCTGCTGATATTTAGTGAGCACAGCTCAGATGTCCACAGTAATGGAGCTAGAATTCATCTACAGACAATTGGGCAAATGGACTGTTAAGAAGGTAATGGTAACATACTGAAAGTTAATAGTGTCTAGAAAATGACTAGATCCTAAATAGATTATAATAATAAGATCCATAACCGTTTAGGATCATAAGGTGTGCCACATTGGATAAATCATCACAAAATGCTCTACAAACAACTCTGTCCCTAGCCATTCGGAGGAGTGTAGAAAATCTGTGACCCTGGTTGGTAGAACCGGTAATACCAGCCCACCATGTCTAAAAGTGACCATGGTGGTAGAAATATCTCTGATACTACCAGTCCATCATGTCTAGAAGTGACCATGGTGGTAGAACCTGTAATGTCAGCCCATCATGTCTAGAAGTGACCATGCTGGTAGAAATATATCTAATACTACCAGCCCATCATGTCTAGAAATGACCATGGTGGTAGAACCTGTAAAATCAGCCCATCATGTCTAGAAGTGACCATGGTGGTAGAACCTGTAATGCCAACCTATCATGTCTAGAGGTGACCATGGTGGTAGAACCTGTAATGCCAACCCATCATGTCTAGAAGGACCATGGTGTTAGAACATGTAATGCCAACCTATCATGTCTAGAGGTGACCATGGTGGTAGAACCTGTAATGCCAACCCATCATGTCTAGAAGTGACCATGGTGGTAGAACCTGTAATGCCAATCCATCATGTCTAGAAGTGACCATGGTGGTAGAACCTGTAATGCCAGCCCATCATGTCTAGAAGTGACCATGGTGGTAGAACCTGTTATGCCAGCACATCATGTCTAGTAGTGACCATGGTGGTAGAACCTGTTATGCCAGCACATCATGTCTAGTAGTGACCATGGTGGTAGAACCTGTTATGCCAGCACATCATGTCTAGAAGTGACCATGGTGGTAGAAATATTACTGATACTACCAGATCACCATGTTTAGTCCACCCGGTGTCAAGCAGCTACGTAGCATTAGAAAGAAAGCTCATAAAACATACTTCACTCAGATATGGCATCATGGTAAAGATCTGCAAAGAGGTACATTGTTAATGTCTGGTAAATGAATCCAATACAAACATGTTCTGCTTGTGAACAAAAAGGTGAACATGATTGGCTGTTAGACTTACTTCCCATAATCCTAGTTCTCCTTCCAGTCATTGGACGAGTTGTATTAGGGTAAAAGACATCATTTAGGTTGATACGTCGCTGCAGTTTTTTCCTGACTCTGTTTCTAGTTCGGAGAGTTCTGTCATCGGTTGAGTTGATTGGTGGACTAACGCCTATCGTTGGAATAACAATCATTATATTAGATGGACAAAGTATTGCAAATGTTGTTGTTGTTGTGTGTGTGTGTGTGTAAGGGAGAAAGATAGGAACATAGTGAAAGCAAGAAGTATAAGATGAAGGAAATGTGAATGTGAGAGGAATTGACTACATCCTGCAGATCTGGAGGAGTGTGAGAACATACAAACAGAAGATGTATAAAGATATGAGTAAAATTTGAATACACATGAATGAGATTACATACACATAGGTAAGATATCAGTAAAATTTGAAAACATGAATGAGAAAACACAGGAAATGTCAATGAGGAAAACTTTCCTACCATATTCTCCTTGTGACTGTACTGGAATGTGATTTGTACAATTGGCCTGTACAGTAGGATTGATGTGAGGGATGCCTCCATGCATGTGTGGAAGTACAGGATGTGCATGAGGATGGTGTGGGTACTGTGGTGGGCCAGGAGGGTAGTGAGGGCCACCGTAGGTAGTGTAATACTGGCTTCCATTGCCTGGGCCACCCTGTATATACAGAGCAATGATTTGGCAATTTAATATCACAAGAATTAGATTAGGAACAGTACTTCCATTAAAAATTATATACATTACAAAAAACAATATTTAAATGCATCAAAACATTACATGTATGTAACATTAAAATCATCCAACATTATAAACATCCAATATTACATGCATGAAATATTACAGGCATCGAAAAATACAAGCATCCAACATTACAGATGCCTAAAATATTAAACATCAAGTAGTACCTTATTTAAAATTGTACACATGAAACCATGCAATAATCCATATTTACACACATCCAACATTATATGTACATAACATTACAGCTAAACATTATATGCACACAATATTACATGACACCAACAGTACGTATAAACTTAATTTTAAGCATTTACAGTATGTATAATTTACATTTTAAGCATTTAGCACTACAAACATACAACGTTATACACATATATTGCATACATTCAAACACTACAGACTGCTAACAAATGTACCCAAAACTACAGACAGATGAATTCACCATGCACTCAACATTACACACATGAAACATTATTATACATACAATGGTATTCAAAATTGACTACATTCAAGGTTATACTCATCATATATGCAATATCCAACATTACAATAAGTCAGTACTACTCCAAACATAACACAACACACATTATGCATATTCAACATTGCACACAGCCAACACTTCTGATCCGACATTTCTTTCTTTTAATTTTAAATGCTACAAGCTTTCTAAAGAATGCATGGAAATATTTCAGACTATGACATTAAAGTCAGTTTTGTCATAGCTTTTAGAAAAACATCAAAAGGCAGACGACTAGATTTGATTGACTCAAGTTGCAAGGCACATAGATCCCTGGTGAACAATCAGGCTCAAATTATGTCTACTGACTTCTGATTTTACCCGTAACTCCTTGAGGCTTTTTATGTTATTCATAGCTATTGCCATGATCCGCAGAGGGTGGATTTTTAAGATTTACCTACAAAAGTAAAAATCCAGTCCTTACCAATTTCAATCTCTGCCATTTTAACTATCTGGCACTGCACTGCAGCAGTTTCAACACTATCTATAAACCCGCAACCTGTCAGGATCGTAGGGGTACCAAGTTTGATGCTTCAGCATACAGTCTTCCAGTAATTTCTATCTTCAATGAAGCAGATGTCATTATTTGTCCTCTGCTTCATCCCCCTTCAACGGTTCGCTACAGTATTGTTTTTGACAAAGAATCATGTCTGCATATATGTCCAAACCATGCTAGTTTTCAACACTATGCACATATTTGAATACGTAATCCAACATTCTACACATTCAACACCACACATTTAGCATTACACATATTGAATTCAACAGTATTCAATATCATACATACGTATGGTGTAACTGGCATGGGTGTCGTAGGTCCAGGTGGCTGTTGGGAAAGAATGACATGTGTCAAAACTCCATGCTCGTCCACTATCTGCTGGACCATGTGTCCTGGCGGCACCTGCATGGGCATGGGAACTGGAGGTCCATTACTGGATACCATCCTAACAGTGGCAGGACCTACCGAGAGAAATGAAAGGTAAAATAGAAATATGATCTATAGATGTTTAAACTGTTACAGGTCTCAGGTTATTAGTGTTTGTAAGTGAAGTGGTCACTACAGGCCTTAAGATTGTTAGTGTTTGTAAGTAATGTCAAAAACGAATGTGTTTTCTCTGTGTGTTATTCGATAAACGGATTTCCTCCTGACAGCAATGGCAAACAACAAGAGTAATGTGCCTAGTAATTCTTTTTTGGAAAGTGTTAAGATCAATAAACATCAAAGAGGGCTGGCTCTTTACAAGATAGCTGGCTGCTAACAAGATAGCTGTGAGTGTATTTTTGCTCATATAAAGAGACATAACAGCATGGGAAAATTAATAGCTGAAGGAAGAGTTAACAGCAACAGGGGAAGTTGATCGAACCCAAGATGATAATGGTGCAGTGATATATCAGATTGTTTAAACATGTCTGTATCTGCGACAGGTCAACTCCCGGCATATTCAGAGAATCCATAGAGAAGACCATGTTATGGAAAGAATGTCACATGATAATATATATCATCATGTGACATTCTATTTCTTCTCTGGTTGTTCTCAAAAGCATACCAGTTAGCATATAGGCCAAAGGTCAGAATGCATTGTAACATGACTTCCAACCTTATGGCCAGACACATTCGATTACTGCATAAACTACAATTCCTGTTATAATTAATTGTTCCATTATGTTGTCCCCAGCAGTGCTGTATTTATCAACAGAAACTCAACAAGAAGACACTTTCCCCAGAGGAGAATCTTACATAGGCCTATGTATGCAGAATGTATATTCCATCATGTTTGTTGCAGAAATGTAATTATATAAAGTCTACAACAATATAGGCCTATAAATAGGGCATATATATATATGTAAGAATATATATATATAAATTCTTATATATTTATAATAATTATAAATTATAGATGAAATGTATTTGCCCTAATAACATTTTTAGAAAGAATCATTTTGTATAGTGTTGGTGATGAATGACAAGTTGAATTCCAAAGATTTCTGATTTAATAGATAATTTCGTAGATATTCTCCTCCAACGGCGATTAACAATTTGTGGACAGAAAACTAACACTATAAGATCACATTGAAAAACTTACGACACTTGAGAGTGCACAAATACGTTTCTAATATTTCAGAGCAGAAGGTTGCTATTATTTTCTTAAAGCCCGTACATACGGAGGAGTTTGTAGGGTTAAACCTCTCACTTCTCCAGAGAAATAAATGTATAGCATAAAAATATAAAGTAAACAGAGGATAACATTAAAGAAATTAAGGGTTCACAACAACAAAAGGATTGACTTCATTGTACTGGGGTTACTATCAGATGTACTTCGTCAATCTCCACGAAGTGAGGTTGTAACTCTTGCTTCAAGCTATAATCCCTAGATAGGCCTATCTCCGGGAAAAAAAATCCACTTTATAAACAAGACGTCGCGAGCTAGATTGAACCCACGACCTCTTGAGCACAAAGTTAATGGCTTTAACCACTACACGAGGGAGATTCCAGAAAAGAATTGCACATATTTTTAGAGCCTTTCTCCCCAACAAAGTCTATCTACGGCCCAACTTCTCAAACTTTTGCATCCCACTGGCAATAGGAGTATTCTGTGTATGAACTAACACTCGACGAAATTCCCCTTCCTCCCCAGCCTCCAACTGTTCGTAATTCCCGGAGACATAAACAAATAGGTATTTATACGCGTACCTATGTACATGTACGAGATGGCAGAAAAGGAAGGTCGATCATAACAGACACTAATATGGAAGTGTTTTTCACCCTTCCTGTCTGAAAATAAGGGGGCGACATCACTGTCACCACCTCACTTAGACGAAGTTATAATACAGTAGTAAACACACTTGACACACAAACTAACAACGGGAAACTATCAAGAAAATATCGACAAGGTCAGTCGGCCACCAATATTCAAGAAAAGAGGTGACATTGATATACTTATTTGCTTTACAACTCGTGGACTACTGCTGAATCTGTGGCCACGCTACATGATGTAGCAATCCGCTACTGTTTCAAATCAATCATTACATATTTTATATAATTCAAAACATTGTATAATGTATGTGCAGCGGGAATTTATATTTGTTTGTAATGTATTCTTGTGAAAACAGCCCCCACTACATGTACACATTCCGAGTTTATCATATCAACCCCAAATGAGAGAAAAACAACAGCTTTTAGCCTGGTTTGATTAGTTAGCTGGTGGATTTGTCTGTCTAGTCAGACACGCTACTTTCATCCGTGGAATGGTTTTCCTGTGGTTATATTGGGGGTTATATAATGGCCAGGGTTGTCTTATTAGGGACTGGTGGTTTGACCTGGGGTCTGGTCTGCGTGTCCTGATAAGGACCCAAAAAATATTGTGGGATTGGGATGTAGTCCTAAGAAGGACTGTTTGTCAAGCCTGGTTTGACCTGAATCAAACAGGTTTATATATAATCATTGGGTCACGCTTGACCTAAAATTTGTAGCTCTCCTCTACTGATCCACGCCATCGTCATTTGTAAATAATTCAAATGACACACCATCAGAAACCATGACAGGAACCATTTAAAGCAGTGGTGTGTGAAGCGGTGCCGTAGATTACCAAGCCAGTAAACGGGGGGGGGGGGTGGTATATAAAAGCGCAATTGGTCAAACTGTGTGCGTAATAGCTTCATTTTCAAGACAATTGTGTTATTCTTTCATTTTCAAGACAATTATGTGCGTTTTTGCTTCATTCTCAAGACAATTTTGTCCATAATTGCTTCATTTTCAAGACAATTCTGTGCGTAATTCTTTTATTCTTGACAATTTTTGCATAATACCTATATTTTCAAGAATAATTTGTGCATAACTTCATTTTCAAGACATTTCTTTGTGCGTAACTCATTCTTATGACAATTTTGTAAGTAATACCTATACTTTCATGACAATGTTGTGCATTTTGTGAGCAGTTCGTTCATTTTCGTGATAATTTTGGTTACATGTTCCTAGGAAAATTGTTAAGGTGGGAGGGGTCATGGCCTGTATATTCTGATTTTTAAATTTTCCTAGTACTAAAAGTCATGTCCTGATTTTCTAAAGGAAATTTTCATTGGCTTGATGAACCAGGATAAATTACATCAAAATGGGTTGAAATGTAAATTTCCGGGGCAATGAAGGCCAACAAAACATTATATAACTTGAGACGCAAGAATGAGAATAAGATACTAAATAGGAGATAATACAGTGAAGGATAATACAACAAAAGCAAGGCAGTATTTTATCAACCAGAGGGAATAGTAGATAATGGAGAACAAGCACGAGTTATGAACCAGCATCATAGTACACGGTGCCCCATAAGTGCTCAGATGCCTAGCCATTGTTTGACTAGAGCTTGCCTGACTATCGTCGCCTACTGTACTTGCTCAGTAGTGATGACACTATTCCTGTATCTTTTCAGAGAATATTTCCCTAGTACCCTACTTCCTGGGCTAACATGGATAGTCATTTTTTTTTTCAAACGACAAATAACGATAGGACACATTTGTTTTGTCAGTGGGCGAATAATTTAACATTATACTAACACGGCTCCTTACAAATCCATTGACACAAATGGGGGAAGGAGGGTTAAAACCATTTACCTATTGTATATGATATTTAGCCATCAAACTCATAACACATCACCCACCAACTCACAATAAAACTACTGAAAATTTAGCTGTTTTCCCAAAAGAAAGGCATTCCAAACGAAGTGTCAAATCTATTTTAGAATAATAAAGTGAAAAAAAATACTAGAGATGAAACTGATTAAAGGTTAAGTTAGTTTAAAGGTTAATTAATCGGTGCTAAATTAGTAGATTAGCGTAAACAATTTTAAAATAATACACGAACCTATACATAAGTAATACGTGATTTGCACAACTGAATTATCTGAATGTAGTAGCACCAGAAAGGAGAACGTAATTATACAAATTAAGTGTTGAGTGGCTCACACATGAGGAGAGCCTTATTACATTGGCTTATTGCTTACTGAGAGTTTACTGCTGCATAATGATTGGTCGAATAGGCCAATAGTGAGACGTTCAGACTTTCCGCATGTAAGAGAAAAATTGTGCAAATTATCAAACAATTAAGGCAGGTTAAAATAGCAGATGAAATTAACCCGTGTTTAAACAGGTGATTCACCACCGACTCCTTCGCAAAATTATTATACTGGTAAGCATCTCACGACAGCGGTAACGTTGAAGACTCCTCGGGAATGGCAATATTGTGGTAGCCATATTGTCAAATAATTACCATAAATTATATTTGAAGCATCCTATGTATAAGGGCATTGATAGTTCCACTACTATTGAGGCTCGAGGCACCACGCCTAATCTTCATCCCTAACCACCTTCAACCAACTATGTATCCCTTCCTTGTTTTTACATCTTCGATAACTTGGGAAATACAGTGCAAGGACAGTATTTTTCGTTGACCAACTGAACACTTGAGAATATCGTGGCCTGCATCACCTCCGCAGCCTTTACCACCCAACATTTGGTACCCATATGTTTGGTGGTCTAAAAATGATGTAATTTAAATAGGAAAATGACCGTCAGACTGGGAAGCTAGTGCACTAAACACTGAATTAGGGTTAGGGTTCGTAAACCCAGAATGTTTTGGCTGTAATGATTTTCTATGCAATATAAATACGTTCAATATTTTGCCACTTTCTGAACGGTCCGGATACACAATTGCTTGTGCGAGATTCGAATCCCGTATCTTGGTCGTCACAGAGCTGTACAAACTATCTATACCGTCCATACAAATAATAAAATGATGGCAACAACTGAACAGTAGAGATACATTGTCAACACAAAATAAGATATAAATACTGCATTAAATTAAAACTTACGGTTAACATAGTGTACATCTGTGAATTGTGAATCCTTAACCTCATCAAACGTCACTGGTAGGTTATAGTTAGTAAAGAAACACGGCCCTGATCCTTCTTGATTGTAGCCTGCATGAAAGTAGGCGGCCTCGTTGTTGACCTGCAACGTCGCTGGTTGCAAAGGTAAGAAAACACATGCACCGTTATAAGATTGATGGTTAACTTCAAGATGTTCTGTCTGGTTTACCGGTAAAGAGCAATGACTATTTTCAGCTGATGCTTGAGATGCTCCCGACAATGTGGCTGGTAATGAGTTTTGATGAAATATGCTGCCTGGTGGTGGTTGAAGTCCGTGGAAAACCAGACCTGGCTGATCAATGGCCAAAAAGGATGAATTTAAACTACTGGATACTCCAGTAACGACCGGCTGAAAGTTACTAAAATTTGGTTTATGGTTTGTTGATAAAGGTGTTGAAAATAACTTCGTGGAAATGTCAGGGTAAGACACATCTGGAGAAAATGCCGTGGAACTAAAAGAACTGTCTTTTAAGACGGATGGGTTGTTTGTCACAGACGGACCGTAATGTGGCTCTGTGTCTAGGCACGAATGATTACTGTCATTGTACGTTAAAGGACGGAAAAATGGAGCTGCTGCTGAGGTTAGTGAGTTCATTTCTGAATATTTGGGAATTAAAGGATCAGGAAGTAGTGGTTTCTTATACTTCCGTTTCTGGAAATGCGGACCGATGCATTGTTTCGGAACATATGGTTTGGTCTGTGAGAGATCTCTGCTCTCGACAACTGCTGATCTTGAATGTTCTCTTATGTGGTGTTCCTGAATACGATTTGATTGCACGAAAGTAGCAGATGACGAAACATGTCTCCACGCATCACTGACAGTAAATTCATGGCTGTGTTTGTTGTCTGTAGTTCTCATGGCCGCTTTCATCATGCTGCACGCTTGTTGCCCAGAAACAATTGATATTTGTTCTTGCTGTAAATTATCATTTTGCTGGAATGTGAGCAAAGCAGATGGATCAATTCTGCACATTCTTGTTGGGTCATCAACTAAGCAGTAATCCTTTGGGATATTAGGAACACAAATTACAGATCCGCTGCCATCTTGGTAGAAGCAGCTGGTGTCTTGCATACAATATCCTGGAAATGATGCACGTATCTGCTGATAAGTTGTTAGTTGCTTGTAACTTGTCTCGGTTTTCAGATGTTGCTCTTCATCAACAACAAATGTTTGGTTAGTTTGTGGAATCACTCGTGCAACACGTGCATGTTGTGTTCTTTGTGATTGTTTACTGTGATTACTGCTGTCATGACTTTGGGAAGACAGACTTAACTCAGATTCAAGAACGACTGTCTCACTCGATGTAAGCGCATCTGGTATTACAGATATAGGTTTCAGATCAGATGGTGAGAATAAATTAGACTGCTCTGGATTAAGACGAATTGGCACGAATATAGAACGCTTTGTCATTTGAGGGTATGATTCTGATCTCTGCAAGATACGGTTAGTTCTGCGCTTAGTTATCGATTGGGAAATTCTAGGTTGTACTGGTTCATGTGCTTGTTGGCGATGACTATTACTAATACCCGTAAATGTGTCCTGTAAATGTGTGAACTGTTTGAGGATACAAACTTCAACACTGCCAGCAGATGATGCAATTGCATTAACATTACCGTTCTCGACAGACATTTGCTTACAAGTATTTGATACGAACATCGAGGTTCTGTCAGAATTATTACCGGTCTCCTCTGAAAGAAGCTGATATCTCTGAATATCATGTACGTTATTTCCATTGGTTTCAACATCTCTTAGCTCACTTTCACCAGTCTCTATATCTTTAAGCTCACCCACATGATCTTTCTCATTTCTCAGCTTATGCAAATAATATTTCAGCTCATTTCCACGATACTCTATATCTGTATGTTGATCCAAATGATCCACAACTTTTAGCCCACTTTCACGAATCTGTGCATGTATGGGATCACCCTTATGATCTTCCACATTGTGCATTTCACTTCCATGAGTTTCCAAATCTTTTATCTCATTTCCATGACTATGCACATATTTTACCTCACTTACATGAGTTTGCACATCTTGTATCTCACTTCCATGAGTTTCCAAATCTTTTATCTCACTTACATGAGTTTGCACATCTTTTATCTCACTTCCACGAGTTTCCAAATTGTTTATCTCGCTTCCATCAGTTTGCACATTTTTTATCTCACTTCCATGAGGTTCCACGTCTGAATTTTTATTGACATAATTTTCCCCATCTATTGTCTCTATCTGGCTTACTCGATCATCTGTACTTTGTACTGAAGATATGTTATATAGGCCACTGTCATCTACTGCAATTCTATTAAGGTGTATCACAATGGTTGAGTTAGATCTTACCTTGCTCTGACTGGGGAAGTCACATCTGGATTGAGTGGAGATTATATCCTGAGAATACTGACCAGTGACAATGAATCTAGTTGGCTTGACATGTGTCAATGTCTTATCACATTCGACTACTACTGCCGAATTATCACATGCTGTTGTCGTGATTAAAAGCTCGTCTAGACTTTCCAACGAGTCTTGGATGCGAGAAGGTGTCTTATGCTGGTCAAATGTTTCAACCAAGGAAAGATTATGCTGACCACTCCAGGAACGAATACACTGACGACCATGACTACAAATAGTGTCTATGAATGATGAGTCTGCGGAATTAGCTGATGTCAAATCTTGTAAATTAATATTTAATTCCTTATTTTCAGAAATACAACTACATCCTCTGATAAAAAGAGAATCATTTCTATTTTCTGAACAACAATGAACTCTATTCTCAGAATCGCAAATATCCATGGATTCAGAACCGCTATGATTTATGTTCTCAGCATTGCAAAGGCTTCTGGATTCAGACGCACATTGACTGTTCTCAGATCTGCAATCACTTTTATTCAGGTCACTCGATGACATTTGCTCAATACTACTACTCGGGTAAATATCCAGACTATCCATCCGACTGCAGTCTGTAGACATCAAAGTATGGTCTCCTTTTTCGGGAAGAGAATTAGTCCATTCTTGCTTACCATTTCCTGAACAATTGTCGAACGCCTTAGAGGTGACAGAAGCAATCTTTATCAACCCAGGCATATTAACCAAAGGAAAATCTCAGTATTACAAACCAGAGGTCAATGTGTCACTTAAATTCTTACTACATAAATAATAAACACATCCTGGAATTGATGTTAGAAACACTGGCCAGATATAAGTCTTCAACTTGAACACGGTAGTGTATTGGTTGTATTTGAATTAATTATGAAATCAAATATTGCTGCACGATGAATACCTAAGTGTCAGAGCAAACAATCGTCACACAGCACATTACTTTCATTACTGCGGTTTTCCTGTTAAGAATTGCAGATCGGCTTTTAAGGCTGTGGAAATAAAGGCCGCTGTCGCCGCGACGTGTAAAGGAAGAATATTTTTTTGCACCTCCGAAAGATAAAAATCCTTGTCCCAACCGCGGATTGAACCCGAGACCTCAGGAATCTGAGGCGATCTACATTATAAAGATTAAATACTAAAACGATATCTACATTACATAGATTAAACACGATCTACATTAAAAATACTAAACACTAAAATCAGATCTACATTCATCAAGGTGGGCGCATTTTATTTTCTGGTGTACACTGACATTTGCTGATTTCGAGGTATTCCCTAACCTTTGTTGTGTGATTTGGCAAACTTAAGGCTAAGTACTTGAGAGTACCGTTAGGATTATACATAATATTTATAATGTGTGCGCGCACCTCGCTCCGTGTGTAGCGCGCAGAAACAATGAGCGCACAGTACAAATCATAGAAAAATTATGTAAATTGGAAAAGAAACAGATTATGCATAATTTCGTCTATGTCTAGAGTTGAACTCCGTGACATACATTAATCTCATTGGTGTTACACGGAAATCCGTGACGTTGGCTAGTTAAAAATGTAAACAGTGTGCTATTTATAGCGCAGTGTACACCTGACCAAACAAATTACCATTAGGTGCCATGCTGGCTGGCGTAGACGAGCATCGCTCTCCACAGCTCTTTATCTCCAGTAGTATCTATTAAAATCGTTTCCAAGCGGTTCCAGGTTGTCAAACTGTCTAATATTTTCTGACGTTGTCGCTCTGTCTCTGTTGCCTTAAATCTTGCCTGTTGTGACTATGTTCTCCAAAACTCTTTGTCTCATGAAGTGGTCAAAAAATGATGATTGTCTCTTTCTTATATTATTGATTAAGCTCCGTTTCGCATTTTACTTAAGGCATCCACATTAGTTTTCCTGGCAATGCAGTCCATGGTATTCTCAGAATTCTTCTGTAGAACCATATCTCTATTGCCTGTAATTTCTCACTTTCCTAATTGTCCAAGACTCGAATCAATATGCTAGTATAGGAGTTATATAGCACTGCAGAACTTGTCCTTCCTCACATCTAATGACAAGGTCATTCTACACAATAAAATTTTCATTTTTATGAATGTTGTTTTTGCCTGCCCTATTCTGCTTCTTATTTTTTTTTGGAACTTCTTCCATCTGCTGTAATCGTTGTACTTAAATATTTGAATTGGTGTACCTGTTTTAATACTATATCATTGATGATTTTTATTATTCGAGGGGGTAAAAGTTGCGTTTGATTCTTAGTTGTGCTATAAATATCACACTGTTAACCTTTTTAACTAGCCGACTTCACAGATTTCTGTGTAACACCAATTAAATTAATGGCTGTCGTGACGTCACATCCCGACAATCACTGAGTTCAAATCTAGACACAGGCGAACTTATGCATAATCTGTTTCTTTTCCAGTTTACATACTTTAAAAAATTACCTATAATTTGTACTGAGCGCTCATTATTTCTGCGCGCTACATACGGAGCGAGGTGCACGCTACACATTAGAAATATTATTTTTAATCCTAACCGTACTGTAGGTACTTAACCTTAAGCTTGCCAAATCACAGAACAAAGGTTAAGTAATACATCGAAACTAGAGCAAAGGTCACAACGAAGAATTAAAAGCAACTTGCGAGGTACAACATTTAGTATTATCTCGATATGAAATAATATTTCCGCCGAAATCTATGCTGACGTTGAGCACAAACCATATCTAAGCCTAAATAACACAAACATGGATAGGCATCGACCTATATTTTTTTCTCGAAATTGCTAAAATACGAAACATACTCTATGGTGTTTCCCACAATATCACGTCTTAAGTTTGTTATAGTCTTAAGTTTGTTATAGTCTTAAGTTTGTTATAGCCTTAAGTTTGTTATAGTTATAGCCTGTTATAGTTTGTTTTTAGAACATCCGGAATTCCGATGTCCAAGTACTTCTGTACAAGTTTGCCATCAGTAAAAGACAGAAGAAATAAAAAAAATCCTCACACAGTTCCTCACTAAGTTCAAATGTTTGGAGAGTCATTCAATGAACCAAAGACTAAACAGAGCTACAAAAGAGCTACAAAAGAGCGACTCAAAAGAAGTATGAGTCACTCCGCAAAAGAACTTCATAAATCACTCTGGGGGAATACAAATCAGAAAAACCACTGAACACTACTCAACTTGGAACACTACTCAACTTGGAACTGAAATTTTTTTCCAAGTATGGGCAGTACACTAGATACTATTTCTAAAACTGAAACCACGAATGCAAATACTTAAAGATGAAAGAGATAACTAAGAACCACATTGGCCTACAGGAAGCATACTAGAAGATATATATATATTGTCTGTGATTAGACAGAGACCAGCCCTTGATAAAACACCATAATTCAGCAAGGGAAGACTACCTTCCAAATGGTTAAAGTAAAATTAATATGGATCAGCTGAAAGAAGGTAACACAACCATATGGAGAAGTTCACAGATCACTTTGCATAATGATCGACACACTATCAAAAGTAAACAGAAAACTACCATACCAATGACAATAACTTATTTCAGACATGGACTACCAAAATATTAAAATAATAAAATATTTGAGACAAAAAACATTAAACAAAATATTCTGGAGACACGACAGAACCCTGGACAATATGTCCCATACTTGATATTTGGTTGAAGAAGCACAGAAGATCGATTTGAAATGCACTCGGATTTCGCCATATATACTATGTCACTTTCAACGAAGCGACACTTCGCCTGCCAAGAGTGCCATTCATAGCACGTATCTCCGTAGCTTAAAGCAATGATCAGATAAAATCCACCATGTAAACAAGGCATCGAAAGTAGAATTCGAGCACCATACCTTGAAATGTAGAATGAAATCAAACTCAAGAATTGCAGCAAAACAAACCTAGTCCTATATATGTAGATATCCAACACAAATTAAAATATACTAAAGTAAGTTGCATTATAATTCAGCGTCATAGCACACGTATTCTCACATATGTCTAGTATAAGCTAGTGATTGAGCAGAAACCGTCTGACTAGTCTCGCCTTCAGAACTTAATAACGATGTTAACATTCCGTGATCTTCTCATAGTATGAGCACTGGTAGCCATTTCCTGGTGAACCACAAAACTGAATGTAATAATCTGATAATATTTTTATTTAAACTCCAGCGACCGAGTGACTTGTAAATGTATGAAACACAAATAATATTAACCTAGTAACAAATAAATGTTTGAACCACACGTAGACCACACATTCGACTCTCCTATGGACCTGCTTAGCCTATACACTGACTTTACCAAAAACTAAATCCACCTTATTAACGGCAACTTACACCTACAACGTAAAACGCACGCTGTCGGATTAATATACCTGCTAGTAAACTAAAGGAAGATCACACGCTTTCTAAATTCCCAAAACACGAGACATACACGTTTCACAAACACTTGATTTTCCCTCGGTTTATTCTCGAGGGAAGTTTACCACACTCCTGAAAATACTCAATCAGAATATAATTGAATGCCCATTCAAAATGGGAAAACATCGAAACTAAAACTATGGAAAACCTAAGAAGATAATAACGGATAACGAAAATAAAAGATCGTTTAAGTAAGTCTATACCAATTATACCTGTAATATTTGTAAATAAAGAACAAATGCAAATACTTCTACCGGTAAATAAGTAGGCCTACTGATACAGTGTGTGGTTGTGTTGTAACTGGGTCGAGACAGTGAATGAATGTACTCGCATCAGATGAAAACTGTCGTGGAATGTTGGGGAAAAAAACTCCATTCACGGAACGAGAAGTGAAACTAGGTCGCGATCTGTCACGGAGTTAGCTGGGTAGAAGTAAGTTCCAGCTAGACTGAAATTGACAATGTACACACAAGAACAGGAATATTGCGAGAGAGCAGAACATATCTGTTAGATATAGAAATTTAGGGAATATCTAGTGGGATTTCCTAGTTTGAAATAGATGGGAAAGCTTTCAAAGCAAGTGTATGTATGTGTCCTAGATTACTAATAATAATAATCATAGTGCAGTGATGCCACAACTGAGGTTTTCCCCCCACTATATCTGGGATTTTTGGTCAATTGTATGGGGTACAGAGGTTTTTTTGAAGAGCGCTGGGCAAAAACTAGATTTTTTTCACCGTTTACAATCACAGCAAATGCACATTGTTTGTGAATATTACCAGTGCTTTTGTCTAGCACAAAAAGTGGGTATAAACTTAGTTTTCGAAAAATTGTTTAGTGGCATCACATCCCCAGGCCGTCTACACAATGTGTGGTGTCATGTGACGTATTCTCTCATAAACTAAAATTAATGTCAGCGCCATTCCTGTTAAAATTAATTTTGCCATTATGTTGTCCCCAGCAGTGCTGTATTTATCGAAACGAAAACTCCACGAGAAGACATTCTCATCCGAGGAGAATCTTATGTCTGTATACAGAATGTATATTACATCATGTTTGTTGCAGAAATTTAATTATAAAAAGTCTGCAACAATATATATATATATATATATATATATATATATATATATATATATATATATATATATATATATATATATATATATATATATATATATATATATATATATATATATATATATATATATATATATATATATATATATATATATATATATATATATATATCATGTGACGAATTCTGTCGAGAACGTTGTCATCCCAATGAACTCTCTGAACCCTTCCCTGCCTTTGGAGATGTGGCTTGCATTTTCCAAGGACGTATTCATGCTATCTTTAATGTCGTCAGTTCATCGTTTCTTGGTCTGTCCTTTCTACTCCTCCAAGGTGTTGTGCCCTCCATTATTTGTCTTTCTAAACAGCTGTGTTCTTTATATGTCCAAACAGGTGTAGTTTTCTTTCTGCTATTGTGTTTAGTAACCAACACTCTGGTACCTTCAATGTGTTACAATATCTGAGTTTCTATTTTTTTTTCTCCCATGATATTCTAAGTATCTTTCTGTAGCATTTCATCTCAAAGGCATTGCTATTCTTTCTTTGCTGTTTTAATTAGTGTTCATGTTTCATAGCCGTATGTTGCAACCGGAAAAATAAAAATTCGTAGCATTAGCAGTTTCGTTTCTATTTTGTGGTTTTTCCAGGTTTTTCAACCGTATTACTTTACAATATGCTATTGCTAATCTTTTCCTTATTTCTGCTATGCAGTCTCCTACACCGTTTATGTTTGCTCCTAAGTATTCGAATTTATCCACACTTTTTATATCGGTATTGTCCATTCTGATTTTTGGTTTTGTGTTGGTATATCAATTGACAAAATTTTGTTTTGTTTTTGGAGTGTACAAATATAAGTTTTGTGATTCGCTGTATTTCTTTGTGTTGATTAGTAGTTTCAATTCCTTTATATCATTTGAAAGAAGCACCGTGTCGTCTGCGTAGCGTAGTTCAGGGATTTCGAATCCACCGATGTTTAAAGCGTGGTAGTCAGCGTTGTGTAAGTCTTCTCTCGCATTCTTCTTTATATTTTCTGCGTAGATGTTGAACAGGTATGGGGAGAGTGTGCATCCCTGCCTTACTTCAAACCACTCTGAGATCACCCTTTTGATCTTGGTAAAGTTCTTCTATTAGATGAATCAGTTCTGTATGCTTCTGAAATTGTATTATCTAGGATCTAGATTATAGGTTACCAAAAATTGTTTGGGCCACCGCCCACTTTGCAAGTCATAAATGTTGTAACACCCCCCCCCCCACACACACACACCATCGTAACAGTATTTCGCGGTCAAGCCATTTGATATTGTCGACGTAAATAGTAACTAATGATACATTAATGCTTATCCTGTTAAAGCTGCCATGTATGCTGATGACTTGGTGTTGTGAAGAAGAACATCTAAAGATCGCCAATACACAATTCAACAGACAACGTAACAATACGTCTCAAATAAGGACAAAGCAGGAAAGATAAAGGAAATGTACTTATCCAAATAGAAGAGGAAACCGTGTACGTGGACTACAATACGAGACTGAAATGAAGGCCTCACATTTAGAAAATGGAGACAAAGGCAAGAAATAAATTTGCCATCCTGAGGAAATTACGAGTATGCAGGAACAAGCTGAGGGGAGAGGGGCAATGCAGCAACCATAAAGAAGATGTATACATATGCAATTAGACCAGTACTACGTGTCACCGAAACGCTGAAGAAATATGCAATGCTGTGAAAGATTTATCACAGAATGAGTACTAGAAAAAGAATGGACTTGGGTTGCAAAGACTAGTTACACTAGAAAGTAATACTACATCTGTCATGGCAGGTGTAACTAATGGAATGTACATAACATTAAAATCTGAAGTTCCTTAACTGCATCTGGTTAGATAGTGTGTGTCATTATTTCCAACTGTGTCATAAGCTGCAGCCTAGTGTCTTCTAAGAAACCTAGAGTTGTCCTATTAAATATGTAATGAAAAGATATAGTGAATAATGTGAATTGTAATTACCAAAGAATGTTTTTTTTCAAAAATATTGATCACAGAAGGCTTATGAGAGTTTGATACAACCATTAACATCATCATTATTTTACAACTTTTTCATATAGGATCAGTCAGAGAAGGACAAGTAAATTGAAGGAGATATTTAGGACTAGGATTTGGTAGATCTGAAATAAACAAATTTCTAATAACAACTAATGGTAATGAATTACAATAGGACATCTCGTAAAATGTTTCAGAATATCTTTAAAACCTTTTTTAAAAGTTTTCCATATTTGTGTGTGTGTGTGTGTGTGTGTGTGTGTGTGTGTGGTGTGGGTGTGGATGTGTGTATTTTATCACGAGGCTAGTGCTTTGAGATACAAATGAATCGCAACCTTAACTAAATACAGCAGAAAGTATCTACAGAAAATGAGGATATGTTGTCTGGTTGTTTTCTCATACCTATAATTTAATAACATTATTTGTAATATTTACTGTTATTAATAAATTATAATGAGATAACTTTTAACATTTTAATTTAAGAAAGAGTTAACACTTTTTATTTTAAAAATGCATTCTATTTTTAGTGATATTTGGCACGAGTGTAGTGTTTTTCGTTTGACAAAATGACTTGGCAACACACATGCACTGGAGTCTTTGGCAGGCCATATTTTCCCATCAGTTGTGGTCAACAAAGTCTTTCATTGAGTCCTTGAATACATCTTTGTATCTCATTACTGTTTGTATTTCCAGCTATGCTTAGCAGCTGTTATGGAGAATTTGTCTGCCTATTTTGCTCAAACCCCTGTCGACTCTACTGTACTACTTCAAAAGAAAGAGGGAGTCCCTAAATAAAATTATACAAATGTACACATAAAATTTGTATAACTTTAATTTTATATTGTTGTCTCTTTAAGCTTTGACAATCAATTCCAATTTCATAACACATGTCTTATGTGACCTTTCTCCACGCAAAGTTAAATAATTTTTGGAAGAAGCTTGTTAAATGTTTTGTAAATCTTAAACAATTCTTTGCAAAAAAAAAAAGGAAATAAGAAAAAAAAAAGAAGGAAGTGTAGCTAAACCTTACAAAGAGTTTCCTATTGAGTCTCTTGTTTAGAAGAAAATAGACACCAGGTGGTTATCGTATTAACAAATTAACATACGAACAAAAGACTGATGGTTTCAAATGTCCAAAAGATTTTGTTTATATTCGACTAATGTCAAAAGAAAGTTCAAAATTTGAAGAGAAATAATGTACGTCTGTATCAGTAAAGTTGATTCAAGCAGAAACTGAGTATATGTTACTGAGGATATTTCAATACCTGTACGGGATGTTTGTTGTTGTTGTAATAGTCCTTGTCTCGATCAGTCCGTTCTGGTGACTTTGTGTGCACGGTTTGAATGTCTTGATGAAATCGCATCTTTTTTTTGGAGATGCGGTTAGTCAAGTGCGGAAGAACGCGTGTTCAATAGTTCCTAGGCGATTTGGTGCCGTTGAACGGACTGGTTCAATTCCCGTTAGTCTCAAGAATTAAAAAAAATTGTCCTCTGGCTTCCTACTTATATTTACTTGTATTCAGAAACTGAGTCACGTATTAATGGGCGAAAGTTTTAAACAGATATTCTGAATAAACGCATCGAAAATAAACATGTATGTACTTAAGCACGGATTTGCTGTAGATGGGTCCAGGAATTCTTGACAGTTGTTGACATATGGGAAAAATGGCTAAAATGTAGCAGAAAAATTGTTGAAGTGATTTATGGACAGTCCCTATTCACTTACATTTACACTAGTCTCGTTACGTCTATGCTCATGTGGGCAGGATGTGCAGACAGCGTACATATCTTGCAATATACTAAACCTATTGTGGGCGGAGCACTGACATACAGAGACATATGCACATAAAACTATATGAGAGTCTTGAAGAACTTAATATATCAACCTCTATCAAGAAAACAGGACTTGATGTGCAGAAGAAGAACTTAATTTGTCATAAAAGATTCACACCTCAAAATTCAGACTTGTCACAGAGGATTCGTGTCCAAAACATGATTTGTCACTGAGGATTGATGTCACAGATCTCATATCCGTCACAGAGGATTCATAGCATTAAACTCAGATTCGTTACAGATAATTCATGTCGCAGATTTCAGATTCGTGACACATAATTCATGTCTCTGACCTCAGATTGGTCTACAAGGATTCATGTTTTAGATATCAGGTTTGCTATGGACGATCCATGTTTCTTCTTCTTCAGCGTTCATTCTCAAACTCCTGCCGGATCTCTATTGCAGTAGGACAATGGCCCTATTAGATTTCCAGCAGGATATAGTCCAGAGAATGGAAATGCGTTGTGTCGCCGTTTTATTTGCGCCAATGGCCCGACACATCCGTCTTCGGTGGGGATCCATGTTTAAGACCTCCTATTCATCCGGAATCTTCAAATTCTTCAAACTCATCAATAGAGCAAACAAAGGTAAATATTTAACAAAAATAGTTACACAGAAACCGTACTTGACACACTTTCATGTAGAGAAAGACAGATATGATTTCACTGTACAAAGTTTGAACTACGTTTGAAACTACTGCAATATATAGAGAGCAACTTATACAATAATCACATTGTAGTGCAGTCGACATAGCGCAATGTATTAAAAAAAAACAACTGACACGACGACTATTCTAATCGATTCCATAACGGCACAACAGGCCAACGAAAATGTAGGTTATTTTGCAGAATTGCCCACTTTACGACAACACAAGAATAAAACTATGGTCATATGAAACATATGACCGACGAAATACATCAATATCATGAAACTCCCATACGAATTGTTGTGTAATAACAGAAAGTGGTTTTTGCAGCTGGTTCCAAGTGAAAACGGGAGTAAAACAAGGGTGTGTTTTGTCCCCAATACTGTTTTGCATCGCGATTGACTGGGTGATGAAGAAATGTACAGACTAAAAACTACTAGGAATCAAAAGGGTAAACAACAAGAGCCAGAAAGATCTCACCTTCGCAGATGATATTTCTCTATTGAGTTCAATACACCAAGATCTCCAAGAAAAAACAGAGGGACACATTTTTTGCGCAACAGATAGGTCTTCAAATAAACACACATAAAACTTCTTCGTCTTCGTTCGTTCTCAAACTCCTGCAGATTAGCAGGATGCAGCCCGGAGAACGGAATGCGTTGTGTCATGGTTTACAGCATTGCTGCGATATCTGCGCCTTTCGGCCTGACACATCCAACTTCAGCATGGCTTTGGGTCACTGACCCTATATGGGGTGGGACAACCAACTCCATTCCATAACCTCTTTAGTCGCCTTTTACGGCATGCGTGGAAGGTAAACAGTGTTGCTATTCTTCTTCTTCTTCTTCAGCGTTCAGCGTTCATTCTCAAACTCCCACTGGATTTCTCTTGTAATAGGACAATGATCCTACAAGATTTCCAGTTGAAACACTACAAGTTAACATACTATTTATACATACAAGACCTAATATCAATGATGAGACACTACAAGTTAACATACTATTTACACATACAAGACCTGATATCAATGATGAAACACTACAAGCTAACATACTATTTATACATACAAGACCTGATATCAACGATGAAACACTACAAGTTAACATACTATTTATACATACAAGACCTGATATCAATGATGAGACACTACAAGTTAACATACTATTTACACATACAAGACCTGATATCAATGATGAAACACTACAAGTTAACATACTATTTAAACATACAAGACCTGATATCAACGATGAAACACTACAAGTTAACATACTATTTAAACATACAAGACCTGATATCAATGATGAAACACTACAAGTTAACATACTATTTAAACATACAAGACCTGATATCAACGATGAAACACTACAAGTTAACATACTATTTAAACATACAAGACCTGATATCAATGATGAAACACTACAAGTTAACATACTATTTACACATACAAGGCCTGATATCAATGATGAAACACTACAAGTTAACATACTATTTAAACAAAAATTATGTGGCTGTATTTATTTTGGGTTTGATTTTCTGTCCGAAGGTGAGCAAGAAAATTCATGTTTCCTATTTACAGACATTTGATGAATGGGATATCCCTGTGTTGATACATACTTTTATTTTTTATCACAATAATCTATTTTCTGTTTACGTACTCTGTGAAACATATGACTGAAACTGTCCATCTCGTGACTACTTCTATGCTGAGCTGTTCTCTTTCAACTGAATCCAAGATTATAATTTGTTTGGCCTCTTCCTCCACTATTCATTTTCACGTGTTCTCAGATTTTCTAGCTCTCCGCTTTCCACGTATGTTCCAGCCCAGAACCTGTTTGGTTGTGTTGTCAGACTTCTTTCTGAAGACAAGTCATATCCATTTGCATTTTCAACGTGTATCTCTACCTCCACAGGCACTGGTGTGTTCTCTTCCACAACTCTTCCTTAGATATCAACTCTGACCAACTAACGCGAAGTAAACGACAGATACATCTATTGATAAATATCTGCAGTTATGCTATGATTTTTTGGGGTTACATTTCGTGATTTTGAGCCACAATGCAATACAGACTTCATCTTTGTATTAAACAACATAACCTTCTCCTCTGGGACAGTGTTCAAGACTTGCACATATAGAGATGTGAAAACAGAAGTAATGTTACTACACAAGAAAATAAGTCTCTCATTAGGGGTTTATAGCCGTGGATGAAACAAAAAATAGGCATAAGTCTGAGGTTTAGGGTAGTTAATGTGTCAGACTATATTCATATTATTTAGACAGAATTATTAGATCAAAATACACTTCTAAAGATAGTCGCAGTAGAATTATTAGACAGAAAGATACTTCTAGAGGTCCCCTCAGTTCAGCAGAAACGTATCCATGGCACGTGTACATCTTATCGTTCTTGAACTCATGCAAATTATTTGGCTGTAGTATGAAGAATATAATGCTGTGTGTCAAGGTTTACAGTTTGACTGCGATGTCTGTGCCTTTCGGCTCGAACTTTCATACTCGTACTTCGGCATGGCTTTTTTTGGTAACTTTGACCCTACGTGGGGACAGTTAACCCACTCACCAAAATCTCCGCAGTCCCTTCTTTCGACATATATGGCAGGCCACAGTGCCATTATTCTTTGCTTCCCTTTCTGGCTCTAGCAGTTTATGTGTCTCTAAGTTACACGTACACATAGAAATACAAGGAAACGATATAATCATATGAAAAACAAAACAAGAAATAATCTTTCAACCAATGGGAGTGACTAGAGGTGATGGGAGAAAGTGCTCCCTCTCCGAAATGATCAGAAGAACGTGTAATCAGCAACTGACTGGGACACTGAGCTTATACACTTGTAGATGACTGACGGGACGGCAAGCAGAGCATATATGGGAATGCCCCTAGTGCTGTGACGCTTGTTCCTAATCAAGAATCTTTCAACCAATACTCATTAAAATAAAGTATTTACTACAGCAAGGCCTTTGACAGAGTCCAACATGAAAAATTAATCAAATGTCTTCAAGAAATAGGCATAGATGGAAAAGACATCAGGCTGATTAGAAATATATATTGGGAACAAACTGCATCAATAAGGTGTGAAAACAGTTACTCTCCATACATATAAATAAGAAGAGGGGTAAGACAAGGATGCATTTTATCACCAAGCCTATTTAATATCTACACAGAGAATATCTTTAAAAATATAGAAGAAATACCAGGACTCAAGATCAATGGGAAAATAATAAACAACATTAGATATGCAGATGACACTGCTCTTTTAGCAGAAAGTGAACATGAACTACAAAGATTAATAGATCAAGTCAATAAATCAAGTAATGAATATGGACTATAAACATTCAAAAAACAAAAACCATGATAATCAGCAAAGACACAGAAGAACAGGAGGTAAACATAAACATACAGGGAGAGAAACTACAACAAGTAAAACAGTATCAATATCTTGGACACATAGTCACAAATGATGGCAGATGTGAAACAGAAGTTAAAAGGAGAATAGGAATGGCTAAAAGTACCTTCAATGACATGAGGAAATTATTAATATCTAAACAAATTACAAACAAGTTAAAAATGAGAATTATAAAATGCTACATCTATTCCATATTAATGTATGGCTCAGAAACATGGACACTAAATAAACAATTAGAAGACAAAATTGATGCCTTTGAGATGTGGGTATATAGAAGAATAGGGAGAACATCATGGAAAGAGAAGAAAACAAATAAAGAGGTGCTAAAGACACTTAATATGAAGAAAGAACTACTAAGAGAAATAAAGATCAGGCAAATAAAATACTTTGGACACATTAAAAGACATGACACCTTATTGAAGACCTTACTTGAGGGTAAAGTCAAAGGGAAGCGAGCAAGAGGTAGGCAGAGATACAAGTGGGAGAGTAACATTACACGATGGACAGGTTACAGTCTAGCAGAGTGCACCACCAAGACAAGAGACAGGAGATGTTGGAGATACGTTGCAGCCAACCTTCGTTGTGGAGACGGCACTTGATGATGATGATGATTAGCGAGTTATACATTCGACCTGAGGGGTTTTATAGATGGCCTGAAGGGAATTACACAATTCATTAAAGCTATTGCCGCTGTGACCTGATAACTGACTGATCAATGCTGAAGAAAGAGAACACATTCGTTTAGCAGCATTAGTGTGAATACTGTGGTCTGATGTTATAATCATACAACTCATTTATTTGAAAAGTGGCTGTCACTGGTGTATCAGGATAAGGTATTCTTACATATTTTTATGCCAGTATAATGTTATTACTGTCAAACATGGACAATGTCTAAAGATTTTGAGGGACATTAGCAATGCCTGTAGGGATACTATCACTAGCTGTGGGGACATTAGCAGTATCTGTAGGGAAACTAGCATTGATTATAGGTCACATTGATTATAGGTCACATTGATTATAGGTCACATTGATTATACGTCACATTGATTATAGGTCACATTGATTATAGGTCACATTGATTATAGGTCACATTGATTATAGGGATAATATCACTATCTGTAGCGATATTAGCAATATATGGTAGGGACATCACTATTTGTAGGGACACTCGCACTATCTTGGGACAGACACTCGCACTATCTTGGGACAGACACTCGCACTATCTTGGGACAGACACTCGCACTATCTTGGGACACTCGCACTATCTAGGGACTCTCGCACTATCTTGGGATACTATCACTATCTGTATGGACACCATCACTATATGTAACGACACCATCACTATATGTAACGACACCATCACTGTCTCTTGGGATATTAGCTGTAGGAACACTAGAACTATTCTCGTATCTGTAGCGAAAATCATTATCTGTTGGGACAATAGCAGTATATGTAGCGACACTATCACCACATGTATGAACATTATCACTATCTGTAGGGACAATATCACCACATGTATGGACATTATCACTATCTGTAGGGACAATATCACCACGTGTATGAACATTATCACTATCTGTAGGGACAATATCACCACGTGTATGAACATTATCACTATCTGTAGGGACAATATCACCCCATGTATGGACATTATCACTATCTGTAGGGACAATATCACCACATGTATGATCATTATCACTATCTGTAGCGGCACTATTACTATTCGTAGGTACACTAGCACTATCTGCAAGGATACTATCATTATCTGTAAGGACAATATCACTATCTGATGGGATACTTAGCAGTACATATAGCGACATTAGCACTATCTGTAAAGGTACTATCAATATCTGAAGGGACACTAGAACTAGCTGTAGGAATACTGGCACTATCTGTAGGAACACTAGCATCACCTGTAGGGATATTAGCTATATGAACACTAGCACTATCTGTAGCGACACTAGCCCTATCGGTATGGACACTGCTGTTATCAGTATGCATATTAGCTGTAGCGAAACTAGCACTATCGTTAGGGCATTATCATTATCTCCGCAAGAACACTAGCGCCGTCTGTAGGGACATTATCTGTAGGAACATTACATGTAGCGACTCTAGCACCATCTGTTATGATGTTTATGGAAAAACAAAAACTGAATTGGATTATCACCTTATTTGGAAGGGTGAAAAACTAACAGATGCTATAGCTTACATATTCCATATTAATGTATGGCTCAGAAACATGGACACTAAATAAACAATTAGAAGACAAAATTGATGCATTTGAGATGTGGGTATATAGAAGAATAGGGAGAACATCATGGAAAGAGAAGAAAACAAATAAATAGGTGCTAAAGACACTTAATATGAAGAAAGAACTACTAAGAGAAATAAAGATCAGGCAAATAAAATACTTTGGACACATTAAAAGACATGACACCCTATTGAAGACCTTACTTGAGGGTAAAGTCAAAGGGAAGCGAGCAAGAGGTAGGCAGAGATACAAGTGGGAGAGTAACATTACACGATGGACAGGTTACAGTCTAGCAGAGTGCACCACCAAGACAAGAGACAGGAGATGTTGGAGATACGTTGCAGCCAACAGTCGTTGCGGAGACGGCACTTGATGATGATGATAGCTTACAAAATAAAAATAGTAAGTAGTAAAGGCAGACGAGAACTAAAAAAAAGGGTGCATTTATGGAGATACTAACACCTTAATTCTTCACAACATCACAACCTACACACAACCCAACATCCTCGGACTCGAATGCAGCCGTATATATTGATGCGATATATAACAAAAGATTACATTTTGTACTAAGAAACTAGTATACAAGAGTACAAATTCCCTTCCACCTCTCCAAAACAGTCTTTCCCACAAAAGTTCATCACTCATCCAAAAAGCGAAATCCTATATTCGGTGATGCTCGATCGCCAATCATAAGTTAAGACTGCCACGCTTCCAGACTAGCACTGGACAAACTCAAGCATGGTTTATAAGGCAGGTAAGATTGACTTTATTGTACTATAGGTATTCCCTTATGTCACCAGAGAGCAGCGAAGAAAATATCAACGTAGAAAAGTATAGAATCAGAGAAATGTTCTGGGGAATAACCATGTTTTGTATCAAATGGAATCATGTGATTCATATTATTTCTTACAGGAAAAACTCCCCGCAGATATTTTCTTTTAGCAAAATACAACACATGTTGTAGGTAGTTTTTTTCAGTAAAATACAATACATATTGCTTTTGATAGTTTCTTTTTAAAAAATACAACATGTTGTTGTAGGTAGTTTCTTGAGTAAAATACAACATGTTGATGTAGATAGTTTCTTTTAGCAAAATACAACGCATGTTGTGGGACTATTCAATGAGTTAGTAGAGCTTCATGTATTCATCATCATCAGGTACCATGCCGGGTGGCGTAGGCGGTCATGGCTCTCCACAGCGCTCTGTCCACAGTATTATGTATCACAGTCGTTGTTGTTTCTTTGCCGTGCCAGGTTGTCAAACTGTCTAATATTTTCTCACGTTGTCGCCCTCTGTCTCTGGTGCCTTCAATCTTGCCTGTTGTGATTATGTTCTCTAAACCTGCCTGTCTCATGAAGTGGCCAAAAAAAAGAAGATTGCCTTTTTCTTATATTGTTGATTAAGGTCCGTTTCGCATTTAACTCTTTTAACACCTCTACATTAGTTTTTCTGGCAGTCCATGGTATTCTCAGCATTCTTCTGTAGAACCACATCTCTGTTGCCTCCAATCTCCCACTTTCCAGTTTGTTTATTGTCCAAGACTCGCACTCAGATGTTAGTATAGGGGTTATATAGCACTGCAGAACTCTCTTTCTCACCTCTAATGACAAGGTCATATTACACAGAATATTTTTCATTTTTCTGAATGTTGTTTTTGCCTGTCCTATTCTGCATCTTATTTCTGTTGAACTTCTTCCATCTGCTGTAATAATTGTACCTAGATATTTGAATTGGTGGACTTGTTTTAATACTATATCATTCACTATGATCTTGCCAGGTGTGTTATTTTCTTTCTTTGAAATAACCATTACTTCTGTTTTCTTGATATTTAGGAAGAGGCCTTTCTCTTTGCTTTCTGTGACTACTACTTTAATTAAGTTTTGAAGGTCTTCCTCACTTTTTGCAATCAGAACAGTGTCATCCACTGATATTCCTGGGATATCTACTATTGCAAGCAATATGTTTTCACTGTATAGAGAGAACAGGTCTGGTGAAAGCACGCATCCCTGTCTGACTCCTTGTTTTATTTGTTGAAAAGGGCCAAATTGATTTCCTACTCTTATTGCTGCTGTTTGTTGCCAGTACATGTACTTGATTATTCTTAAATCCTTGCTGTCAATGTTCAGATTCTCTAGCATGTGTATAATTTTGCTATGTTTAACTTTGTCAAAATCTTTAGTGTAGTCTAGAAAACAGAGGTACATATCTGTTTTTACCTCTATAGACCTCTCTATTAGTGTTCTCAATATATAAATAGCATTGTTGGTGCCTTTGCCTTCTACAAAACCACATTGTTCTGGACTTATTTCTGATTGCCTGTGCCCACTCTATCAATAAATCACCTCTTTCATTCTTAGTTCCTAAACCAAATCTTCCTGTCACATCTTTTATTTCTGTTTCACCTACTTTTGCGTTAAAGTCCCCTATTACTAAAGTTACTTCCTGATTTTTACACTGTTTATTGCGATTTCTAAATCTTCCTAGAAAATTTCGATGTCCTCCTCTGAACTGCTTGATGTAGGTGCATATACCTGCACAATGTTGATATCCAACGGTTTTCCTGTTAGTTTAACTAATATTACCCGATCTGATATTGCCATAAAACCCTTCACCGTTTTTCCTGTTTCTGTGTCTAATAATACTCTCGTGTTTTTGTCCTCCTGAGTATATGACTTTAAATTTATCTGACTGTGTCTCTCCTGCCCCAGTCCACCTCATTTCGCTCATTCCTAGGATATTAACGTTCATTCTTTCCATTTCTTGCTTGATGTTGTCTAATTTACCACACTGCTCTAACGATCTGACGTTCCATGTTGCTATATTAACACCAACTGTAGGCCTACTTCTGTATGTCGCCATGACTTTCATCTTGGGAGAATAATGTGGTAGTTTCCCGTTGCTTTCCACATCCATATGGGGGATATCCATTTGTATCCGCTCCCTTTGACAATATTTTATGTCGGGACAAATGGGTGTCCCGCCCTGCCCAGTTGCAGAGCTACCACTTATACCGGTGGCTATCGGTCGCTTCCTTGTTCGCGCCTAGCGAACATCATGACGGCACGATCAACAACTAAACTCCAGACATCCCTCCAGGAATATTCAACTTTCCCCACTAGAAAACACACAAGGAATTTTCTGCACATTACAGTTATTAGTCATTCACTTAAAATAACACATAATACAATCAAAATAATCCCCAAGTGACGACAGAGCGAATAACGTTCAAACTTGCGCCATGTTGACACCGGAACTCATGTATTAGTGGTCTAAAAATTCAAGAATAGCAGGAATTCACACAACAAACATGAATAAAACAGGCGTTGAGGATTAGTTTCAATGCAAGAATGTTTTCCCATATGTACCTTCATCTCAACTGAGCACAATGCCTATAGAGCGTATCACTTGGTGCACAATATTACCTAGAATATACTTCACACCACATGATCTCTCAATAAATACTAGTCAAATCACTGCAGGTTCGTTGTAACATGAACTCATATTGTAAGGTCCACTCAAGCTGGAAATTTGGTAACAAGTACTCAGGAAACTTATTATGTCCGTAGCCCCTATTTTAAGTTAGTTATCTGTCAGGCTCACTCCAAGGTCGTAAAGTACACTTGAAATTAGGGACATGTGTTTACTTGCTAACCATCTTTGCTAATATATTTACGCAGTGATTTTCTAATATAACCCATAAATTGAGAGTAATAATGGCTAAATATCTTTTCAATGTTATATATTTTGTAAATAATTTCAGAGGTTAACCTTTTGATGAGTCACTTAGATAAGTTAGTGATCTTCCAAATGTTCAATATTCCTTCGGTTCCTCAGAAATAAGTTGTGGCCCACTAGTTGTCTCAAGTTGAGAACCGTTGTTCAAGCGGACTGAAGAGAGTTGTCAACGCGCGCTGTGGAAGGAGAGCGAATAGAAAGAATGTCAACACAGACGGTTGTGCAAACTAAACAACATGAGATTTGGCATTCCTGGCGATGTTGACTGTCACGGGCGCTAGTGATGCTTGGCACGACTGTATTTTTTAGTATTTCTCACACTGTGAGTTATGAACACAATATGTCTCAGATGCTTGAGTACTGCGTTTGTTTTCAAATGTTCGAAGAACGGAAATTATTGTGTCACGCTTTACAGTTTCGCTACGATAGCTGTATATATGGCATGACACATCATACTTCTGAATGGCTTCTTTTTAAAATATATGATATGGGGCCGTTAACTCCACCCGTAAACCCATGTATTCGCCTCTTATAACATACATGAAACGTCACAGTGTTGATATTAATTTTCGGCTTTCTGTCTTAGGAAAAGCACAGACAAGATGTCATTTAAAAAAATTAGCAATTAAGAAAATAAAAATAATGTTGAATATAGTTTAGTCGGATATAATGATGTTGGAGGTAGCTAAGTAGTGAAGTTCAAGGTAGCGATCTAGGAGATATTGAAGTTGGAGGTATCGAACTAGGAGATATTGAAGTTGGAGGTATCGAACTAAGAGATAGTGAAGTTGGAGGAATCGAACTAGGAGATATTGAAGTTGAAGGAATCGAACCAGGAGATATTGAAGTTGGAGAATCGAACTAGGAGATATTGAAGTTGGAGGAATCGAACCAAGAGATATTGAAGTTAGAGGAATCGAACTAGGAGATATTAAAGTTGGAGGAGTCGAACCAGGAGATATTGAAGTTGGAGAATCGAACTAGGAGATATTGAAGTTGGAGGAATCGAACTAGGAGATATTGAAGTTGGAGGAATCGAACCAAGAGACATTGAAGTTGGATGTAGCGAACTGGGAGATATTAAAGTTGAATGTAGCGAACTGGGAGATATTGAAGCTGAGTAACGTACTGGAGATAATGATGTTGGAGATGGTTAAGTGGTATATACTCATGTTGGAGATAGCTAAGTGGGAAACATTAAAGCTGCTTAACGACTGCTTATTGGTTATGAAGACAGCGATTTGTGTGCGATGCAGTTGAAGGAATTTTGAATTAAGTATGCAAGTAGTGTTTGACACTAGAGGAACGTTAATTATTATTTTATATATTCGTCCACATCTATAATAACATATCAGTTAGCAGGATGTAGTCCATAGAAAGCGCCAGGGTTTATGTTATGGCTGCGATATCTGCGCCTTTCTATCCAAAAGATTCAACTCAAGTACAGTATTTTTGGCAACATTTATCCTACAGTGTGGAGTAGTCCGACTCCCAACATGTGTGCCAGGTGGCACTGCTTCTTTCTTTCTGTGTTACTTTTCTGACCCAAGAAAGACATGGTCGATAATTGTTTAAGTAACAAGCAATTCTGCACATTTTGATACATATTCCCATGTTTCAATAGAATGCATGTACTTTCCAATTTTCCGGGACAATGAGCAACTATTGGTTATATTAGAGTGATATCAGGTTGGCTCAACCTATCAAGGATACAGGTCCTCAACAAGCTTCATTCACTCTGTCTTATCTTTAACTTTTCCTTCCAATTCCTTTCATGTCCTATACAATTCGTATTGTGACTGTAAATAAATCTTTCATCTAAGTGTATTCCTTCACTATGTGTCTTTCTTTGAAGATCTTCTCACTGTCTATGTTGGGATGGAATTGTGCTATTATTGGAGGTTATTTTATATCAGGTATGGTTGGGTCAGAATTGTATTTTTTTAGGATACTTTTAAGGCCAGGTATGGTTGGTTCAGATTTGTGTTTTTGTAGGATATTTTTATGTCAGGTATGATTGGGTCAGAATTGTGCCTTTCTTGGAGGATCTCGTGTAGTTGCTATATAATTGTTTTCTTGGATTATCTTCACAATGTATGTAATGATTGTGTTAGAATTGTTTTATTTCTTGGAGAATCTTCTCCAGTCTGTAATGATTGTGTTAGAATTGTTTTATTTCTTGGAGAATCTTCTCCAGTCTGTAATGATTGTGTTAGAATTGTTTTATTTCTTGGAGAATCTTCTCTAGTCTGTAATGATTGTGTTAGAATTGTTTTATTTCTTGGAGAATCTTCTCTAGTCTGTAATGATTGTGTTAGAATTGTTTTATTTCTTGGAGAATCTTCTCTAGTCTGTAATGATTGGGTTAAAATTGTTCATTCCAGTTGTAGCAGTCCGGTATGTCCAGCATGCACAGGTGGATAACCTCACTCATCGAATGAGCACATCCCCAACTTTGACTTTCTGGATCAAAGAGGTACGACCAGCTTCTTCGTTTACATTCGTTCTCATGCTCCTGTTAGCCAGGTGTCATAGGAGAATGGAATGATATATTCATGGTTTACATTTTAACTGCAATGTCTGCGCCTCTGGACCAAAAAGTCAAGATTCAAGATATATTTACATTACGTTGATCTTCCCGATAGAGTAATGATCTCGATGTCATCATCATCATCAGGTGCCATGCCGGCTGGTGTAGGCGGTCATGGCTCTGCACAGCTCTCTGTCCACAGTATTATGCATCAAAGTCGTTGTTGTTTCCTTGCCGTGCCAGGTTGTCAAACTGTCTAATATTTTCTCACGTTGTCGCCCTCTGTCTCTGCTACCTTCAATCTCGATGTAATTCAATTAAATACACGGCTTCTTGATTAGAAACCAATATCATGACACACATGACATTCACGTAAGTGTTCCACTCTCCGCTCCAGCGTCAAACCAATGGCATGCAGGCTCAAAGGTTCCAGTTAGATAATGGCGTTTGGGGGTGATGAAATGGATGTCGACATCAGGACAAAAACTATGAATAAGCAGCAATTCAAGGAATGTGCTAACACTGTAATTTTCCATCTCCGACAACGTATGGGATGAATAAACTCAACGGATATGCTAGAACTATAACTATGGTAGGTTGCTGATCCAGCGGTCCATGGGCTCATGACGTTTGACCCGATCTATAACTTTCTATCTCCGACAACGTATGTCATGAATAAACTCAAGCGATGTGCCAGAACTATAACTTTCGTTTGATGAAACTGAACACAACCGGTTCGACATACACAGCTAAGAACCAATTTACTTTTTCTAATGAAAAAAAGTATGATGGACGGAATAATAACTAACACGTAAGCGGAAGTAACATTGGATACACGACATTACGTCAAGTGTTTTTGTCAAGAATATGTTGCTGAAACGTCGATTGGTTATGTTAATACTTTTTATATATAATTTATTATTGCGTCCACTATATTTTTTAAATAAAGCATCAGTTTATATTATTTATTTTTTATTTATATCCCTTATTTGATTTTTTTACAGTACTCTCCACTCATTTCTCTTGGTTCCCCATTTGTTCTCGACATTCTGGTTGTTTGAACAGTCAATAGGCAGATCATGGGAAAATACATTTCATGAGTACCCACGACCACAGCGTGAGACTCCGTGAAGGGGATAACAGAAAGTTAAGATTCTGGTTGAAATCGGCTGCTGTGTTTGTTAGTCTAGGCCATGAAGTCAGAGATCAAGGCGTTCAATCCTATTGGGAGTAGGGTGACACACCAGACTTTTCTTTCACAACTAAAGATGTCATCGTGACTTGACCTTTGAATTTTTTCAGCATCAAGTAGGAACGACTATTTATCACCAACATCTATCCAAAATAAATCGTTTACAAAAAAAAAAAAAAAGGGCTTAAATTAATATCTAATAGCAGACCGAGAATGGGAGATTCAGGGCCTTAGATCATGACAATTGACAGTTCTATAGGACCTAACTCCAGAAAGTTAATTAATTCAGAGATCAGGTCTTCCAATGTTGATCGATCACGCGTAGACAACGTCTTGAGTAAGAGGAAGTTTACCTAAGAGATTCCATTCGCCAAAACTTATTTTTGGGTTATTCCTTCTTTCTACAAAAAATAGATTTTTGGCGACTGTTTTTTCCCTTTTGGCTAATTCCTAGTACTAAAAGTCATGTTCTTATTTCCTAATCCCCCAACCCCAAATTAGGTTTGAACACACCCCATCTCAATCTAAGGACTTGATAAGAATTCACGTTAGATTACTTGATCTGTGCAAACAGTTGAATTGTCATAAAAAAGGGCTCAAAAAGGCGTAGAGTATTGACTTCCCTGTATTCGGGTTACCCCATATCTACTCTGCCACTTAAAAAAAGTTCTCAAAAACTCCCCCATTAGAAAGTAACAAACAGCCTTCAGATGTCGTGATAATAGAACTACCTGAACTGTAACCCCCCATTTTGTATATTTAAAATCTCTGATATAACCATATTGAGCTTGAAGTGTGCTTAGCTCACGATAAGAGGTACCTTGATTTAAAAGAAAACATCAAAGTGACAAAATACCGCCCTGATCCAACCTACAATTTTTGAAAGGAAGCACTAGTTAATGAACCATACAAACACAAGCTATTCATGGAAACACCCGGATACATGTCTGCAACATACGCCTACAACACAAACGTCATTGCTCCCACGACAACAGCCAAGAAAATAGCTTATTTCATAATCTTGGTCCAGAACAACTACATTGAACTGCCCACGTTCTGAAATCAATATTGGGGCCGTTTGTATCAAAACTGAAAAAAAACAACAGATGTTTCATATCATGTTACATATGGCCTGGGTCATGGTAAGAAGTTCATTAAGCATGTATTGAGAAAAAAAAGGACAACACATGAATTCAGGGCTGTTGATACGACTTCGTAAAAAGGGAAGAAAAAGGGAGGGGGGACTAAGAGGTTTCCTTAAATAAATATGTAAAATATAAGAATTTTTAAAAATCATTCGTACCTTTTGAGCAATATTTTTAATACATAATTTTATTATGTAGACCTTTTGTAGATATGTTTTCAGTAAGAAAGGTTTTTGTAGTATTGTTTTTTTACACACACGCACACACACAAGAAAATGAAAGGTCATTCGACCATTTTAATGCACAATTTATTGGGGGGGGGGGGGTGTTCCATCTTGAAAACCCCCCCCCCCATCTACGGACGTGTTGAGTACCCTTATTTCCAACACATGCTGGAAAGCCGTAATTGAAATTGGGGGCGGGTGAGGTGGCAGCTATTTTCTTTTATGTGTTCTATTTACCAATACTTTTCTCTTGATGTAAAACATTCAAACAAAAATGTGCACAATGAGCTTCAGCCTACTGATTTATTTTTTTAAGAATGATAAAAATAACATGGACAGCTAATAAAAACTAGGGTAGATGTCTATCAGAGTTGCTGGATAGAGTTAAAGAGACCAATTACAGCAAGAAGTAGAAGCTGTGAGTCCAAATGCTGGATAAAGTCAATAGACCAATTACACATTACAACAAGAAGTAGAAGCTGTCAGTCCAAATGCTGGATAAAGTCAATAGACCAATTACAAATTACAACAAGAAGTAGAAGCTGTCAGTCCAAATGCTGGATAAAGTCAATAGACCAATTACAAATTACAACAAGAAGTAGAAGCTGTCAGTCCAAATGCTGGATAAAGTCAATAGACCAATTACAAATTACAGCAAGAAGTAGAAGCTGTCAGTCCAAATGCTGGATAAAGTCAATAGACCAATTACAAATTACAACAAGAAGTAGAAGCTGTCAGTCCAAATGCTGGATAAAGTCAATAGACCAATTACAAATTACAACAAGAAGTAGAAGCTGTCAGTCCAAATGCTGGATAAAGTCAATAGACCAATTACAAATTACAACAAGAAGTAGAAGCAGCCAGTCAAGATTAATAGTGCATGATGAGAAGAGCGCAACTTTCTATAACCTCCCGAAAAAACAAGGTGATAATAGACACAGCGATAGAAAGAAGAAAAAGAAAGAGAAAGAAAGAAAATACTGGGGAAAAAAATTACCATTATAGCAAGGGAGAAAGTCACCAACTGAATTTATTAACACTACAAGAGACAGTTCTGGAGAAAACATCATCGCATATGCCGCACAGTTTAAAACTTACTTATTTGTCTCAGGGTATACGCCTATGGAAGAACGAGATGTCACGTCAACTTGTGATAGTATCTGGTTACGGAACCCTTCACAAATAGGGGGCTTCACAGTAAGAAACGAGAACCCTTCACAGATAGCGAGATATTGACGGCGTGAAATGCCACACATTGCATCTCTTGGGTAAATGTTGTCACCACGGACATCGCTGACACGCAATGAAAAGGTGTGTTTACCTAAGAACGTGTCAAGCGACGATAAAACACAAACGTGTGTTTTTATAAGAACGCGTCAAGCTATGATCAAGTGCAACGTTTGTTTACCTAAGAACATGGCAGATAATAGATAGACGGGAATCATACCAGGTAGAAGCTTTCTGGTTGGTCTGAGGCAACGTGGGATTATTGTAACCAGAAGGATCAATTTCTGATTGGCCAGAGGTTTTCCTCTGGGGAAATGAAAGCTTTTGATTGGTTGGAGGTTTCTGGAAGTTTGGAGGAACTTAGGAGTGAAGGAGGAAAAGGATTGCATTATCGACTGCCGAGCAGGGCGGTCGCATTTTCACTCCTGAGGAAGTAGTCCCCAGGTAGTCAGTCTCTATCAGGCTTGTCTCGGAGTCAGTACGTGTCTCCCAGGAGAGGCAAGTCCTAGTTAGTCTCGCAACAGTCAGAGTTTTCGGTCTCCCAGGAGAGGCGAAGAGTCAGGGCCAGATAGTTAGTCGGTGTATACTCTCTAAGACTTAGCTTATAACCCGAGTGAAGCAATTCCTGGATGTGTTAGCGTAATTTGTAATCTGAGATGATTATATTATTGCCCAGTTGCAGATAATTTAAGATTACTCTGCAGAGTTGCGGACGGACTCGAATAAGACTAGATTGGGACTTGTGCCTTGTGTTTATTTGCCTCTCTTAGGAGTATGATGCTATTAATTGATGTATATCAACTTGTGTAAATAAACCTCATATTATTGTGGAGTGCTTTGGTTAACTGATTGATGTCGAGCAGTATTACACAGATTTAGACCTGGTCACAGCACCAGTATTCCAGTAAGTCCTAAAAGGCATTTTCTTTCGTCGCAAATTATTGTGACGCTGCAGATCTTCTTTCTGTCACACTAGTCTGTCCAGGACAGACAGTCAACTATATGTTTTCGGTAACAAGTTGTTTCTGTCACACATAAGTGCAGACCATGTTACTGTTACAAACTCAGTACGAAAGAAATTCACAAGGAAGAAGACATTACAAATAATAAAATTACTGTAAAAGGTTGGGTGGGAGAAGAGGGGTGTGGATGTATAGCAAAGTAAAAAAACATATTTGATAAGACAAAAGTACTGACAATTGGCAGAACATGTTACAGACCTGTTTGATGACCAACAAAACAATGACGACCAGCAATACTAAATTCAGAATTATATAACACAATTTTTTTTAAAATAAGGGAAAGGCTGCATTCTTTGACGATATAAGGACAGACATAATTAAAACAAAACTATATAGATATTGATTGGAATCTATCACATAACTTTAAAATGACATATACTCGTATGAAAAAGGACACATACATCTAGACCTAAAAGCATCCATATGTACTCATGTTTTTTTGACTACCCAAGAAACCAAGAGCAGTCTTGAACAGAACAGAGCAATCGGGTTTATGATCAATCCCTTCCCAAGAAACCAAGAGCAGTCTTGTACAGAACAGAACAATCGGGTTTATGATGAATCCCTTCCCAAGAAACCAAGGGCAGTGGATTGTACAGAGTATAGAACAATCGGCTTTATGAGCAACTTAGCCAGTGTGGCAACCGGAGCCTGGATGACTAGGGTGTAAAGAATAGAGCCGCTGTCTTCTTTCTAGGAATGTTGTAGAAGGGAATCTTGGGAGGGGGATAACCTGACAATATATTCAGTGTGGAAAAACATCATTGTCGCACCATGTCTCATTTTCTGACTGTTGTCTTCTATTAACTATGGATAACGAAGAAATGCATGGTAGCGAAATTGCATATTTGTCCTTTCGTGGCAGACTTCAATGCTAGATGTGACATAACTGTGGGTGAGTCAACAAATCTGACAGAAAAATGATGAGAAAATTGGCCAAGAAATATGTGCTGTGCTCCTGACAGGACGTGGTAATAATGGGTTACTGGCGCACTGAAACACCTCCCTTCGGGGACTAAACATGCATTCATAAACCTCCCTAACGCAACCATTTGAGACAACCTTACCTGAGTTTGGATGTCACCCCAGTTACACAACTAATGGAAACCTGGGCTTTTGTCTGAAAGACTATGGACTGTTAAAAGCTACCTGCTTACAGCTAAAAGGATCATTTCATAATCATCATCATGGGCCACATTATCAAAATACTACTGGATATAATACATAAGGAATTGAAAACAAAATCGACATCGAAGTAGACGAAGAACAGTTCGGTTTTACGAGAAAATAAAGTAACCGGAGAAACTATACGTAATATCAGATTATGTGTAGATAGATATATAGAAGTCGAAAAAGTGTATACATTTGCTTCATTGACTCTAGCATGGCATTCGACAGTCTAATTTAAACAATTAATTTAACACCTCCAAAAAATGAGCTTAGATAGGAAAGACAGAATAGTTAGAACTATATATTGGGACTAAACTGCATAAATAAAGTGTGACGTAATCACCATACAGAAAATGGAGTACGACACGGAACGCAGCTTATTTGACATCTACACAGGAACAAAAAATAAAGTCCAGGAATGCTCAAGATCAATTGGAAATAATAACAAATCTACAATGTGCAGATGACAGTACTCTTAGCAGAAAATGAACATGAGCAAAGACTATTAGTCTTTGATTATTAGTTATGATTAAATCATGATCAAGCGTTAACGTTTACGATATTGTTGGTCGAGGACGGAGGGATGACTATATTTTTTTTCTGTGTAGATGTCAACTAGTACAAGTAGACAAATCAAGTAGATATTATGGACTAGATATTAACAGTTAAAAACAATCTTGATAATCAGTAAAATCAAAGAGGAACAAACGATAACAGTAAAAAAATATGGATAGATACAAGAAATAAAACATTATTAGGAATGGCCATTACCAATGTCTTAGACACATATCACAAATGAAATTAGTAGACTCAAAACAGTACCATTAAAAGGATAATGGAAGTGACTAAACGCACTTTCAATGACATGGGGGAAAAAACTATTAGAATCCAAACAAAATAAAAATGAGAAATAAAAAGTGCTAGATCTACTCTATAGTAATGCATGGCTCAGAAACGTGAACAATGAACAAGCGGACAGAAAATATAATCGATGTCTTTGAGATGAGTATATATAGAAGAATAGGGAAAATTTCATGGAAAGAGAAGTAAACAACGTTTCCGACAAAACTTATCTCTGTCACATGAACGTGGACACTGCAGTTTTCACTTTCGTTTATTATGTTATGAATATGTTCTAGATAAAGACCTATGGGTCGAAACATCGGTTTTCGTGTGTATCCAGTGATTACGGAAACTTCATCAACCTGTTTCCTAGTTTCGTCCATCCGATTCAGTTTCGTTTCAATTATCTATTATAGATATGAAGATAAGAACATTAAAGGAAAAAAACATGAAACCTTGTTGAATAATTAATTGAAAGTAGCGGGGAGATGAGGGGGTAGGCAGAGATGCAAATGGGAGGGTTACATCATGAGATGGATATTATATTGTCTATCATAGTGTACCACCAAGGCAAGCGACAGGAGGTGTTGAAATTCCGCTGCAGCCAAACTTCGCTGCGAAGATAGCCCGTGATTATGATGATAACAAGACTATGTGTAGTGGGCAACTAGAGCAAACAGTTCATACAAATGCGTCAGATGTTGTATGCATTAAGATGCAAGTTAGTATCTCCATTCTTGTATAATTGCACATCCAATAGGGAATAATTACCAGAATGAGCTGCCTAGGAGGTTCAGATATGGGGATCAAGTGTGTTTAATTTGTGAACTCATGAATGTAGGAGAAGAATCAATATTCCTAAAGTGAGATCATCGATCGATGTGCAAGAGTCTGTTGTATCATCTACATGATGGGATGTGATAGAAGCCATAAGAGTATGTTTATACCTGCAGATATACGTTAATATATGATGTGATAGTCAGCTGTGAAAGTGGCAGGAACAGAGACATTTAGACTGATAAGCAACTGTGAATGTGGTAGAAACAGAGACATTTAGACTGATAGGCAGTTGTGAATGTGGTAGGAACAGAGACATTTAGATTTATAGGCAGCTGTGAATGTGGTAGGAACAGAGACATTTAGATTTATAGGCAGCTGTGAATGTGGTAGGAACAGAGACATTTAGACTGATAGGCGACTGTGAATGTGGTAGGAACAGAGACATTTAGACTGATAGGCAGCTGTGAATGTGGTGAAAACATAAATAATTTAAACTGATATGCAGTTGTGAATGTAATAAAAATAGATTTAGACAGGCAGCTGTGAATGTGTGATAGGAACAGAGAGATGTAGACTAAGAGACAGCTGTGAACGTGGAGGAAACAGATTTAAGCTGTGGTACTCAGCTGTGAATATCTAAGATATATATTTATACTGACAATCAGATGCGAGTGTGCAGGAAACAGATGTAAGCTGTGATTGTCAATTGTGCATGTAAATAGTCATCCCTCCCTCCTCGACCAAAAATACCGTAAACGTTAACGCGTGATCATGATTTAATCATAACCTAATATTTTAGTATACGATGTTGTTTGCGTTTACTCTCGCTTAATCAAAAATAATTTCGCGTGATTTCCACCGGGTAGCATGAAGTATGTTGTGCCACCATTTAATTTGCACCATGTAGGCCTATCACATTCAATAGTTGGGTTGGCTTTCATAGCCTGTTACAGCCGTCCTATCTGTCGCCAGGTGACGAATGTGTATCGACTCTACGACGTTTAAGCCAGGGATTTAGGCTTGGGTCGACTACGTCTATCTGGCACGAGATGTTCCGCTGCCAGTGAACGAACTTAACTAGCGAAAATAGACGTATTGTCTCTGTGCCTATCGGGTACTGATCCTTTTCTATGTGAGTATGATTCCGGTACAGGAAAAACATGACAGTAGAGCTGGGTCTGGGTTCTCTCCCCTCTTAGCCGAGGTATCATTCAACGGCATCGTGAACTTCTCGTCCAAGTCTGAGTCTCTGAGAATATTTAGGAGCACCGGGGACTAGAAGTTGAACAGTACTTTAGTTCTGATTTCCATGTAAAATTTTCTCCATTCTATTTGCACGTGGTGCTTCCCTCTCATTGCACTCAATATGTTATCATTATGGAACGTACGCATACGTACATATCCTTATCTCTCGATACACGTGACGATATCTACCCATGTCAGGACATCGACAATGGCCGTCCCACTAATGCATCTGCACTTTGGCTGACCGAGGTGTCGGAGATATTGCATGTCTTATTGCAATTAATTGTTAATCAAACTGCAGCCTTCATATTCACGGACATGATCCCTAAAAGTTTTGACTAAGAAAATTGCACGAGCCGCTGTGTATCTGTTTCCAGTGTGCATCACAAGGAGGTACTTTTAGGTTGTCTGCTAACCCTTTGTCCGCACGAGAGAAATGCGGTGCCCTTTGCACCCATGACTATACGTTTGACGAACGTGTCTTGCGATGGAACTAATAACAATCACATCACATTACATATATACAGATACAGGTTCTGAGAAAAAAAAATGCAGAGCCTATGATATCGCAAAGAAATAAACTGTCACAAACCTGAAAATACATTTTCAGCCAAAGGTCAAAAGCTAAGGAGATTTATATTCCTTATTTGATAAGGAGCAAATAAATCACTAGAAAAGTTATATAACTGCATCTATTTCCCTTTTTGAGTTTAATAATCATGGACTCGTTTGTTACGTTTGATGATTCTCATATTTAGTATACATATTTTAAGGGGGATATGATTCTTCCAGACGTCTTTTATATACAGAAAACATCAACTGGAGACAGTCTGATGTCAAATTTAGTTCCAACCTGTAGGATTTGTGTTTTTGTGTGTTCTTAGTCGATTATAGGAGAAGTGTAAATCATTACATTTTGTTTCGACTTGCGAACTGCCTATCTTCGAAACAGACACACAAAAAATGAGGTATCGAGTACTCCAGCTAACAGCTAATTTCAAAGAATGTCATCGCAAAGAGACATCGTAAAGACAATAGCAGGGAATGTCCATTCCCAGACAAAAAATAATGATGGCGCATGAGGCGAAGGAATTCAAACGTACCACTTCACCACAAAGCTGGAAGTCAGCGGTTACTGGACATATAAAGACAAAATGATGATGTTAAAGATCAAAGTAAAACCTTTTGATCTGGTCATTGTACAAACATACGCATCAACTACAGACTGCACTAAAGACGAAATCGACAATTACTACGAAGACCTACAACAACTACTCAAGCCAGTCAAATCAGCATGTATTCAAATAGTCATGGGAGATATGGTTGCAAATAAATAGAGAAAGGAAGACACAAGAACATTGTAGGGCAATTTGGACTAGGGACAAGAAATGACAGAGGAAAGACGTACACAGTTCTGTGAGGAGAACAACATGACCACATGTAATACATTCTTTGAACATGAAAACAGAAGATTATATACATGGAATAGCCCTGGAGACAGAAAGGGGAACCAAATAAATTATATTATGATCAACAACAGATTTAGAAATAGTGTCAAGAACGCTAAAACAAATCCAGGAGCTGATATAAACTCTGACCATAATTCAGTGCTGTGCAAAATACACATTAAACTTAAAAATGTAGAAAATAGAATAAATCAATATCTACAGATAGACACATCAGCACTAAAACAACCAGACATTCAACAAAAATACCGTGTCGATATAAGGAATGAAATATGAAAATTTAATGATAAAATGCATGGAGCAATGCAGAATGGAAAATCCAGAAGATAGAATAGACAAATGGGACGGTCTAAGGAAAAGTATTCAAACATCAAATGAAAATTTACCAATATTAAATCCAAGAAAAAACAAACACGAATGATAGACGAATTACTAGAGAAAATGTCAGAAAGAAAGCTAAAAATACCACAAAATATTCAATTATAGATAATGAACTACATAACATGTGCAGGACAGCGAAAAAACAATGACTAGAAACAAAATGCAGTGAAATAGATATGTCAATACAACAGAAGACAAACGTAATACATACTGTTTTCACACCTTATTTATGCATTCCTGGCATTCCTTCTATATTTTTAAAGATATTCTCTGTGTATATATTAAATAGGCTGGGTGATAAAATACATCCTTGTCTTACCCCTCTACTTATTTCTATGTATGGAGAGTAACTGTTGTAACACCTTATTGATGCAGTCTGTTCTCAATATATATTTCTATTGTCTGATGTCTTTTCCATCTATGCCTATTTCTTGAAGAAATTTGATTAATTTTTCATGGTGGACTGTCAAAGGTCTTGCTGTAGTCTATGAAGCAAATATAGATGCTTTTTTGGACTTCTATATATTTATCTATCACTAGTCGGATACTCAGTATAGCTTCTCTGGTTCCTTTGTTTTTCCTAAAACTGAATTGCTCTTGACCGACCTCAGTGTCTATCTTGTTTTTAATTCTTTCATGTATTATCTTGAGTAGTATTTTAGTTATATGGCTCATTAAACTTATTGTTCTATATTCTGTGCAATCCACAGCCCTGGGCTTCTTAGGTAGTGGTATGGATATTGATGATGTTGGGTCTTTAGGTATGTGACCTGTTTCATATATGTTATTGCAAAGTCCCTTGATAGTTTCCACACCAAATTCATTTAGATTTGCTATGTCCGCTGGCATGTTGCCGGAATCTGAGGCCTTTCCACATTTTGTTAATTCTATTGTGTTTCGTACTTCTGCTGTCAATATTGCCGGTCCATCATTGTTGTGTATTGTAGGTTTTTTGTTCCCTTGGTCATCAAACAGTTATGTCACATAATCTGCCTGTTCTGTCACAAAATATGCCTATCTTATAAGTGCTTCTGTTTTATCAAATATAATTTGTTTCTGTTTTTATCTTTAATTTATACGATTTTTCTTATTTGTGATCTGCTTTATCTCCTTATGTATTTCTTTTGTCATATGTTGTGCTGACATCTACAGCGACCTCCATTTATAGGCTTTTCCTTATTTGTGATCTGCTAAGAGTGAAGGGAGATACATCTGTTATAGAGATACAGTTCGTTATTCAAATTTAAGTGAGACCTGGGTGCACTCTGTCCACTTATTTTTGTTAAACATCTATGCAGAGAACATAATGAGAAATGTAAGAGAAGAACTAGAAAACAATGCGTTTCATCCATTAAATATCGGTGGGTACCAGATTCCAAAAATAAGATATGTAGACGACACAGCCCCCCCTTACTACACATTCTGAGGGACTGAAACAGCTAATCATAACAACAAAGAAATACAGAGAAATTCAAAATATAGGCCAAACATGGATCAAACCGATAATCAAAATAGACAATACAGAACTAGAATGTGTAAACAAATTCTAATATCTGGGAGCAAACAGAAAACAGTTTCGGAGATTGTTCAGTTGAGATTAGGAAAAGACTCGCAATTGCACCACTCAAATAAACACAAATGTAAAAGCTATGACAAAGGAGTAATAACGACATTAAAGTAACCCCTTTAAGATCATGTGCTTTCCCTGTGGCAACATATGGATTTGAGACTTGGACTTTAAACAAGACAATATCCAGAAGAATAAATTCTATTGAAAAGAAGAGCTAGAGAATGATCCTATGAATATTATGGACAGAAAAAAAAGAACATTAAAATGTTGAAATTACTGAAACTAAATGAAGGGTGGTTTTTAAATACCATCATAAAAAGGAAGCTCCAGTATTTTGGACACTTGAAGCGACATGATGGTATCGAAAGGCTGATTCTGGAGGGCAGAGTGCCAGACGAGAGATGAAGAGGAAGACCGAGAAAACGATGGGTCAGCAACATCGAAGAATGTATGAATATGTCTCTGGTCAATGCATAGTCCGAAACACTGCTTGTCCGGGACAGAGAGGCGTTCAGAGTATCCACGATGAAGACAACGTTCTGGAAAGAATATGTCATTCGATATATATATAGTCGTCCAAAAAGATATTTTGTTGGAAGCGTCAATTTGGTATTTCTTTTTTCAAACTTAAAACAAATCCTTCTCGGGAACAACCATGCACGCTGATCCCTAACTGCGTCACATAAGTTGGATGATGCGACTGATCACTGGTCATATTGCATACACTTTTTGTCGCCGGCGAATGAAAAGTGCGGGGAAAATCTAACAGCGAAGATAAATGACGCTGTGAGGGATCAGCGCACAAGACTACGCTGGAGAGGTACTTGGTTAAAGACTACGTTCAGGCACGATTCGATATTTAGCCGTGTACTATATAGTTTGAGTGCAATTCGTAACAATTACAGTGATTTGTGATAGCCAATATTGGATGCGGAGATAGTATTTTGTCTGCCCCGAGCGAGAAGTCGTAAATTGGCGTGACATGAAGAGATAACGCGTGTCAATTGAACGGAACGTGAAATCCTGTTATTAACTCGCCAGTGTGTTGACGGGCCCTGTAGCTAGGAATAGTTTCTTCTTCTGTGTTCATTCTCAAACTCCTGGAAATCGTCTATGGCAATGATTCTTAACCTCCCCCCCCCCCGTGCACCGTTTGAGACAATCCTTCTTCCGTGGTCTTCCTTGAATAAGATCAGTGACTTTCTTTACGAGTCACCGAGTGTTTTTAACCTGTATTGCTTAAATAGTTCTGTTTCATTTATTTTTAGACACGGCTTTCACATACTAGGCAAGCTTCCCTGACCTCCATAGGGGCTATATGGTCGGCATACAGAACCACTTCTCTATGGAACGGAATAACCCCCCCCCCCCCAATAGCCTTAGTCGCCTCTTACGGCATGCGTGTCAGGTAACAGTGTCTCTATTCTTTGCTCCCATTTCGAGGTGATGAAACAAAAGGATGACTACAAATAGTAACACCGCAACATGCAAAGCAGTGTTGAGGCGACTAAGGTGGGTTAGGAATAGTGTAGGTAATGTAAAGGGAGTATATAATATGAAGGTAGTAATTTAAAGGTAGTACATAATGTGATAGTAGTATGTAATATGAAAAAAGTATGTACTCTAAAGGTAGCATGTAATATGAAGAGAATTTATAATGAGAAGGTAATATGAAGGTAGCATGAAATGTGACGAGAGTGTGTAATGTGAAGGTATTATGTAATGTGAAGAGAGTGTGTAATGTGAAGGTATTATGTAATGTGAAGAGAGTGTAATGTGAAGGTATTATGTAACGTGAAGAGAGTTTGTAATGTGAAGGTATTATGTAATGTGAAGGGAGTTTGTAATGGGAAGGTAACATTTAACGTAAGACGGATACAGACCTTTGAATACGAGTTATATAGAGGAATTTTATAGAAAATATAGGTAAATGCAAATAAAGTAAATAGGTTACTATATCAATATAAAATAATAAAATATAGAAAATAACAATAAATAAAAGGAACAAACACAACAGTCAACGTGTCGGTCCAATTGGGACCTTTAAAGATAAGAATTGTCGGATTGTCGGTCCAATAATTTCTTACCATTTGTATGGTTACTGCGGCACTTCCTTTTTGTCGGTCATCCTCCGATATTTGGGTTATTTATAGAAAATATACAGGTTCACAAGAATCACTACTTTCAACAGTAAAACAATAAAATTGTGCATGGTTTAGACCAGGGTCGGGAACCTTTTTGTCTGAGAGAGCCATGGACACCACATATTTTGAAAAGTAATTATGTGAGAGCCATACATTACGTTTAAAACTAAAAATTCTAGTAAATGTGTGCATTTTGTGTCATTTCAACACTAAAAGTACAATAAGTATGTCTCTGAATTCTTTTTAATAACATTGTTATGTTGTTGCTAATCGATAGTATTTCTTACCATTAATGCGACTTCTGATGCTGAGCTGCAGTAGACTTTAGCTCATTTGTAGAATGAAATATTGATATACAATTAATATTTAGATCAAAGGAGTCTAAAGAAGGATTTTGTTTAATAATCGAACATTTGTCTGCGAGCCAGATGCAGCCATCAATAGAGTCACATCTGGCTCGCGAGCCATGGGTTTCCGACCCCTGGTTTAGACATATATGCCAACAAGATTTCCTGTCAGAAAACCACATTGTATGCTACACAGTTGAGGGTTGATGAAGCAGAGGTGGAAATGAAAATCCCGGGCAGACAATATCAAAGACTGGACAGGTCAACATTTTTCCAAACTCGTCTGCATCCTTGAGGATAGACGTCTCTGAAGAATATATTTTACAGAACCGCACACTGTACGAAATAACAATAAGAAAACTATAGGCATCAGAAACAGTTCTGGCAGACAAGCTCTATGACCATGTCTCAGCGCTGATGACCACAGTACAGTTCATTGATGAAATCCATATCAGCATCCGACTTCGAATGGAGAACAAGAAAAAAGAAAAATAAACTGTATGACTGTGTGAACGCATTTAATGTAGTACTCCTACGACCCTGACAGTTTATGAATTCATGGATGAATGTATGCAATGTGAAGGTAGAATGTAATGTGAAGGGAATATAATATACAGGAGTTATTACTGTGAAGGGAGTTTATATGAAGGATTATGTAATGTGAAGGGAGTATTAATGTAATATGAAGGAATATATAATATGAAGGAAATATGTACAATGAATGTAGTAGTGCGACGGGAGTATGTAATATGAATGGAATAATGTATGAAGCATGTAACATATACAGAGCTGTGTGACTGAGTATGTAATATGAATGCAGTAATGTGACGGGAGTTATGTAATATGAATGCAGTAATGTGACGGGAGTATGTAATATGAATGCAGTAATGTGACGGGAGTATGTAACATGAATGGAATAATGTGACGGGAGTATGTAATATGTATGGAGTAATGTGAAGGAAGTATGTCATATGAAAGGAGTAATGTGAAGAAAGTATGTCATATGAAAGGAGTAATGTGAAGAAAGTATGTCATATGAAAGGAGTAATGTGAAGGAAGTATTAATGTAATAGTAGTATGCAATGTAAAAGTAATATGTACTTTGAGCGTAATGTGTGATGTAAAGAGATTATGTAATGTGAAAATATCATGTACTATGAAGAGATTGTGTTATATAAAGGGTAAAATGTGAAATGAAAATGAATGTAAAGGGTTTGCTGTGAAGGAAGTATGTCACATGAAGGTAGTATATATATATGAAAGTAGTATGTCATATGAAGGGAGTAATTTGAAGAAACATTAAATACGGAGGACATAAAATATGAAGATAAGATACATTTGAAAGAAACATGAATATGAAGGTAAAACAACATGTAAACATAACAATTTTAGCACTTACCCTGTATGTGCTGTATCTGATCTCCGAGCCGAACAGAAAATGTTTCGCCTGGGTTGATATGTACATGTACTACATGCTGGCCACCAACTGTCGACGTCTCATCAACATCCCCTGGACTGTCTCCTCTGGAGTGAGTACCAGACCCTCCTGAATGACTAGCATTTGAGCTTGGATAGCTTCCAGGTGGAGAAGTACAGCTGCTGGGTGATGTGGCAATACAACCATATCCAAGAGTATTTGTACTAGTGGTTAGGTAATAACCAGGGTTTACTCCAGACCCAATATGATGTGAGTAATGTCCACTACTGTTCATGTGACCGATCTCATGATTGTATGAAGGAACTGAACACGAAGACGGACTTGGTGGACTAGAAATTGGCGAGGAGGCATCTGAGGGTAATCCGTTAGTGTTTACCTGCGACTGGCAGTCAATTTCTTCTTCCAGAATAACACTGTTGTTGTTGCTGAGGTTATTCTCGTTGTACTCAAAGAGTTCCGGGCTCAAGTGCCCATTTTCGTCTAAATCCGAACATAGAGAACCATTCTCTGAGCAATTGCTAGCAATATAGCTGACAGCATTTTCGTTCAAACCCCTTTTGACTCTCATGCCGTGTTCATGGGGATCTTCTATAATATCATCCATCATTTCTTGAGATGAAGCTTCATATGATTGTGATGTTGTTGGTGACGAAGACGACTCAATCTTCAGTAGTTTTCTAAATAGAAAATGAGAGAAATATGTTAACATAGTTTTCAAGTCTGAACAAATCGGTGTCTTTGTGTATGTTGTACTATGAATATTAGCATGCTTCTATAGTTAATATGGGGGGGGGGGGGGGTAGGGGGGAGTAAATGGTTCTGTATTTAACATTGGGATATAACTTGCTACTGTAGTTAACATGGGGACATTAACTTGTTACTGTAGTTAACATGGGGACATAACTTGCTACTGTAGTTAACATGGGGACATAACTTGCTACTGTAGTTAACATGGGGACATAACTTGCTACTGTAGTTAACATGGGGACATAACTTGCTACTGTAGTTAACATGGGGACATAACTTGCTACTGTAGTTAACATGGGGACATAACTTGCTACTGTAGTTAACATGGGGACATAACTTGCTACTGCAGTTAACATGGGGACATAACTTGCTACTGCAGTTAACATGGGGACATAACTTGCCACTGTAGTTAATATGGGGACATAACTTGCTACTGTAGTAAACATGGGGACATACAATTTTCGGTTCTTGTTTGGAACGCGTACCCCTTACCCAAAGCTTCCCCCCCTCCACTGTGATTATTTTCCCTTGCAATGTTTGTCAGTTTATGTTTATCCTTTATTCAATTTAATATAAAATTATTTAAGGTTAGGGTTAGTTTTGTAAAACGAAACCACTCCTATAACAAACCCTACGCCTAACCATAAAAAAACCAATAGTTAAATGAACTTTTGATAAAAACGAAATAGTAGCCAATAAAAATGTGTGGGTAGGGACGCGAAAATAGAAGCCGTAACACACTAACAACGGACAATATTGATGAGTAGAGTCATAGAATATAGTATATAGACAGGCAGACAGACAGACAGGTAGACAGACAGGTAGACATACATACAGACGCCCATAGCATTTCGGCCAAAAGAACAGGTTCTTCTCAAAAGCATGGTTGCGAAGGAAAGGTATATAGATTATGTTTAGTCTCCTAAGAGAGGCATTCCAGTACGCCTCTATATATCTTTCATATATGATATGGTTATTCAGCTATACTTCCAGGTTTAGTCCCAAATTCTCAAACAAAGCATGCTGCGCAAGATAAAAAAGTGCATGCTGAGAAAAGAAAAGTGGGACTTATTGAACAACTCAATTGTCCAGAGCATTACATGGATATACTGCCCTGATCATGCTGTGGTAAAGGAAACGAGAGAGCTTAACTTATTGACAGGCAATGCGGTGATAGACAGAACAATGCTGAGAAGAGATAAAGCTGACTTGATCAAGGCAGTAATAAATTTATTTCAAGATGAAGATAATGTCAATGAGACTGAGAACGTACACATACAGAGAATGTTAGAAATTAGAGTATCTAGAGGGGAGGGAAGGAAAAGTAAATATTTTGGAAGGCCCCGGAGATCACGCAATCAACACCTGACCAGGACTCTGAGCCTACATACACTGAGATGGCTGCTGGTACGGAGAGCAGAGCACTTATGGGAATGCCCCTCGTGCTGTGAAGCTAGTTTCCAATCAAGAATCAAGAAATTTCCAGCTATATCACCATTCTTCTGTCAGATTTGCTGATTCATCCGCAGTCATGGTACATCTAGCATTCCCGTGTCATCTAGGAGTCATGCCACAGAAGGGAAAATGTGCAATGTTCGTTAGCCTGCAATTTTTCGTCATCCATTAGGATTATTTGATAGAAGAAAAAAGAAATTGAGACAAGATGTCACAACGATGATTTTAACCACATGTTCTTAGCCTACACCCCCACCCCCCCCCCCCCCCCAACCCAACTTTCCGTAGTCGACTCCGAAATGTCTGAAAAGAATACTGGCTTTATTCTTTGCACCCTGAACTATAAGTCCAGACCCCTGTTGCTACATGTTTGTGATAGAAAGATGGATGTATGTATTGATGTACGGATGAAATAATAGATAATGGATGGATGGATAAATAGAAAGATAGAGATAAATCTGTCACTTCGCAGTACTACAGAGGCATTAGCTATAATATTATAGTTACATTACACATAGTGGAATAACAATAATAATAATACTAATAATAGTAAGACCCAACACCGGTCAGGATCGTTGAATTTACACACTTTGAAACATCAGCACAAAAAGCCCTCCAAACACGACTAACATCAGCTACACGGAGGCGTGTACACAGATCATGCTCAGACCATTCAATCCTGTCAATCCAGGATTGGTAGCAGCCATGCAGCTGAATCATCTTTATGATCATAAATTGTCAACGCTGTAACATCACCAAAAGTTTGCCGACTTTCATGTGATAAGATGTCTGCATACACAACGTTAGAACATGCCTTCTACATGTAGTCCCATCTGAGTGGCAGCATTGTATACCATTGAGATTGGGATCTTCTGGGTACGAAAGAAATCTCTATACCCCCCCCCCACCTCTCTAATAAAAATTCAAATATGACATAATAGATTCACAGACACCAATTTCTGGAGACTACAATAAACAAAAACAAAAAACAAACATCGTACCCTATGACAACGAGTTTGAACTATAAGTCAATCATATCGATTCATCAATATTAAAAAAAAAATCAAAACAATATATATCTATACATGACGAGTTAAATGGTGGGGGGGGGGGGGTGACAGCGGTAGCTCATTGGTTATTGCAATGAATGGTTAGTGTAATGAATGGCTAGTGCACTGAATAATTAAGCCAATGGATGATTGATATAATGAATGGTCAGTGCAATGAATAGTCAATGCAGTGAATGTTTAATGCAATGAATGGTTAGTGAACAAACAAAAAATGAATGGTTAGTGCAATGAATTTTGGTTTAGTGATCCAAAGCTCAGTTTTCAATACAATGTGAACTATATTTAAATCATACCATCCCCTACCCTGACAATGTCTATGGAGATGTGTATCTCGATTGTATGGGCAGGTAAAGGCGGTTGGCATGAGACTGACATTATATATAGTTATGACTTTGGTTAATGAAAAATACACATGTATACAGATGTAAATCTTGAGATGCCTTCATCAGATAATCATGAGCGCAAATCCCCAAACAGCGTCACTTATCTTGGCTAATGCCACTGATCATTGGTAAATTTGCTGACATTTTGTGATTTCAGACAATACAAACACAGAAAGAAAGAAATCAGATCAGCCAAAATAAGTGACGCTGTTTGGGATTTGGCGCAGGAATATCATGGAGAAGAACTTGTCTCCTACATGCCTCTGTAGCGGAAAAAAATTAATACTTAACTATCTTCTTGTTGCTCAGTACTTATCTATTTTGTTGTCTGTATCAAGCCAACTCTTTGAGCAGATTGGGCTACATATCAACACAGTCAAATAAAAATTAATGGAACTCACCAACTCATCAAATAACATCTCAGCAAACAACCAAATACTGGAACAAGTATCCACCTTTACTTACCTGGGTAGCAGAATGTCTGCAGACTGGGACTCAATGAAAGAAATGAATACACGCATCGCAGAAATGTCTCCGAAAATTGTTGAACATAAAATGGAGCGATTTCGCCACAAATAGCGACCTAAGAAATAAAACACACCAAGAATATGTTTCAAATGTTATATATAAGAAAACGCAGATGGAAGTGCCTGGGACATTTATACTAGATGAAAACAGACTGAACCAGCAAGCCCTTATGTGGACACCTGAGGGTAAAAGAAAAAGTGGAACCCAAAATTACCCCCAAAAAGCACCATACTTAAAGAAGGAGAAATAATAATAGGTTACAAGTCTGTCTATACAAGACCTAAAAGTGCAAGCAGCAGACCGCAACGCATGGAGAATCAAAACCTCTGCCCTATGTGCCACCTGTGGCAAGAAAGGGGGTAAAAACTAACTAATATCAAGCCTACAGTAGGTAGCAGTATAAAAGTACAAACAGCATGAGGAAAGCTGTATAGCATTAATTATATCGGAATCAAACGAAATACGAAAACAACGCCAGTAGGTTTACACAGCAGGGTGTATTTAATATCTACACAAGCACACTCGCACGCACACAAACTCACACACAAGAATGTATTGCATGGAATATAGTACTTACGTAGAACACAAGTTTTTAGAAAGTTCCACTTGAATACCACGGACTATCACTACAACTAAGGGGTTATGAGTAGTAAACAAGAGACATAAAAATTACAATATACAATAATGTATACACTATAAGGCTGTAACTTAGTAGTCATAACCTTCGATAACAGTTACCAAGTTATTCTGGCAGGCCGACGTTGTGCTTGAACTAGTTACGGGCACGGCATGGGTGGACGGAACAACATAGAAACCTGTCGCAAGGGCCAGCGTTGTGCCCTGATGTCGACGTCTGTTTCAGCGGCATTAGACTCGATGGTGTTTCGAGTCGGATGGCTGCTGGAACAGAGGGCGGAGCACTTATGGAATGCCCCACGGAAAGGCCAATTGTTTAATCAAGAGTCACGAGATATAAAACAGTGAAAAACAATGAAAACAGTAAAATCAATGTTACCACCACAGAGGCACTAGATACACTTTTGACATGTAAACAATACGAAGTACATCATTGTCACATTGAACGTCGATTTGTTTACATGTCAATAGTGTATCTAGTGCCTCTGTGGTGGTAACATTGTTGTTACTATTTTTATTGTTTTTCACTGTTTTTAAAAATATTCTTGAGAAAGACCTGACGATTCGAAACGTTGAAAATGTATATTGTAATTTGTATGTCTTCTTGTTTACTACTCATAACCCCTTTGTTTTAGTGATAGTCCGTCGTATTCAAGTGAAGTGGAACATTATAAAAAAATGTTTTACGTAAATACTATTGTTGTTACGTTTCACATTATATTGATTGCAAGGAATGTCAGCTTTTATCTATCACACACAAACATACACATACATGTATTGCAAGAATTACAGTTTTGAGCTATCATACACACACTTTGCGCGAAAAAAACAACTTATTGAGTTAAAAACACATACAAATTTGCAACAATATAAATTTGCACACACTCACACGAGTTTAAAAAATGGCTGCTTGTATCTAAGACATACATACACAAACAGACACACAAATCGCAATAACAGCAGCTTATATGGGACACAAATTGGAAAAACAGCAATTTGTACCTGGCAGACACACAAGATTTAAAGAACCTGGAAGACACACAAGTTGCAAGAACAAAAGTTTGTATCTAGAAGACACACAAGCTGCAAGAACAGCAGTTTGTACGTAGTCGGAAGACACACAAGTTGCAAGAACAGCAGTTTGTACATGGAAGACACACAAGCTGCAAGAACAGCAGTTTGTAGGTCGGAAGACACACAAGCTGCAAGAACAGCAGTTTGTAGGTAGTCGGAAGACACACAAGTTGTAAGAACAGCAGTTTGTACATGGAAGACAAACAAGCTGCAAGAACAGCAGTTTGTAGGTAGTCGGAAGACACACAAGCTGCAAGAACAGCAGTTTGTACATGGAAGACAAACAAGCTGCAAGAACAGCAGTTTGTAGGTAGTCGGAAGACACACAAGCTGCAAGAACAGCAGTTTGTAGGTAGTCGGAAGACACACAAGTTGCAAGAACAGCATTTTGTATCTAGAAGACACACAAGCTGCAAGAACAGCAGTTTGTACATGGAAGACACACAAGTTGCAAGAACAGCAGTTTGTACATGGAAGACACACAAGTTGCAAGAACAGCAGTTTGTATTGATTCGACGTCTGCCTGATTTACAACTGCTTCAAATTGTCCATTTTTTTTAATGGGAGCAAAAATCAATATTAACTTGGTAATCTCTTTCGTTATAGCATGACACTTGTTTCTGGTTTCTTCCTTTTTTTTGGTCTCCTCTCCTTCTTCTTCTCCTTATTGTTATACTTCCTTCTCTCTATTTTTCTACTTCCTTCTCCTTACCTTCTTCTCCTTATTTTCCTACTTCCTTCTTCTCCTCATTTTTCTACTTCCTTCTCCTTCTTTTCTTCTCCTCATTTTTCTACTTCCTTTCTTCTTCACTTTTTCTCCTCATTTTTCTACTTCCTTCTCCATCTTTTCTTATCCTTCACTTCTTCTCCTCATTTTTCTACTTCATTTCTTCTCCTTCACTTCTTCTCATTTTTCTACTTCCTTTCTTCTCCTTCACTTCTTCTCATTTTTCTACTTCCTTTCTTCTCCTTCACTTCTTCTCATTTTTCTACTTCCTTTCTTCTCCTTCACGTCTTCGACTCATTTTTCTACTTCCTTCTCCTTCCTTTCTTCTCCTTCACTTCTCCTCATGTTTCTATGTCCTTCTCCTTCCCTTCTTCTCCTCATGTTTCTATGTCCTTCTCCTTCCCTTCTTCTCCTCATGTTTCTATGTCCTTCTCCTTCCCTTCTTCTCCTCATGTTTCTATGTCCTTCTCCTTCCCTTCTTCTCCTCATGTTTCTATGTCCTTCTCCTTCCCTTCTTCTCCTCATGTTTCTATGTCCTTCTCCTTCCCTTCTTCTCCTCATGTTTCTATGTCCTTCTCCTTATGTTTCTATGTCCTTCTCCTTCCCTTCTTCTCTTTATTGTTATACTTCCTTCTTCTTATTTTTCTACTTCCTTCTCCTTCCCTTCTCCCTATTTTTATATTTCTTTCTCCTTCTTGTCTTCTTATTTTTCTACTTTATTCTTCTTCTCCTTATTTTCCGGCAAAGCTAAAAGACCTAGCCTACTCTAATATCTATCTATCTCTATTCGCTGAAACCCTTTGTTGCCTTTCGACGTCAGGGGTAGAAGAGTTTTCTGGAGACGGCCCACTTGTGTGCTGAGTATATTGTGGATTTTGTAATCTCTTTTATTTCAGTGGTTCATCGTTTTCGTGGTCGGCCTCTAGGTCTGCCTTCGTTGTATCTGTGTAGCATAGCTTGCTGTGGTATGCTGTCTGATGGTAGTCTGCAAACCATTTGATCTGTTGTCTCTTGATGTATTCTAAGATTGGGGGTGGTGTCGGTTTTTGTCCTCATTCCACACACTGTCTCTTAGCGATATTCCTCGGATTCTGCGTAAGCGTGCCATTTCAGCTGTCACAAGTTTACGTTTGTCTTGTGCTGTCGTTGTCCATGTTTGGCTTTGGTAGCGCAGTGTTGGCATAATAATCGTTTTGAATAGTTATTTTGGTGTTTAAATCTACGTTTTTTTCTGAAGATTGGTGTCATTTGCCTAGGACTTGGTATGCTTTACTACATCTATTGTGTATTTCTTTGCTGCTCTTGCCACCTGTTGTTATATTACTTCCTAGGTATGTGAATTCTGTCACTTGGTTAAGTCTGTTGTTTTCAAAATATATATTGGTGTTTCTTTCTGTTCTTCCTATCTTCATTACTTCGGTCATTTCTATATTTATCTTCATGTTAAAGGTATGGCATGTTTTATGTAATCTATCTATTTGTCTTTGTAGTTCTTCTTCTGGTGATGCCTTACTATACCGGAAACATGCTCGCGAAGAGAAAGAGTTCTGTACCCGATGGGCTCAGGCACAAATGGGACAACGATTTTAGCCCTGGCCCAACTCTACTGTCAAGCTTTCCTATACCAGAAATACACTTACAGAGAGAAAGGGTTCAGTACCCGATGGGCTCAGGCTCTAATGGGACAAGGTCGCTCAGCTCGAGAACGCCTTGCTCTCAAACGCGTGGTTTGAGACTCGAACTTGGGCGAGGGGTTCACGATGTCAGTGAACGACACCTCGGGTAAGAAGGCGAAAGAGCCAGGGTCCAACTCTTCTGTTGAGTTTTTCCTAATACGGAACCAGGCTCGCGGATGAGAAACAGTTCAGTACCCGATGGGCACAGGCAGAGTACGTCCAATTACACGAGGTAAGTACATAGATGGTGAAACATCCCGTGCGAGATAGACGAAAATAATAATCGTCTCGGCGAAGAGTCACTACACACCCGCGTGCCCGGCGACAGATAGACAGGCTGTCACGGACTAGGGAAGTCTACCCAAATTAAAGGCATATTGAAAACCGATGTGCCAGACCTCGGACGTCCAGACCACAGAGTGGCCAACCGAGGTGCAAATAACACAGTTTTACTGTGAAACTTCCAGCACAACGTACTTCACGCTCCCTGGTGGAAATCACACGATATATTCGTTGTGGTTATATGAGAGCGAACGCAGAAGAAGAAGAAGTGGTTGACCAGAAATCGTCTGATAGTTTCTGCGGTTAGTACTACGACTAGCGTGGCCTTTCGCACAAGTACCGATGACACCATTCCTGAACCTCCCCAGAGAATGAGCCATACTGCCCTACTTCCTTTTAGCTGGGTGAACCACGAGAAACATTTTTTTTTTCAAAGCACGAATAACGAGTGGACTCGATCCCGAGTCTGCTGGTCGGTAGGCAAATATTTTAATATTACAGTAATGCCACTCTTGTGGCTAACATGATGTTCAGAGAACGGCATGCACAGAACGTAGTTTGCAGTCTGACTGTGATGTATTCACCTTTCAATATGACTCATCCAATGTCATCATTGTATTGTTAGGTTATCTTTACTTTTGGATCTCTTTGTCATAGTTGATAAACCGTTCCGTCTGCTCAAGGGGTCGCGGGTTCAAATTCCGCGGACGAAGTCTTGTTTACAAAGTGGATTTTTCGAATTTATAGGGGATTATCGGCTGAAACTATGGAGTTACGTGCAATGAGTGGTACTCTCGGCAGATGGCGTGTCGCTTTGTTTAGAAGATTGGAGTACATTTAGGATAACCCGAGGAATGAAGTCAATCCTACACAAAGAAGGAAAAGATAGATTTGACTTGTAAGAGATGAGATAGTTAACTCTCTTTAGTAGCTTCTGGCCACATATAAGGAAGAAGGTATTCCCGGTTCTCCTTTAATACAAGGCGATTTCTTATTTTCAATTGTTTTAGTTCTGATGTTTATGCTTTATTCGGAAATAGTGCTTCACAGCGGCAGAAATATATATATATATATATATATATATATATATATATATATATATATATATATATATATATATATATATATATATATATATATATATATATACATACATACATACATACATACATATATATATATATATATATATATATATATATATATATATATATATATATATATATATATATATATAGTGCTCAATTCCTTAGTCGAACTCCGTTGACAGTAAAGTAAGAAACGTGTTGATCTAATAACCAGAATGCTAGAAAAGATCAAACAAACTGATGTAAAACTAGTAATGTAGTCACTTCTCGGCAGTTTTTGACAGTGCTGTGTTGTCAATATTTGGTCATTTCATAGCCAACACGTTGTGCCATTTGTAAATGTCACTGGCACTGCAATTTATATTATAACCATTTTTTGGTAAATTTGAAAATGTAATAAAGAATAGGAGTTTGGCTGTCTAGCAACCCACACCGAAAGTTAACGAATCGTGATATATTTTTGCTTTGTTTATTTACTTTGCCTTGTTATTGTTTCATGGTAAAACTGGTAAACGTTTATAAAACGAAACGATAGTTCGTTGGTTTGGTTAAGCAACATGTTCCTCTTATTGTTATCTTTTTCTTCTTGTTCGCAGTTTGACATGTCTACACAGCAAATCTGGTTTTTAAAGCTCCTCGGTGCTCCCATACAGCTTTCTGTGGATATCCGTCTCTGTGGGCCAGTGTTCCTATTTTTTAGTGTAATTTAGTCCAGCAAGCCATGTTCCACTGTCTGTGCTGCCTGCCAACATGGACACAGAGGCGATGGAACAAGTCTTAAGTCTATTTAGATGGCTGTTTAGTATTTTGTGTCCAGTTATGATGCGGAAGATAAAAATCTGCTCAGCTCGTGTGAAGATATTGATAATTGTCTTTTGGGTGGTCGACTTTCCTGAATGCTTTGATCAGAGTCCTCTATTTGGTTGGTGATTTCTTGGTCTTTTGTTCCTGTGTTTCTCCATTCTTTGTCAGTATATCTGCCTCCTCATTTCCTGGTATGCCACAGTGGGATGGTATCCACTGTAATACTACCTTTCTTTGAATGCTCACTTCTAGTATGGCTTTTTTTCAGTTCTGGAAGTGTATAGCTGCAAAGGGCTTGTAGGACAGATATTGCATCAGTAAGAAACACCACCTGTTGACATTGGCTTGTTGTGTTTTTACCTCATATGGTGAGGTACAACCGGGAAGGTTAGTCCTCTTTCAACCCCGGACATTAGTCCAATTTTGTTATATCAGAGCTTTACAACCATAAAAAATATTAGAGGTCGCAGATCTGGTAATCCAGTCACCTCGACCTCCTAAGATAACCCTTAATATAAACAAAACATAGAATTCGTTCTTGTTTAAACTATGTGCAGCTACTTATTAGATGTTCTGTTATTTCAAGGTAATAATTCCCTGCATGATTAATTGAAGTATAATATGTATAGAGCCCAGCTTTTCCACTACTGTTACATTTGTGGGTCACAAATACACCCAATCACATTGCCAATACAATATAGAAGATCGACTTTCGAAAAAAGGAACAAGTTCGACTCATTTGTGTTTGTGAGACACACCACATTGACGATACCCAACCCCCAATATTTTGTTGATATTTAAACAGTATATACTATAAGTATACACTTTCAAAAAATTATACACTAAAAATATATATACTGTTTCTGAATTGGGTATACTTTTGGATACGCCTGAAAAGCAACACCACAAGTACAGTGCGGTTCTCAGCAGCTGACAAGGAATAAGCACTTATTTGGTGCCCTGAATGCGGTAACGTTGAGCATAACGAATTGTCACGCTTTCTCTCCCCATCTGTACAGCTACATTTATTTACTATAGTATGTTTCACTAGCTTTGCCCTCAAACAAATGTAATTATCTGATTAGCCGCTTCACGTATTAATTACATTTTTTGCATATGATGTTGTATTTTGTTGGACTCAATAAATATATACTTTAAATTTGTGCATCATGTCAAGTTTTTTAAAACGAATGAAATCATTTTAGACACATATTCTGTGAGTTGATTAGGTATGGGCGTGTCTACTATTACAATAATGTGTCCACCATGTTTGGATTAATGTTTGGCTGAAGATGATTTCTTGGTTCTTATTCGGAAAGCTAGCCTACCTATTTGATTATTTACCATGGCTATGTTTATCAGTTTATGTTTATCATTTATTAATTGAAATATGAATGTATCTAGGGTTAAGGTTAGCTATGTAAAACACAACTCCCCTAGCCTGAATAGTTACACATAACCCTAAAAAATCATATTTAAATTAATTATTGATTAATAGTGATATAATATTTAGATTAGTTATCCATAAAATAATCTGGTAGGCATCTCAAACGGTAAAAGACATCATATAATATTTCAGAGCATGAGGGAGACCAAGAAGGGAACAAGAGAGAGAGAGAGAGAAAGAGAGAAAAAGATGGAGAGCAATATGGAGAGCAAGAGTGAGAGAGAGAGTAATAAATCAGAATAGACATGTACGAATAACACTGATAATAACGTCCTGTGATAAGTCTGGCAGAATAGCGAAGACTGAACTCATTTCGCTTCACGATATAATTGTAAAGAGATCATTTCACGGAGGCAACTTTCACCAGTTTACTCACAGATATAGAACAGAGCGAAGGAAAGAGGTTGGATGAAACGACGAACAGATAGGAGGAACGAGTTCTAAGGCAAAGCCTTGCAAGACAAATCAATATTTGTCACTGCCTGTTTGCCAGCCGTAGTGGAAAACTCTTCCTTCCTATCAATGAAATATTAATGGAGGAAATAAGAACTGTTGACAATATTAACTGTAAAATGTTGGGACATCGGCCGATGTATGATCAGGGTGTATGTATGATGATGGTACGTATGAAGATGGTGTATGTATGATGATGGTGGTCTATGTATGATGATGGTGTATGTATGATCAGGGTGTATGTATGATCAGGGTGTATGTATGATGAGGTTACGTATGATGGTGGTGTATGTATGATGATGGTGTATGTATGATCAGGGTGTATGTATGATGATGGTACGTATGATGGTGGTCTATGTATGATGATGGTGTATGTATGATCAGGGTGTATGTATGATCAGGGTGTATATTCGATAATGGTATATGTATGATGATGGTGTATGTATGATCAGGGTGTATGTATGATCAGGGTGTATGTATGATGATGATGGTGTATGTATGATCAGGGTGTATGTATGATGAAGGTGTATGTATGATCACGGTGTATGTATGATCAGGGTGTATGTATGATGAAGGTGTATGTATGCTGATGGTGTATGTATGATCACGGTGTATGTATGATCAGGGTGTATGTATGATCAGGGTGTATGTATGATTCGTTATGTATGTATGCTGATGGTGTATGTATGATCTTGTATGTATAGCCAAGTTGAAAATGTAGCCAGGGTACATAAATAGTCAAGTTGAAAGTATAACAAGGATGGATACATGGTCAAGTTTCAAGTGTAACTAGGATACATGTATGGTCAAGTTGAAAGTGTCGCCAAGGTACTTGTATGGCCATTTTAAAACGTAGAGTACATGTATAACCAAGTTGAAAATTTAACTAGGGTATGTCTATTGCCAGGTTCAACGTTTAACGATTGAAAGTTTAATCATTGAAAGTTTAACCAAAATCATGTTCAAAGTGTAAGCATCACACATACATGACGATGTTCAAAGTATAACCACCGTACGCATATGAACACATTGAAAATGTAACCATCGTACATGTATGAACAAATTAAGAAGTTTCACCACCGTGCATGTATGAATAAATAAAACATTTAACCATCGTGCATCTATCAATAATTTACAAGTTTAACCACCGCAAATGCGTTCATGAATACGAATTTTAATACGACTGCTACATTGACCATAAGAGGACTCACAAACTAGACTTCCTGAAGTACCCCATACCACGTTTTGGATTGAAGTCGGTCCAAATCTGACAATTAAGTTGTACTGACTACAGCGTCTATCTCGGATAATTGTGGGTTAATGAAATCAATATACAAAACTACTTAAGTAAAATTCTTGTCTTGTATGAAGTGTCCCTTGCAGACATCTGCGCACGGTGTCCCTCTGTAAGTCTCTAGGCATGTACTGTCCAAGCTGTCATGCTTCCTCCTATGTTATACTTAATAGTATTAATAGTATATGTCCATGGACGTTATATACGACCTGATTTTCACCTGATTTTCTCCCAGTTGTCTCGACTTTGTCTTGCCACTGGACCAAGATAAAACTCAGGAGAGAGAGTGTGGTTGACGATTAGCGCAACTCTTCCACACTATAAACCAACTTCAGCGCTAGTCATTTCTCAACCCATTTATTTACTACCTCAATAAGCATCCACACAATACTTATGAAGGCGCAAGCACGCTGGGCAGGCCATCTTGTGCGTATGGAGAACTTGCGTTTGCCAAAACAAATATATTATGGAGAACTCAAGGCAGGATTTCGAAAAGCTGGTGGACAGAAAAAGCGTTTCAAAGACACGCTCAAGTCATCCTTGAAACATCTTAACATTGACGTAGGCGCTTGGGAGAGCCTCGCTCAGGATAGAACAGCATGGCGTTACAGCATTAGAACGGGAGCACTAGCGGCAGAGGAATTCAGACAAGAAACTGCAAGACAGAAGCGGACACGTAGAAAAGAAAAAACATCTCAACGTCACACAGATACCTTCTATTGTTGTCAATTCTGTAAAAGAACATTTTGTGCGCGCATTGGACTTGCTAGTCATTTAAAAACGCACTATTAACTCTATTATTTTATTATTTATTGTTATTATTATTATGGTTGAGTTTTTGGTCATCGTCGATCACGACGGACGAACATCATCATCATCATCATACGACCTGGTTTTCTCTTCCCTGAAACCTTTGCCCCCATAACATCTCTTTATACGGTGGTTGTCCACAAATAACGTCAACAATCAGGAGGGAGAGAGTTTGAACGTGACTGTCGACAATAGAAGACAAATTGCCTAGAATTATCACATTACTGGGGAAAGGATCCACTTTTTGTAAACAATGTCTACTATCGTGATATGACGTGTGTTACACTGTGTGTTAATTAATCTTGGTTCGTTATGGTATCTTTAAGAAAGTATGTGTAATTTCTTCTAATATTGTCATATTAATATATCACACAATAATATTATACGAGAAAGGCAGCAGATGTGCCTCTAAAGTGTCGTTTGTGTTCCTGGCTGCAAATGTAACTATCGTGCTACCACAGTTTATGTGACTGTTTAAATTTCCCTCGTATATTGAGCTTAGAGAAAAGTGGATTAAATGTATCCCACGAAAGGACTGGACAACGACTAAATAAGGTATGGTACGTAGCAAGAATTTTCTGTCAACGGAACTGATTTAATCACACAAATTCACAGACAAAAATGGTGTTGAACATGTAATTCCACAACAAATACCTGCTTTACAAAAGAATGCATGTCCAAATGTCTTTCCTGGTGTAGAATCCTACCTTTCATTAAAAAAAAACACAGCTTCGTAAAGATCCTGAACAATGTACCGCACAAATTACTAGTATTCAAGAACAGAAAGTTAATGAATGGTTGTCTTTAGATGTTATTAAAGATTTTCAAGACCTACAATCACAGATGGTAGATAAACTGAAAAAAAAAACAGTTAGGGAAAAAGTGGAGCTATACTGCTGTTGATGGAACCTTAGCATGCGTAGTGTTGTATATAATCAATGTAAAACCAGACATTGCACCTTCCATAGTAGCGAGTGTACAAGTACAACCTGAAATGACTTTGAAATTATTTTTTCAGAAAGAAAAAAAATGATGATAAACATCTTAACTGGATTATAGATAACTAGAGAGAAGGTCACAGCTTGAAAATCTTTTAATTCACTACAATGATTATGAGTGTATTCAAAATAAACCCCAGGAATACCTCCAAGGATTTAATTGAAAAAGCTAAAAGTAATTTACAAAGTGCTGCTGAACATCAAATGTTTAATAATGAGACAGATACGGAAGTAACTGAGACGAAAATCAGATTTTTTGAAGAAAAATTATATTTGTTAATCGCTGAAAAATCCAGAAGGCGCTATAGCAGCAGCACACTTTGTTTTATTTGTATGCTGTTTATTAAATCTCCATCTTGTTACAGATTTATTAGAAAATCACAAATGCTATGTCTACCCCATCGAAGCATATTACGAAACTTAACTTCTCAATTATCAGCGTCTGTTAATAATGGTAGTATATCTCAGTATCTGAAATTGAAGCAAAACCAGCTGTCCACAAAAACTTGTAGCTGTTCAAATGGATGAGATTCACATTAAATTCTCAATAACCTTCTCTGGGGGTAAACTAATGGGCAATGCAGATAATTCAAAAGACTGCTGCAACAATACAGGTTATCCTTATTTCTTCTATCTTTGGACGCTATCAAGAAGTAAAAGAACTTGCCCCAATGAACAGAATGCCATCGGTGAATCTGCGTTTAAAGTTAATGAATTGCATCAACTTTGTGCAGCGTTCTGGTTTCACAGTAGTCGTTGGGATTGTTGACAATAATTCTGTCAGTAGCAAAGTTTACACTAAACTGTTGAAATCAAGCGAAACCACTACATGTATTGAGAATCCTGATTATGCTGATGTAAAAAAATTACTTTATGATTCTGTGTATTTTTTAAATGCATCTGGACTAGCTGGATCAACTAGAAATAAGATCAGACATTCAAGTACCCTTGTGCAGCTGAAAAACTGCTGAATGCAAGTAATAATAATGAAAGTACAAAAGATAATTTTTCAGATGTGAAGCAACTGTATTACAGTGAGCGTCAAAACATAGCGAAATTTGCATCTTCACTTTCATACAAAGCTATTTATCCCTCCTCTTTAGATAGGCAGAAAGTTTCACTTGCCTGGACAATATTTAATGAGTATAATATTGCTACTCTGCGTGTGTTTGGCAATAAGCTATTTATCTATTGTCATTTCCACTTGTGCTGTTAAGCGTTGTTGGGGGAATTCGGAGTTTTTTTGTCTTGGACATGTGAGTTGCATTGGCCATGGTAAGCCAGTGTCTAATGTTTCTTTGATTGCCTCTGCCAATCTAATTCTTGGTCTTCCTCGTGCCTTGCAGCTAGGTCTAATTTATTGGAAAGAGTAGATTAAACCCATTCTCAATACCTATAAGGTCTAATATCGATGAGCAGGTGCGTTATCTGGAACAGTTTGTTGAATGGCTAAGGAACTGAAACAGAATGCCCGGCTCCAAAGGAAAACTAACCCAAGAAACATATCGTGTCCTACTTAATTCAGCAAGTACGATGATTGAAATGATAAAATATGTATTTTCCACCACAGATGCCAGTTTTATACTTCTTGGGAAGTTCCAAACCGATAACCTATAATCTCGGTTTGGTGAATATCGCTAATTATCAGGATCAAATTGTCTTGTCTCTGTGCAGCAAGTTCTGGAAGCAGAAAGGAAACTAAAAATGTATTCACTATTGAGCATGTCGTATTCGACGTATGGAGATGTTACTATCCGTGACCTATCAAGAGTTTCTCAGTGCCAGTGATGGTGAAATCATGAAGACATCATTACTGATGCTGTGAACTTTGATGCTAGCAAAATTTTTATTTCACATGAATATTCATGATTGTGAATTAATTACTTCACATGGTAACGAGAAGTCCCTTATATATTTTTCTGGGTTTATTTCATATAAATCGCACAGCAAAATTCAGTGCACTGCGAGTAAGGGTTTACTGCAGACAGACAGAACATTGCCATGTGATGTTGACACTGATTATTGTCAACAGATTATATAAAACTCCTTGACACTGTAGGCTTCAAGTATTCTTCCAAGTTTATTATCTCATTGACATTTCTAGCATATGCAGTTACGCAGAAGTTGATATCAGCAGAACTTGAAGATAAGTTTCTAACCTGACACATCACAAACAGTTGGTTATTCATATTGCTTCATGCGGTTTGCAGGAATATAGTAGTGATGAGATAAGTGATGCCTGTTCTGAAGATTGCTCCAAAGAAAATATTGTTTCTAAGGCATTAACTACAATGTTGAATATTTTCCTTAATAATTATAAAAAGGGCAGAAAGATATGCCCAAAATAAATCAGCATCACATTAAAACAGAGTGAGCAAAATTCAACCTACAAAACGTTCAATAAAATAAATATGCACACAAACAATGTACCCATATGTAGATATTGGAAGAGGAGCCTATACTATGTTTACCACAACCAAGCCGAAGAACTACCAAGTCAAAACGTTTGGCCTCTGTGACAGCAACTACGTTGTAAATCTTCTAATTAGAACTCTTGTTGCCCACCTAGCCGTTGATATCTACATTTTGGAGAACTGATATGCCAAAAGTCGCTCACAAGGACTTTTTTTATACGACATTACTATCACGATTTATAATTTCTTTTTGCGTGAAATATTGCTACTTTATTTAAAATAATGGAATCTAGACCTCCTCGGCGTTTGACAGCTAGTCATGCTTTGGAAATGTTCCAAAATACGTTACCCAATAATTCCGACATTAGCTTTGAAGACAATAAGCAGTACCAACCTAGACTAGCACTGTTAATGAATCTAAATCTCAACATTGGATATGGAATGCTGTGGACCCATTACCATAAACAGAATACTATAAATGATTTCAAATATGATACAACATGAAATTGTGAAGCAGATCGCAGAAGGCATAGCACAACATACTGCTGAACCAGCTCAGCCAGTTCCAAATGTGCGTGTTAGATTTGCTGCTAGTGCTATGCATTTGGTCAAGTATGTTACGGATCGCAACTGTGTGAACACAAGCAAAGAAACTCCGCGTCAAATACATATATAATACATGTGTTATCACCAGCCTTATCTAAATCCAAAAACATGCTTTTTTAGAATATAACATGAAGATATATATATATACCCAAGGATATGTACATAAGGCATGGACGCTAAAATGTAAATAATAAAAAATTTAATGAAAATTGCATATTCTGTATCTTTCTGCTGATATCAAAACATGGTGACATTTATACGGAATTCTGTATATATCAATTACTTGTGCGTATTTCAAAATGGTTCAGGATATATGTGGATGTGTATTATTTCAAAATAAAATGGATTATAAAATGTGTGGGGATAGGTCCAAAACATTATAAATGTGTAAGAGTTGATACAATTCACATGATGATAGTTTCTCTTCTGTTACCTGTTGTCATTGCCCATGTCTCACAACCATATGTTGCCACTGAGAAAATATAATGTCTTAATAGTAACCATATGTTGCCACTGAGAAAATATAATGTCTTAATAGTAACCATATGTTGCCACTGAGAAAATATAATGTCTTAATAGTAACCATATGTTGCCACTGAGAAAATATAATGTCTTAATAGTAACCATGTGTTGCCACTGAGAAAATATAATGTCTCAATAGTAACCATATGTTGCCACTGAGAAAATATAATGTCTTAATAGTAACCATATGTTGCCACTGAGAAAATATAATGTCTTAATAGTAACCATATGTTGCCACTGAGAAAATATAATGTCTTAATAGTAACCATATGTTGCCACTGAGAAAATATAATGTCTTAATAGTAACCATATGTTGCCACTGAGAAAATATAATGTCTTAATAGTAACCATATGTTGCCACTGAGAAAATATAATGTCTTAATAGTAACCATGTGTTGCCACTGAGAAAATATAATGTCTCAATAGTAACCATATGTTGCCACTGAGAAAATATAATGTCTTAATAGTAACCATATGTTGCCACTGAGAAAATATAATGTCTTAATAGTAACCATATGTTGCCACTGAGAAAATATAATATCTTAATAGTAACCATATGTTGCCACTGAGAAAATATAATGTCTTAATAGTAACCATATGTTGCCACTGAGAATATAATGTCTTAATAGTAACCATATGTTGCCACTGAGAAAATATAATGTCTTAATAGTAACCATATGTTGCCACTGAGAAAATATAATGTCTTAATAGTAACCATATGTTGCCACTGAGAAAATATAATGTCTTAATAGTAACCATATGTTGCCACTGAGAAAATATAATGTCTTAATAGTAACCATATGTTGCCACTGAGAAAATATAATGTCTTAATAGTAACCATATGTTGCCACTGAGAAAATATAATGTCTTAATAGTAACCATATGTTGCCACTGAGAAAATATAATGTCTTAATAGTAACCATATGTTGCCACTGAGAAAATATAATGTCTTAATTGTAAATTTGTAAGATTTGAAGATTGGAATGTTCCCAGAGTCGTAATTCTGGTTTTTAATCAAGATTCAAGAAGCAAATTGTAACTTTCTTTTCCTGTTTGCTCCTTGTTATAACGTTTTCATCTGTACTATCTGTATAGGGTCAGTTTTTGTCTCTCTCTCTCTCTCTCTCTCTCTCTCTCTCTCTTATCTGCCGAACCGAGTGTCTCGTCAATACAGTCCTGCGAATTCATCGGCGATCATCGTTCTAATATGACGTAATGAGACTTTCCTCTTAATTCTCGTTGGTCAATGCGTACTTTTGTGTCGTCACTCAATAAAAATAACGGAAAAAGTCAAACAGTATCACTTTAGAAAGATCATTCCGATGATCACAGGATTGCAATTTAGAAGGACTCGTCTGAATGGACTCTTGTGTTGTGTATGGTTTACCCGAGATATATATTTATTTAAAAAAAAAAACAACAACAACACCGCTTTCAATTATTAAGGTATTCTTATAAGAGTGAAGTCTAACTAAAAAAAAACTAAAACTCCCATTCTATTTGAGAACTGTTCGTAATGTATAGTGTCGCTATAGGGGGAAAATGTGGCCATTTGGTCCCAGAAAAGGATCGATATTGTCATGAATGGATCGAGTTTGCTTCGACGTGAGGGTATCGTCATGGGAATGGGGAAAACACGCGTAGGAGTGCGTGGGAGACGGTTAGTTCCGTATAGAAAGATGAGGAACTCTTTGCACTAGATGGACAGTAAACAAACATAAAGTAATGACATATATGTGCCTATTTTATCCAAATATATCTGGTATGGTTAATTTAGTTCAGGACCGTAAATACTTGGAGAGGTTAAGTGTTCTCCGCAGTTGGGCAAGTACACTATATAGAAATAATAGGAAACATGCTTGCAATCCTAATTCCATTAAAACTGTAGGAAAATATATCAAACATTGATACAATGTATTCACACACACAAAAAAACACCCTGCCCAGGCAGTGACATTGTATTCAAAATTTTATTGTAATTCAGGATTTTGTTGACCCAGTGTTAGATTTAAGGCATATTACTCAGTTCTACGCCATTATATGGCATATAGTATATATGATTGGAAGAAACGTACGTTTACTGGAGTAGAAGATTTATTTCATTGTACTCGGATTTTCCATATAACCTCAGTAAAAGTGTCGATCAAGAACACGTATCTCAGTATATATTCTACATCTCATCATCGAGTGCCGTCTCCGCAACGAAGGTTGGCTGCAACAGATCTCCAACATCCCCTGACTCTTGTTTTGGTGGTGCACTATGCTAGACTGCAACCTGTTCATCTTGTGATGTTACTCTCCCACTTGTATCTCTGCATACCTCTTGCTCGCTTCCCTTTGACTTTACCCTCAACTAAGGTCTTCAATAAGGTGTCATGCCTTTTAATGTGTCCAAAATATTTTATTTGTCTGATCTTTATTTCTCTTAGTAATTCTTTCTGCATATTAAGTGTTTTAGCACCTCTTTATTTGTTTTCTTCTCTTTCCATGATGTTCTATTCTCCTATATACCCACATCACAAAGGCATCAATTGTGTCTTCTAATTTATTATTTAGTGTCAATGTTTCTGATCCATACATTAATATAGAGTAGATGTAGAATTTCATAATTTTCATTTTTAACTTGTTTGTAATTTATTTAGATGTTCATCATCATCAAGTGACATAATCTTTCCAGAACGTAGTCTTTCCTATGGATTTCTTGAACTCTCCGTGGTCTTGAGCAAGTTGCACTGCATCTTCCAGTGACATGCGCAGGCATTCTTGAATGTCTTTTGTCCAACGGCGTCTTGGTCGGCCTTTGCCCCTGTTGCCTTCTATCATCCCCTCCAAGAACACTCTCTCCATGCCGTCGTGTCTCTTAATATGACCGAAAAAAGCTAGCTTTTTCTTTAATATAGTGTTCAGAAGCCAGCCTTCCTGGACGTTAATTGTTCGTAACACTTCCTGATTTGTTTTCTTCGCTGTCCATGGTATTCTCAAAACTCTTCTATAACACTTTAATTTAAATGATGTTATTCTCTTGGCCACTGTTTTATTTAGTGTCCATGCTTTACATCCATATGTCGCCACAGGAAATACACATGTTCGTAGTAAAAACAATTTGATTATTATGTTAGTACCTTGCCGTAGTTTCTTTATCTGTTTTAATTTTTCCAGCGCCATTGCCGTTCTTCTCTTGATCTCAACTGCGCAGTCCCCCGCATTGTTTATATTAATTCTCCATAGAAACTTACTTGGCACAATACTACTGTAGTTTGATTTAGATGTTACTATTCTACAATTACTATTCTATATATTCTACAAGGACCCTCAAAACATCGTACTTGTGATCTAGACAATGTAGTTCGGTTTTAAACCTCCGTCCTTGTGAACACAATACGGTGTCGTCTCTTCACCACAGAGATCGACAACTTATAAATAAATATGAACCAGAAACAGCCACATTTCAAACAACATAGCTCATTTTTACGAAATGCGCAACTACCATCTAAGTCGATACTTCAATAAAATCGTTATTGTAACCACATCACTTTAATACAGTGTTGTTAAAACTCTTAACTACCACCGTTCCCTTTCGTATTGATTTTATATATCAACGCCCCATCCCGCAATCGGAACCGTATTACGACTTCGATGAGGGGATAGTTTATCAAAAAAAAGGTAATTTTTGGGTATTTGCGGGATTTCACCAAATCTCAATGCCTGTTTGTGTCTTGATAAAGACCTTTTGATTGAAACGTTGAATGTGATGTGTGTATTGTAATTTTTATGATTTCTTGTGTGCTCATCATTGCCCATCATTACGCACTAGTTTTAGATATAGTCTGTGGTGTCCCATTGAAACGAAATATAAACCTGTGTTTTACGTAAATCTAATTGTTGTTACGTTTCACGCAGTTACCTTGTATTGAATGCCTGTTTCATAGATCCCCATTGATAAACAATTTTTTACACTTCAATAATAATGGCAATCGTCGTTTTAATGAGCAAATGCCATGAATCCGTATTTACAGTATTCAACACTGTACTAACTATACTTTTTTTCTAGGGAGTTTCTTCTGTCACTGCTGATGATATAAATTATACACACATCAGTATGATTTACGAAAACTCTCTTTTATATTGTTAGTCACTAAGAAAAGACACATTTTCCAAATAAATAATAACAAATACATGTTGAAAACTACATCATCTTTTCCTTCTGGGCGCTACATTGAGTTTATTAAGTTCATTTCCAGTTTTCACTGCGCCTGTAAACCAGGGTCTTAGGCCATTGCAACCTATGCCGCCGCATTGGGCCCCGCACTTCATAGGCCCATAAATTAATATTAGAATTTATTGTATTATCCCCTTCCCTACCAAGACTGGGCCCCACGCAATCCGTTTCGCATTGGGCCCCACAATTGTTAGGGCCGGCCCTGCTGTAAACTAACGTTTGCTGTTTAAAATGTTTTAGAATATTTTCTTTTCATACAATCAAAAAGAAGTTCAACAGAAGCGTATTACTGGTTTGAATAATCTTAGTTGAGGTCAGGTAACTGATATAATTCAATTAATACAATTGCATCTCTTATCGTTTTGTACATAAAAAGTGGCAAGTAGTTTTAATACTTTTTTGCTGCAATTTGATGTGTTCGCTGCACTTTCGACATTCCTCTCCCCGACCTTGCACAATCCAATAGATTTAACACACATGAAATCACGTTTATTGAGATGCTAAGTGATTGAGAGAGTTTATACGTACACTTTGAGTGGCAAGTTGATGTGCTGTTTCAAGTAAACTGATCCCCATCGAGGAGAACACCTTTACGTGGAGATGAGGCTTAGTCCAGGCAACAGACGCTGGAAACTAAGATTTTTCGTGCCACCCAATACATGGAGAAGGATCTCAGCAAATGTAGTCTTACCTAAGCAAATACAGATACTGAAGTCGGAGATGCCATCCCGAGAAGCGCACCAGCAACCATATAATCACTCAACACGACTAGATAACATGTTTTCACACATACAAGCAAAACTAAATTGATTCATATTTTATGCGCCTTCATATTTTTACAATGAATCCTTCGAGGGCCACCCACCCCTATAATTATTCTTCATACACAAGTCGCAGAACGGTTTCATGAACATTCCAGATACCACAGTAACAGATCAATGAAGTTTACAGCAGCAATAGACGCACAAAGCAGACAAAATTATATCCTTGCAGAAGAGCTATCTACGCCTACTAGGCGTGCCCACTTATGAATAATAGAAGAAAGTATTCAACCCTCACCCTATTCCTTAGGAAAATATAACATTATATATAGCACTACAAAACAGAAGACTATAAATTCCACCAACACCCCTTTAGCACAATTGTAGAAACAGAAGACTATAAATTCCACCAACACCCCTTTAGCACAGTTATAGAAACAGAAGACTATAAATTCCACCAACACCCCTTTAGCACAATTATAGATACAGAAGACTATAAATTCCACCAACATTCCTTTAGCACAATTGTAGTTTCGGCCCTGTGCATATAATATATATCTTACCATGAATGTATATTTGAAATAACAATAAATGCAAAAAGTTACAGTTGAAACAAACGCAAGCTCTAGTTGAAATAACATCAAATATAACAGATATAGAAAAACATAAGCAACCAGCTGCATATGAACAACAACGTCAAATGAAAGAAGCTATCATTGAAATAACATAATGTATAACGCGTTACAATTTAAACGTCAAATTCAAAGAGTTACAGAAGAAATATATAAAATACAAGAATCTATTATTGCAATAACGTAAACAAAGAGACTATGAATGACATAATATTAAATGAAAGAAGGTATGATTGATATAACGTATAAAAGAAGAATATATATAGTTTAAATAACGTAAAATAAACAAAGATATGGTGTAAATTAAAAGAATCTATGGTTGAAATGACGTAAAATAAAAGAAGTTATGATTGAAATAACGTAAAATAAAAGAAGTTATGATTGAAATAACGTAAAATAAAAGCAGTTATGATTAAACTAACGTAAAATAAAAGAAGCTATAATTGAAATAATGCAAGGAGCTAGCGTTGAAAATTACCTAAAGCTACATTAACTACATGAGAAATACTGTTAAATGTACAGCCCTACATTGGAAATGATGCCAAATAACTGACTACAGTTGAAATAGCGCCCTATGCATTGAACTAAAAAGCAAATGACGTTAGAAATAACAAACTACATTTGAAATAACGCCATAATACAATGACGTCAGCTACTACAAACTACAGCTGAAATAACGTCATATAAAATGAACTAAAAATAAAATACATCACTTGCAATGAACTGCAGAATGAAAAACGACAAATACTGCAAAGTGAAATAAGGACAAGAATACTTGCCTCAAATCAGCAAATAAAATGACTCACACATCTTAAGATCATGAAGAAACGGTAAGAAACAATACAACAGAAAGTGTCCCGACGACGATCTTACGAATAAATGTATCCCTAAAACTCCAAGAAGTGATTACGTGTATTCAATACTTACATTTTAACCATGTCTCAACAGTGACGACGCTTGCCAAGCGATCTGAAGAAATGTAAACGTCCCGGATGGAATAGTAAAGAGAAATAGAATGTTGTCAGCAAACAATGCCGCTACTTGCGAAATGTAATAGCGACGACGTATTGAGGCAAGCACTTATTAATGCAAATGTCAATAGCAGGATAATTATACACATTTTGTGCGGGGAGTGAGGAGAGTTTAACCTTTGGTTGTATAACACTTTCTCCGGGTGAGTCTATGTTTAACACTAACTCTGTGAGTAGGAGCAAAGACAAATCTAGATATACAGTTTTACATGTAAACAGAGAAATGAAGATCTGCAAATTTAGATGTAAACAGAGAAATGTAGATAGTTGTGATATAAACGGAGAAATTTAGACAGTTTAGCCGTAAACGGAGAAACGTAGATAGTTTAGCTGTAAACGGAGAAATGTAGATAGTTTAGCTGTAAACAGAGAACTGTAGATAGTTTAGCTGTAAACAGAGAACTGTAGATAGTTTAGCTGTAAACAGAGAAATGTAGATAGTTTTACTGTAAACGGAGAAATGTAGATAGTTTAACTGTAAACGGAGAAATGTAGATATTTAAGTTGTAAACAGGTAAATCTATATAGTTCTGTTGTAAACGGAGAAAAGTAATTTAATATTAAATTGAGATGATGAAATAATGATAATGAAAGGAAAGCAAGATGGAAAGAATACTTCCAGGAATTATACAACCCAACAATAACAGAATATATATATATATATATATATATATATATATATATATATATATATATATATATATATATATATATATATATATATATATATATATATATATATATACTTTAAATAATCTCATGTTGAACAAATCATTGTTTTATTGTGACACCGAGTTCGGACAATGAAACAAAATACAGTATATTGTTAACCATATCAATGTCCAGTATATGTGTTGCAGAGATAGCTGTTATATCAGATAACTGAAATAATTGAATTACGAGTCCATGGAAGATATCAATAACATTCGTTGACCACAGCTTGATCTAAGCACACGAAAGGTGATCTTTCTTCAGATTGTGTGTCATGTTCCAGATAATTAAGTGTGCGGCTTCGGTCATTTACTAACAATAACTGTGATATCGTCCACCCATATTTTTAAAAGTGATGATTATCATCATCAAGTGCTATCTCCACAATGATGGTTGGCTGCAACGGGCCTCCAACATCCTCTGTATCTACTCTGCTAAACTGTAACCTGTCCATCTCGTGATGTTTCCCTCCCCCCTGTATCTCTGCCTACCTCTTGCACGCCTCCCCTCAAAACTCTACTCTCTCAAATAAGGTCTTACAGTCATACACCCTGATGTAATCAAGCTGTGCTCACATTAATATTTACATGGGTAGAACGTCATCAAAATTGACTTCAAATTTCCATCATCCGATATTATCATTTGTCTTCTATGTTAAGTGGTATGTACTTCACGACACAATAGTTGTAGTTAGTGCTTTATTTCCGTAAGTGTTTTATAGTCATGTCTTAATATATTTATAAGTTAATAACATGCATAAAAATGGAAGATATACCAGCGTGTCACACGACGGGTAGGTTTAATTAGCGGAGACAGTGGACTGAGGCGATAAAGAGATAGCCGGAACCGTCTCAGTTACAGTGAAAAAAACTTAAACATGTACAGCATATTTAGTTGAGGACAGAGCGAGAGAAGGTTGATTATTAAACAAATAAAATAACACAAAGGTGGTTGAGTTTCAGAAAAGAAAAGATGTGAAAGAGAAAATATAATTTTAAAAAACAAAAAACCAAACACACGATCAGTCAAAAAAGGAAAGAATCAGTCAACAATCATCTTTCTCTATGTTTCGTTCTCATGTCATTTATAGTATCAGTATAAGACTTTGATTTACCTATTTTAGTTCATATTCCTATTTGTTCTGTGTTGTCGCAACCCTACATTTCTAGCTGGTTGAGTTATTTACGATATTATCGTGATTCGGTGTAGAAAAGTGCACGCTGACAGTTCCAGTAACTCGACGGTAAAACATGTCCGTGTCCAGTCATGGTGGTATACGCCGGGGTAAAGACGTAAAGCTATTTGCTTCACAATCATATTGTTACTGGTTCAAAATTTAGTCCAAAATGTTATTCTAAGACACCTATTATCACTTGAGCTACGATATTACGTGCTCTGAACAATATTTCAGCAGTTAGTTTGCTGGACTATGTAGAATACAGAGCGTACTGTGCACTGAAGTCAATCTGCATAAGCTTTTGAGAGTTTGTAAATATAATAATAAGCACATGCCAATATGTTGCATGTGCCAGAAAGGGGTTGCATAGACTAGCAATAATGTCACTTCAAATGCATTTCGTAAGAGGCGATTATGGTGGTCGTGTTGGACTTGGACTTGATTCATCTGTCCCAAAAGTCAAATGAACCAATATTCATGATGAAATCGAATGTCTATCTATCTATCTATAAGCTGAGGCCCTTGTTTGCCTTGCGGCGTTAGAAGTAGAAAAGTTTTCTGGAGATGGCCTTCTTGTGTGATGTTTGTAAGCTTGCTCCTGTGACTTCTTTGGCTTTCTGTGGTCCATCTTTTACATGGTCTGCCCCTGGCTTTATAGCCGTTATGTCTATGTGTCAAGGCAATCTGTGGCATGCTGTCTATTGGTAGTCTAGAAGTGTGTAAAAACCACTTATTCTATTAACTTTTGATGTGTTACAATACTGGTATTGTTTTAGTTATCTGTCTGATGTTATCGTTTCTAATTTTTAATGACATTCCGAATATTCTTCGTAGACACGTAATTTGTGATATCACTATTTTTCTTTTGTCTTTTGCTGTCTTTGTCCAAGTTTGGCACTGGTAGCACAGTGATGGGATAATAATAGTCTTGAATAATGAAACTTTAGTGTCTATGTTTACATTTTTGTTCTTAAAAATGCGTGTCATCTGTCCTAGGATCTGGTATGTTTTGTTGCATCTATTTTGTACCTCTTTACTGTTTTTCCCTTCACTCGATATAATGCTTCCTAAGTAAGTGAACTCCTTTACCTGTTTAAGCTGTTTATTATCCATGGAGATAGTGGTATTTCTTTCTTTCTTTGCTATTGCCATTATTTCGTTCTTTTCAATATTAATCTTCATGTTGAATTTTTGATATGTTGTGTGGAATCTGTTCATATGTTCTTGCAATTTGTCTATAGGTGTTATACCTATTTTTTCCATGATGTCTTCATTTGGTAATCTGTCAAACCTGATGACCCCTGCAGCTTTTCTCAAGCATTTCATCTCACACGTCACTATCTTTCTGTAATGTGAAGATAAGAGACAGACCAGGTTTGGCACTGGTAACACAGTGCCACAGTTAGTAGGGTATACTGTAAATCATTTGTCTTAACTTCCATCTCGATCTTGGAATGAAAAAGTAGTGGTGACAGTTGGTATGTTACTGCATTTGCCTTTTGACATCTCGTCTCTATTTTCTATCAAGGCTTCCATTTTCTGTGAAAATAGTACCGAGATATTTGAACTCTGCTACTAGTTTTACTCCTATGTTGTCTATCTGTATGTTTAGTGGGCTCGGTTTTCTGCATATTTTTATAGTTTCCGTCTTTTGTGTATTGATCTTCATGTTGTATTTTTTGCACGTTCGGATAGTGAGTTAACATGATTTTGCAGTTGTTCTTCGCTTTTGAATATGACGGCTCTAGCCGTCTGCGAAAAGCAGTTCGTTTAATTTATTGTTTAGTTTATCTGAGTTATCTATTTCTGAATCGGGGATGCTGCCCTCTGCACTTTTTTGTCTCTTTTATTATTTATATATATATATATATATTGAAAAACAATGGTGAGAGCACGCAACTCTGACGCACTCCCGTTTTTGTCTCAAATGCATGCGTCTGTAATTTACGATACCTGATGAAAACCTGATGTTCTTACCACGCACTGACAGTTTTTATACAAAACTCTTATACTTTCTAACAATTGTCCTTTGATACAATACATTTCTAGAGTTTCCCATAGTACGTTTCTGTTGACTATGAAACACTTTCTCCTGATCTATAAATTTGCGTTTAGTTCGTTGTTGTATTCTATTGCTCTCTCGCTCATTTGCCTCAGCGTGAACAAGGCGTCTGTGCAGCTAACAACTGAAGCCAAATTGTGAGGGATTCAATTGTGATTCAGCTATGTATCTTGAACGTTGTTCTATTATCTTTGTATAGATTTTTCCGGTGTGACTTAATAACGAGATACCTCGGTATGTTTCGCATTCTCTTTTGTTGCTCTTGTTTTTCCCCAATGGCACGACTACTGACGTTTGCCAGTCCTCTTGAACTTTCCTTTCTTTCCACGCTATTATGAATATTCTTTACAGCCATTTTACCCCAATATCTTTAATGGCTTTAATGCCATCTGTGCCAGGCGATTTCTTATTTGGGCTGTTCTTAATAGACATTTCTATTTCTTGGCTTAAAACTTATGGCTCTGCGATGTCTTGGTATTTTCCCGTATAAGTATGTTGAGTCAGAATGTTAAGATTATACAGTTCTTGGAAATATTATTTCCGCCTATTCGAAGCATTAATTAGTAAAGAGAAAATAACTGCAACAAACTGGTCGCCCACCACAAACAACAGTTGCAGTCTGTTGTTATACCCCGTCGACACTCATGCAAGTTCGAGATGAGCCAGTTTCAGTAAAGAAAAATCATCATGCTACCTACTATACCAGGTTTTGAACAAAGTACGCTCTGGTGGCATCTACACCTCGCAACAAAAGTCAACACGTTTTCCGTCTTCGGTCACACCTAAAAACAGTGATTTTAATCGAGCTTTTCAATGTGTTTCCCAAGCTACTATGAATACGGACTAGTCTAACGGCACACAGACAACAACACACTGCACATGTATGTAAATTCCTCGAGAGGCACAACCATTTTAACATCAGCACGTGTCAGTAAGACTCAGCACGATACCATCTGCAGTTATGCCGATCTGTCACACTCAGTGCTACAATAACCAGTTAGGACTACTTGTAAACATAAATGATACATAAACGTAAACAATGTTGTTTCACATGTGACATATGGGTAAATGAATAATATCATACATTACGTCAACAACAAGGAATGGTTTGGTCATGATTTGTCTAAATTCTTCCAAATGGCTGAGGACATAGGTGTTTGGGAGGCTTTCTGTGCTGGTGTCTCCATTGTGGCACCTCTGTGACCCTGGACGGGTTACGGGCCTTACTATATTATTATTATTATTATTATTATACTTCCAGACTGATAACTGACAAAGGTAGCAGGTAACTAGACGCATAGCAGTGATGCAAAAATGGTTTTTGTTTCATAAAAGTAGAAGAGCCAAGGCATGGCCAACTGCTGTTCCATTATTCACCATATTTTGGCAAGATGTGCAACAAGTGTTCTGGGAATGAACCTTGGATGACCCGACTCGGAAGCCAGTGCACTAAGAACTGAACCTATATTTGAAGATTATCAAAATACATTATAAAGCGAATCTACCGACTATGATACATTTTCTAAATCGAACTGCGCAGAAAAATAGATTTAAGAAATACATTTTCACAATTTCAATACGAAATGGAGCACAAATTGCCGCCGAGTTTGAAGTATTATTCTTGAACGCACATAGAGCAGAGACAACATCGTTGCTGGGAGTAAATTGTCGTCTAATAGGTTTTGGTGGTTAAGATCCAAAGACTGGCGTATTGATTGGGAGGTCGCTGAAAAATCTTTGAGTGCAACAGACTGCCGTAGACTGCAATAATACGCAGGAATTACTTGCATTTATATATGGCACTGATAGCAAGTTCTGGGTAGATAGAACAATTGGAGATGTTGCAAGTCACAGATGTTGTTTTCAATTATTGCAGCATAATAGATGGTCGATTTTACATCTAGTATATCTGCATGTACGATTTCAAAAACACAAATCATATTTTTTTTTAAACCATGCAAGTAGGAATTTAAAATACAAGTAAAATCGTTTAAAATTACCCGTAAGATTTCTACAACTACAAGTAAGAATGGCAATTAAAAGTAAGAATAACAACTAAAAGTAAGAGTTATACAGCTACAAGAAAGAATAGCAGTTAAAAGTAAGAATGGCAACTAAAAGTAAGAATGGCAACTAAAGGTAAGAGTTATACAACTACAAGTAAGAATGGGGACTAGAAGTAAGAGTTATACATTTACAAGTAAGAATGACAACTAGAAGTAAGAGTTGTACAACTGCAAGTAAGAATAGCAACTATAAGCAAGAATGGCAACTATAAGCAAGAATCGCAACTATAAGCAAGAATGGTAACTATAAGCAAGAATGGCAACTAAAAGTAAGAATGGCAGCTAGAAGTAAGAGTTATAAACCTACAAGTAAGAATGACAACTAGAAGTAAGAGTTGTACAACTGCAAGTAAGAATAGCAACTATAAGCAAGAATGGCAACTAAAAGTAAGAATGACAACTAGAAGTAAGAGTTGTACAACTGCAAGTAAGAATAGCAACTATAAGCAAGAATGGCAACTATAAGTAAAAATGGCAGCTAGAAGTAAGAGTTGTAAAACTACAAGTAAAAATGGCAGCTAGAAGTAAGAGTTGTACAACTACAAGTAAAAATGGCAACTATAAGTAAAAGTTATACAACTACAAGTAAAAATGGCAACTATAAGTAAAAGTTATACAACTACAAGTAAAAATGGTAACTATGAGTAAAAGTTATACAACTACAAGTAAGAATGGCAACTGGAAGTAAGAATTGTACAACTAGAATTAAGAGTTGTACAACTACAAGTAATAATGGCAACTACATGTAAGAATGGCAACTATAATTAAAAGTTATACAACTACAAGTAAGAATGGTAACTGCAAGTAAGAATGGCAACTATAAGTAAAAGTTATACAACTACAAGTAAAAATTGTAACTATGAGTAAAAGTTATACAACTACAAGTAAGAATGGCAACAAGCAAGAGTTATACAACTACAAGTAAGAATGGCAACAAGCAAGAGTTATACAACTACAAGTAAGAATGGCAACAAGCAAGAGTTATACAACTACAAGTAAGAATGGCAACAAGCAAGAGTTATACAACTACAAGTAAGAATGGCAACAAGCAAGAGTTATACAACTACAAGTAAGAATGGCAACAAGCAAGAGTTATACAACTACAAGTAAGAATGGCAACAAGCAAGAGTTATACAACTACAAGTAAGAATGGCAACAAGTAAGAGTTATACAACTACAAGTAAGGGTTATACAACTACAAGTAAGGGTTATACATCTATAAATAAGAATGGCAACTAGAAGTAAGAGTCACACTTACACGCCCTATATCTATATGTATTATATCTTATCTGTATTATACGTCTTATATCTATATATGATATAATGAACAATATTTATGACCGTGAGTTAAGGATCCCGAGAGGGGAGTTAAGGATCACGAGAGGGGAGTAAAGAATATAAAACAGTGACCTTCAACTCATATTGTAGAAGGAAACTAAATTTCATTTGGGGTGAAGTTGATTGTCCTATTCCACAGAGTGTCATAGTGACCCAGAAGCCATGCTGAAGTCGGATGTGTCTGGCATAAAGGCGCAGCTAAACTGTACACCATGGCCTAATGCATTTCCATACTACATCCTGCTAAACTGCAGGAGTTTGAGAACGAATGCAGAAGGAGAGAGCAATCTTCGTTCATTCCGTTTGTAAATCTCACGACGGCCTTTATACTATCAGCAGATAAGGACTCTATAAAACACTGGAACAAATTGGCTGCCCACCAAAATTATTACCATTATTTATGAATAATAGATATATATATATATATATCAACTTCGCAATATAATGAACATCAACCTGCAGAACAACATCACAAACACAGCAAATTTTGCAGCGAGAAAAATTACTATCAATAATGGGAATACTCAGCAGTAAATGACTAAGATGGCCGGGTTATGTGTGCAGAATAAACAAGAACCAAATCCTACAACAGATATTGTTTGGTGAGTTCTAGGAAAGAAAAAGAGGCGAAGACCACTACAGAGATATGAAGATGTATGCAAGGTCTCAATTAAAGATTTTTTATTGACCAAATAGCACGCCCGCGTGTTGCCGGGGCCCGAAAGGGGAGCAAAGAATAGCAACACTGTTTACCTTCTACGCATGCCGTAAAAAGCGACCAAGGAGGTTATGAGATGGAGTTTGCTGTCCCATCCCATATAGGGTCAGTGACCCAAAGCCATGCTGAAGTCGGATGTGTCAGGCCGAAAGGCGCAGTATCGCAGCAATGCTGTAAACCATGACACAACGCATTTCGTTCTCTGGACTACATCCTGCTAATCTGCAGGAGTTTGAGAACGAACGCAGAAGAAGAAGAAGACCAAATCGCAGAGAAAATGTGCCAAATAATAAGCAAAATCGTAGAGCAGATGCTAAAGATAAAAATCCACGGGGAGATACAACAAGTAGACCAACATCTTGAACGCATAATCACAAATTATGGTAAATATGAAATATAAGTTAAAATAAGAATGGCTAAAGGCACTTTCAATGACATGAGGAAAATATCTAGAAAACTAAAAACTAAACATGAAAATTATAAATCTATTATATATTAATTTAAACTCAGAAACATGGTTAATGAACAAAGAACTAGATGACAGAACTGATGTCTGTGAGATATGAATATGCAGAAGAAAAGGGAGAACTTCATAAAAAGAGAATAAAACGAACAATGAAGTTGTAACAACACTTTGCAACAACAACAAATATTTTTAAAGGAAATAAAGAACAAACAAATAACATATTTTGGACAAAATATTTCAAAATATCAAAGCCATGCCACCTTGTTGGAGACCATACTTGAGGGTAGAATCAATGGGAGGCGAGCAGAGCAAGAGGTAGACAAATAAAAGTGGGATAGAAACACAACCAGATGGGCAGGTTACAATCCAGCAGAGTGCACTGCCAAGCAAGAGACAGGGGATGTTGGACGCTCGTTACAGTCAACCTTCGTTGCGGAGACGACATTTTATGATGATGAGAGTTTGATTTTAGCAACATACTTTTTTTTCCCTTCTGTCTTTCACGTGAAGGTGTGTTTGTGAAGTCGTTTTTGTACATTATAAAGTACAACAGGTGTAATTCTAAAGTTTTCATCTTATAAAATGTGGCACAAATTCTTGGCTTGTTTCTTCCCTCAAAATGTGTCCATTGCATATTCAATATTTTTTCAAAGGTAGCCGTTTTCAAATGTGCTTAATTTTGTGTATATTGCTAATTCCATCTTTCGCCTCCACATGTCAATACAGGTAGTATGCATGATTTGACCAGTCTAATAGTTAGGAAGACATATTTAACAGTTTGGTTCATGATAAGCAAATGTGGCATATTTTTTTTTTACGGAACTAACTTCATACATTATCTAACGAAACTGACTTTCGCTAAAGGTGCATAAAACGAAACATCCATCAATCCGCGTGTAAAGCACTGAGAGGTCTCCACTCCCCTGGAACACCCTGGGGGTAGGGGATACTCTAGTGCGTTACGTGAAGATCGAATTAGCGCTAGCAGACCCTTCTCGTTTGTTATCTCCACGTCACGGAAGTTCAATGAAATCAAACATACTATTAAAAAGATGGACCGTTATCACGCGATGCGACCACATTTGCGTAACATGTACCAACAATTTAGTTAGGAAAACACTGAACAATTTCGTTAGGAAAACATAGTGAAGAATTTCGTTAGGAAAACATAGTGAAGAATTTCGTTTAGAAAACATTGTGAACAATGTTCTTAATAAGACATTGTTAACCCCCTTTTTTAGGAAAACATATTGAACAGTTTTGTTAGGAAACATAGTGAACAATTTTTTTTTAGGAAAACTGAACAATTTTGTTAGAAAAACATACTGAACAATGTTATTAGGAAGACATAGTTCTATTTTTTATTAGGAAAGATAACATTTCCTAGGAAAACAGTACTCAATGTATAAAGATCCTCCCATGAAACAACAGTGGTCATCGATTACTACTGACATTGAAACTAGAGTCCATTGGCTATCCACGCTGTTTTAACTATGCGTCATGTGTCTGTCTTTGTCCAGACTTAACCCTTGACCATTCCATCCCAATATCAGCTACAACAAAATGAACTCCAGAGGAGAATGACCACTTCAAATAATGGCCGATGCTAGGGATTCGAGGTCAGAGGCTTACACATTAACTGCAAGCTATGGACGAGTGAATCATTTTCATGACCAGAAGCCTGATAACGGGATCAATATAGCTCCTGCTGATTTATCAGAGCTCGATCTTTCTTCCACACACACACGCATGTACACGTACACTTTCACTCACAATTTACTGGGAAAATATAGCCCACTGTGGACAGAATGAGGAAAGCGGACCTTTTGACCTTCAGTCCTAGAAAATCACCAACCACGAAGAACCAGCAGGGTATTATTATTGATATCGATCTCTGGTATAAACTTATTGAGAACAGGCTCGGGAATTACTGGAATACAATTAAACATCTGTAATTAATTCTTGATCATTTTACTAATTTAAGCTATGTCGTCATTAGAAAAATATAATACAGTACGATAGCAAACAAAGTTTGGACATATTGAAGCAATGCAGTCATATATATGCAATGCGTGCTAACATAGATACCACACAAATCGTTGTAAATTGTAATGTGATCGGATGTCTGCGTACACAGTGGTGAAAAATATCTTCTAACACATAGATCCCCAGTAGCAACTTCTTCTCGGAGCATTGCCCGCTGTTGGGAGCCATAAGTCTTCTTGGTATGAAAGCTAAGAAGAAATACTCCATTGTACACCGCCAACAAGAGCTGTGTTATTCATAATTCCTAAGGATCGAAACACTCTTGCTGATGCATCATCAAGTGATTTTTTTTAGTGATGCTACGTGAAAAAAATTATTTTGATAGACACAACGGAAGCACACAAATCGCTATAAATTTCAAAGGCGCTGATCATCGTGAGGCCAATGATATTCTTCAGGCCTCTGCATTAATATCATGCACCGTTTACGATAGAGCTAGATGTACCCTTGAAAATCGCTATATGTTGCAGTTTGGTACACTTAAGCCATTTGGTCTTAATATCGATCATCCATTTATTTAGATTTGGGGAGGATGTGGGGATGTTTGATGTGTTATCGTTGATGTTCTTTTCATGTATAGTTGTTGTTTTTTTCGTTCTCATTCCCTATATTTTTTATGCGCTTCTCTATGACAAGACTTGTGTATAATAACGTTATCTTTACCTTGAATGTCACTGCAGTTAAATGCCTGTCGTCTAATGCTTTTGTGATAGTGTCATTATTTTTACTTTTTGTTCACTGTTTGTCTCGTATTTTCTTGTTAAAGTCATAATGTTGAAACTGTACTGTTTACTGTTATTTGTAATTTTTCGTACCATGCCCTATGGTTTGATAGTTTGTTCGTTCATTGTAAAGATAATAAATCTCAGTAAGGAAATCAATGCATTTCAGTTTAGCTTCCCTTGAAAGTTCTTTTTTTTAGCAATTCCTTTTTTTCCCCTCCTGTTGTTTTTAATCTGAGGGCTTGCCGTGCAATTATGTGGCTGTTTCTTCTCGCGATTTATTTTAAATATGCCTACCATATTTTCTGATGAAACTTGGTAACATTTTTCTTATTTTTAGTATTAGTCGTGTACTCGTTAAATTTAATAGAATGCATCTGTCTCCCGCGCCACTTCAAGGTAATTATATCAGGGTGTGGAGGGTTTCACAGTAATGGATGTTAAATTATCAAAAAAAATATTTTTATGATTATGTCAAAAAAGTAAAGATCATGATTAGGAAAGATACACAGTCATAACAAACAAACAAACAAACACAATCAGAAAAGCCATAAATTAATAAATTCCAAGTTCACGGAGAAAGTGAACAATTATATTTATCAATTTTTAACAATCAATAAATCAAATTAAACAAACCAGATCAATTTTCTGTCTGCATTGCATTTATTGAGGTAACATGAATTCAAAGATGGGTGTTTGTAACATATCCTACTCAGGATGTAGCGATCCAAATAGCACTTTTACAGTAGTAATTTTCTAGGCAATATAAATACATTCAGAAAGTTTGTTTTCTGAACGGTCCGGATGCACAATGGTCTGATATTGTTTTGTTATTTTGTAAGTTTGAAACTAGTACTTGACATTACTAAGACATGCTCTGTACCTCTCTACCACACAGCCAGACTCATGGATGGTGGATATATCTCAGACATGTTCTGTACCTCTCCACCACACAGCCAAACTCATGGATGGTGGATATGTCTCATGTTCTGTACCTCTCCACCACACATCCAGACTCATGGATGGTGGATATATTAGACATGCTCTGTACCTCTCCACCACATATCCAGACTCATGGATGGTGGATATATCAGACATGCTCTGTACCTCTCCACCACATATCCAGACTCATGGATGGTGGATATATCAGACATGCTCTGTACCTCTCCACCACATATCCAGACTCATGGATGGTGGATATATCAGACATGCTCTGTACCTCTCCACCACACATCCAGACTCATGGATGGTGGATATATCAGACATGCTCTGTACCTCTCCACCACATATCCAGACTCATGGATGGTGGATATATCAGACATGCTCTGTACCTCTCCACCACATATCCAGACTCATGGATGGTGGATATATCAGACATGCTCTGTACCTCTCCACCACATATCCAGACTCATGGATGGTGGATATGTCTCATGCTCTGTACCTCTCCACCACACATCCAGACTCATGGATGGTGGATATGTCTCATGCTCTGTACCTCTCCACCACACATCCAGACTCATGGATGGTGGATATATCTCAGACATGCTCTGTACCTCTCCACCACACATCCAGACTCATGGATGGTGGATATATCAGACATGCTCTGTACCTCTCCACCACACATCCAGACTCATGGATGGTGGATATATCAGACATGCTCTGTACCTCTCCACCACACATCCAGACTCATGGATGGTGGATGTCTCAGACATGCTCTGTACCTCTCCACCACATATCCAGACTCATGGATGGTGGATATGTCTCATGCTCTGTACCTCTCCACCACACATCCAGACTCATGGATGGTGGATGTCTCAGACATGCTCTGTACCTCTCCACCACACATCCAGACTCATGGATGGTGGATGTCTCAGACATGCTCTGTACCTCTCCACCACACATCCAGACTCATGGATGGTGGATGTCTCAGACATGCTCTGTACCTCTCCACCACATATCCAGACTCATGGATGGTGGATATGTCTCATGCTCTGTACCTCTCCACCACACATCCAGACTCATGGATGGTGGATGTCTCAGACATGCTCTGTACCTCTCCACCACACATCCAGACTCATGGATGGTGGATATGTCTCATGCTCTGTACCTCTCCACCACACATCCAGACTCATGGATGGTGGATGTCTCAGACATGCTCTGTACCTCTCCACCACACATCCAGACTCATGGATGGTGGATATATCTCAGACATGCTCTGTACCTCTCCACCACATATCCAGACTCATGGATGGTGGATGTCTCAGACATGCTCTGTACCTCTCCACCACATATCCAGACTCATGGATGGTGGATATATCAGACATGCTCTGTACCTCTCCACCACACATCCAGACTCATGGATGGTGGATGTCTCAGACATGCTCTGTACCTCTCCACCACACATCCAGACTCATGGATGGTGGATATATCTCAGACATGCTCTGTACCTCTCCACCACACATCCAGACTCATGGATGGTGGATGTCTCAGACATGCTCTGTACCTCTCCACCACACATCCAGACTCATGGATGGTGGATATATCAGACATGCTCTGTACCTCTCCACCACATATCCAGACTCATGGATGGTGGATATATCTCAGACATGCTCTGTACCTCTCCACCACACATCCAGACTCATGGATGGTGGATGTCTCAGACATGCTCTGTACCTCTCCACCACACATCCAGACTCATGGATGGTGGATGTCTCAGACATGCTCTGTACCTCTCCACCACATATCCAGACTCATGGATGGTGGATATATCAGACATGCTCTGTACCTCTCCACCACACATCCAGACTCATGGATGGTGGATATATCAGACATGCTCTGTACCTCTCCACCACACATCCAGACTCATGGATGGTGGATATATCTCAGACATGCTCTGTACCTCTCCACCACACATCCAGACTCATGGATGGTGGATGTCTCAGACATGCTCTGTACCTCTCCACCACATATCCAGACTCATGGATGGTGGATATATCAGACATGCTCTGTACCTCTCCACCACACATCCAGACTCATGGATGGTGGATATATCTCAGACATGCTCTGTACCTCTCCACCACACATCCAGACTCATGGATGGTGGATGTCTCAGACATGCTCTGTACCTCTCCACCACACATCCAGACTCATGGATGGTGGATGTCTCAGACATGCTCTGTACCTCTCCACCACATATCCAGACTCATGGATGGTGGATATATCAGACATGCTCTGTACCTCTCCACCACACATCCAGACTCATGGATGGTGGATATATCAGACATGCTCTGTACCTCTCCACCACACATCCAGACTCATGGATGGTGGATATATCTCAGACATGCTCTGTACCTCTCCACCACACATCCAGACTCATGGATGGTGGATGTCTCAGACATGCTCTGTACCTCTCCACCACATATCCAGACTCATGGATGGTGGATATATCAGACATGCTCTGTACCTCTCCACCACACATCCAGACTCATGGATGGTGGATATATCTCAGACATGCTCTGTACCTCTCCACCACACATCCAGACTCATGGATGGTGGATGTCTCAGACATGCTCTGTACCTCTCCACCACACATCCAGACTCATGGATGGTGGATATGTCTCATGCTCTGTACCTCTCGACCACACATCCAGACTCATGGATGGTGGATATGTCTCATGCTCTGTACCTCTCGACCCCACATCCAGACTCATGGATGGTGGATATGCAAAAATAGTGTGAATAATGATCCTATCAAGATATCAGAAAATTAATGTAAAGATTGAAACAAGCTGAAATGAGAAACATAATCATTAGGCCTATACAAAAAGAAAACCAGATAAATCAACACCGAACTGGAATTGTGAACTGCTACAATGAGATGGAGATCTGAGCAACTATGGACTTGTCTAGTCCACACTGATGATAACCAGCACTCATAAAAATAGCAATACTTATAGACTGTATTTTGCAGAATTACTTTTAGACAATTCACTAATACAAAAAAGGGGCCCAAACGGCACACAGGATTCGCTTCATTGTACTCAGGTTTTCTCATATACACTCTGTTCCTCTCCACAGAGAAGAACACTGCTTGTCGAAAGTATCATTTAAAGTTATGTTACTAGATCAAGCAATAATCCCTTCCAAAAATGTACTTGTATACAAGACCTAATATAATATATAAGTGTAGTGCCAACTAAATGCAAGTGAATCAAGTTTTGTGAGCAATCTTCTGATTTATATAATTGATAATATTGCAGGACTGCAGTAAAATATGACCAGATAATTGAAAACAGGCTTTGAAGTCTAACGAATCATTTTAATGAAAGCATACAAGAAAACACACAAAAACTGACGCTTTGATCACAATGATCAGGTACAAAATGAAAATATAACACTGCCTATGAGCACACCAAAGTATGATTAATGTAAACAGAGGAATTGTAATGTAATATGATGTAAAGCAATATCATCATTAGGAAGCATTTCCTGGATAGGATGTAGCAGTCATCCCAGCCTTCTGAAACTCCTGCCAATGTACTTCTGCGTGTGTCATGTTGATATCTTGGATCCATTGTCTTCATGACATACCTCATTTTTGTAACCCTGTAATTATCCCCTCCATTATGTTTTTTCTTAGGCTGTTATGTAGTTTCTTCTTCTTCTGTGGTCGTTCTCAAACTCCTGCAGATTAGCAGGATGTAGTCCAGAGAACGGTATGCGTTGTGTCATGGTTTACAGCATTGCTGCGATATCTGCACCTTTTGCCTGACACATCCGACTTCAGCATGGCTTTGGGTCACTAAACCTATATGGGATGGGGCAGCCAACTCCATCTCATAACCTCCTTAGTCGCCTCTTACGACATGCATGGAAGGTAAACAGTGTTACTATTCTTTGCTCCCCTTTTGGGCCCGGCATCACACAGGAATCGTGTAGTTTGATATGGTCAAAATATTGTTATTTTCTAGAGAAAATTTTGTTTAGCCAATTTTCTTGTACAATAAATTTTCTGAAAATGTCTCTACTAGTGATCTTTTTGCTACAAGGTATTCCAAGGATACTTCTGTAACATTTTGTTCCAAATGCTGAAATTGTTTTTCTGACATTATTGGTGATTGTTCAAGATTCACAACCATATATTGTAACTGGGAATATCCAAGCTCTAAGGAAAGTTATTTTTGTTATTTTGTTACAGCCCAGCCATATACTTTTCATTTGTATCTCTTCATTTGATGCAATAGTCAACTTCTGTCTGACTTTTTCATAGAAATCCCCATTGCAGCTTATACCAAGGTATTAGAATCTGCTAACTCGCTCTAGTTCTCTATTGTTGATCAAGATTGAGAAGCTGTTTTGGTTTCGTTACTTTTTATAACCTTGGTCTCCCTTTCAATCCACAATCAAGAATGGGTATAACCATCTGATTAAAGAGAAACACAAGCAGTTACTGTCCAAGATGCACAACCATACTCTAGCTTTCTCTATCAAGGTGAACTCCTTGAAGTAGAATTGCGCTGAGTCTAGCCAAAAAATGCTGGAAACTAAGATTGGTCGAGCCATCCCCTACATCAAACAGGACCACAGCTCTGCCCAAGCAAGCACAGGTGCTAAAGTTGAAAATACTGGGCAAAGAAGTGCACCAGCAACAATGGTACCGCAGATTTTCCAATTTATTTTACCCAATTATATCAAAGATGTTCAAATTTATCTTAAGCAAATAAATAATGATAGCAACTATTAGCAACAAATATTTACACTGGAAGATACAGGTAAACTCTACACGGCAAGCAAGCAGCAGACATGCTTGCAGAATCCTATAGAAAAAAAAATAACCATTACCATCAATGCATACAGACAATGAAATATTTATCAAGAAATAAACAATGGTAGGAACAACACAAACTGTCCAGATGGTATGCCTAAACCATTCATGTTAAAAGAATTAAAAGCATCTATAAGGAAACTGAAAGATAGAAAATCACAGGACTTGATGGCACCAATGAAATGCTTAAGATACTAGGACACTCAGCAATGTATAAACTACTACAGGTATACAACTAAAGTTGGGGCACAGCCAATGTACCAAAGTCATGAAAAGAAGCTCTCATTTCTCCTATTATAAAGAAAGGCAAGATCAAACAGAAGCTGACAGCTACAGATCAATAAGTCTAACAAGTTGTGTCTGCAAGACCATGGAAAGGATGGTCAACAGAAGATTGAAATGGTACCTAGAATTAGAGAAGCTAACGATGCCAGAACAAGCTGGATTTTGAGAGTGTACTAGCACAGAAGACCAAATAACATTTCTGTCCCAGATCATTGAAGATGTATTTTTATTTTTAAAAGTCTTCACCCTATGAATAAACTCCACTTTTGACAAGGTCTGAAATGATGAACTGATATAAAGCTGCAAAGAACAGAATCAGGGGTATATGAGTAATTAGATGTGATCCTTTCTTCACAATTGGAAAACAAGAGTCACTATGGAAGGTCACAGCAGCAAAACGGTTCTCCTAAATCATGGAATTCCTTAAGGCTCAGTACTGTCTCCAACTCTGTCTTTTATGTTTATAAATTATATAATCTGCGAAATGCCTCAAGGTGTAAGAGCCGCCATGAATGCCGATGACTTGATGGTGTGTAGAAGAACATCTAAAGATCCCTAACAAGAACATACAAAAGGCAGCAGACAACATAACTCCATGGGCAGGGAAATGGATAGTAAAGATCAATGTTGAGAAATCCTCAAGAACACATTTTATGCTCCCAAATAAGGACAAAGCAGGAGAGAAAGCTTGGAAATGTACATATCCAAACAGAAGAGGTGCAAGTGTGCCTCAGCAACACACTAGATAAAACATTGACATGGAGGCCTCACATTGATCAAATAGAGGCAAAGGCAAAAAAGAATAGACTGGGGGGTCAATGAGGCAACTTTAAATAAGATATATACATGTGCAATTACACCAGTACTAGAATACGGATCAACAGTATGGACGTCAGCAGCCAATTGACAGCTACTAGCGTTAGACAAGATACAAAATCAAGCACTTTGTCTTATCACAGGTGCCATTGAAGGCCTTTCCCATAAATGAAATGGAAAAACTTACAGGTATCATTCCCTTACCCATTTTACTACGAGCACTTTGAGTTCTCACTGTCGGAATTCTAATTCTGTCGCAGTGTTCTATCAGGAAAACCTCACCTGGCTCCGCTGTGATCTCTAATTAACACATACACTAATGAGTCCACTTATTCCAGATGAAGAATCCATAATTTTGGCACCGCCCCCAAACTTTGAATATATTAAGAGACAACAGATAAAATGGTTTGCACACATCAATATGTTCACCAACTGGAATTTATTGCTCCAACTACTCTGCAAAAGTACAGGCTTTTTAGTTTTTTAGCCTGAGCTTTTTAGCAGAAATAATAAAACACAACAATCCAGTGTCAACAGGTAGTATTTCATACTGATGTAATGTCTGTCCTATAAGACTTTGACAGAGGAAAACTGTCAGACCTGAAGGAAGTCATATGATAAGTGAATATCCAAAGAAGGGAAGTACTAAAGTGGATATAAATAACAAAAATATCGGAGGATGTCCCACAAAATGGAAAGTCCCACAGTAACCAGACAAATAAGAGGTAAATACGAAGTTAAGTACACAGGTTACTGAAGTTAACTAACAATATAAAATAATCATAAATAATAAAACATAGAATTTGTTCTATGTTTTATTGTTATGATTATTTTATATTGATAGTTAACTTCAGTATTCTGTGTACTTAACTTCGTATTTACCTACTAAAGTGGATACCATTTCACTGTGGCATGTCAGGAAATGGAAAGACAAATATGCTACAAAAACATGGAGCTATACAGGAGCAAAAAGACCAAGAAAACACCTACTAGGAAAAGAGAACCTTCATCAATGCTATTAGGAAAGTCGACAACCCAAAAGACAACTATCACTATCTTCACAGAGCTGAGCAAGTTATCTTCTGCATTGGAACATGACACAACAAACTAAATAGCAACTTAAATAGACATAGATGGTTTCCATCACCTCTGTTCCCATATGAGCAAGCAGCACAGAACCACAGAACATATTCTGCAAGATTGCATTACACTAAAGCAGTTAAAGGAGGAGAAACTGATCCACTTCTTCTTCTTTCTGTCCTCATGTACCTTTCGGTGTTGAGGGGAGAGTGAGTGTACAGTCTTTTGTCCTTCTAGCTGCCTCTTCCGCTGTTATATTTCCAAGTGTCTCTAATACACAATCTATCCACCTTTTACGAGGGCATCCAATAGGTCAACTATTTTCATATCGTTTGTTAAAAACTGATCCACAGACATATATCCACAGAAAGCTGTAGGGGAACACTGAGGTACTTTCAACACTTTTTTAGAAAGTGTTAATTTGCATTGTGATACTAGTACTAATTTGGTAATTCAGATAATATGCCCTATAAGCCAACGCTATGCAGCGCATGTGTTTCAAATTCGTGAGACGGTAAGGTAAACATTAACTGTCAATAATGGTATGATCATTCAAAACATTGATCATGCAAACGTTTTCTGACTCTTTGAATGTGTATCACATGATACTATTATACAACATATTTGTGATGCAACAAATAAATATGCTGACAAGCATATTACTGATAGGAAAAACGTTGTGTCTGGAATAAAACAGGTTACTATGATTAGGTTTATTTATTTGAAATAATGTTTAATTTTGCAAGACAAATGTATATAAAGATTTTCACATCTACTCCACAATATAAAGAAGCAATCTGTTTGCAATTCATAAATTAGAGCATACAGTAATAATAGACCTACACCTCAATTATTTAACATGAGAATGTAGTGGGCAAAATTATAGAGGAAAATATTTAATAGCCCTTGAAATCCTAACACCCCCCCCCCTTCCCCGCACTGTAGCTACAATTTGAGCTTTTTACTCGGCGCAGCTGAGGAGTTAAGGATGCCTCAGCAGGGAAGGGGTTAATTATGTCATCATTTTGAATATTAATTAGTTGCACATGTATCTGAGAATCACAGCAATGTGATCACCTCTTGTTTTTGCAAATACAAAAATAAATAGATTCTGTGGTATTTTATTGAAAATAACTAAGATAATTCAGAAATTATTATCCGATTAGCTCTATTAAAAGTCTATTTTGTGGTGACACACAAGTTTAATTTATATTTTCCTGTATCATGTAAATTATTTTGATGCCAATTAATTCGAAAAGAAAATCATAGGTCCCTTACTTTTTTCAGGACATAGGTCTACAGACTTGGCCGAGGAATCCCTTAATTGCAACTTTCCAGGGTTATCTATAGGCTAGTATTTTTAATGATAGGCCTATTGCAGTGCAAGAAATACAATTGCCATCTTTTTAAAATATTAAATATTCTGTGTGTTTATGTATTTACAAAATTGTTAATATCTTTACAAAACTAAGCCAAAGCATATGAATGGGAGTTAGTTTGCCTGCTTACAAGCCTTACAAAAGGTTGTGTGTTGTCATGACAACTGTCCGACTTGGTTTGTGACTACACTACTGATGTGCTGCAATGTGCACTCTTTGGACTATTGGCATTGCCTGCAAGTAGCAGCTTTGCTAGAACATGATCTATGCATAATAATACAAATTATATATACAATAGGATTTAGATGACATGAGAAAGAAAAATTTAAAAAATGTCTACTTTATTCTTACCATTCTAGGAACATTTCCCTAAACATTAACAAGCAGTTCACAAAACTAAACACAAATCACATCACTATGTACATGAATAATCCATGAAAGTTTTATCACATTTGTAGCACAAAAACCCTGTAGGATATTTTATCATAATTCACAGATATATTGAATAATTATTTTAATTATGCAAATTAGCTGCCATTTTGAATATTAATCTTTGGCTGCGTATGAAAATTATGTCAATGTGATCCGCAGATTCGTCTTGTCTTCCCGAACACAGAAATGTATAGTTTGTAACATATTTTATCATAAATAATAGAAATGTTTAATAATTAGGCTATTCAATTCAATTTTAATTATGTAAATTAAGAGCCATTTTTGAATATTAATTAGCTTTGATTGAATTTGAAAGTTAGCAAAACGTACTCCCCAGGTTCGTCTTTTCTTCCAGAACACAAAAATGTATAGTTTGTTCTATTTTTTATCATTAGTAACTCTGATATGTCATGAATTATCATGAATTATTGGCTCGACTACAAATCTTGGTCACAACTTTGTGCACTAATCAGCTTATATTTCCTTATATGTTCCATGTAAATTTTTTTGATGAAAAATTAATTCAAAAAAATTCATAACTTTTTTCAGAATTGATGTACAGATTTGGTTGAGGTATCATTGAATTGCAATTTTCAAGGGCTATCTAACTGTGGTATTTATAATGCTGTAAACCCATTTTCAAAATTTTGTGCTAATGCCTAATTGCACTATTTCGAAAATTTTGTTCAAGTAATGCTTTCAGTTTCAAATCGCAATTCTTGGATCGTAAACTGGATTTCTACTTTTCTGATGGAGAAAACCGTTTGCCGTAATATAATGTGTTAATGTTAAGCTAAAAAAAAATCATAGGGCCTATTTATAATAAATATAATTAATAATAATTTTGCTAACGCCAGAATCTACATTAGCAGGCTAAAGTGCAGACGTTTACCCTCGGGACAAGGCTACGTTTCGACTATCACTTGTCTCCTTAGGACTACATTTTTCACTTTCTTTAAAAACACAGTTTTCTTATCATAAAATTAAAATAAGTGTAAATACTACGCAAATATAAGATTAAGATCATTGTCAAGTTTATGGGTTAATCACACTGTAGTAACATTTTTTTCAAATTGAAACTCAAACCTGTAAACCTATGTTAACTATGTACGATTGTACGAAAGAAGCTGAAAAGATGAAGTCACTTTGCCATTAGTACCGTACTACTCACTACTGTAACAAGCTTGTCTGTCAATTTCTAGCAGACTATTAAATGGACAAGTCAACATTACGAAGCGACGTACATTGCTGATTAAACACAAACAATGCACACTTGATCATTTAACTCACATTTACTTGACAAGCTAATACGCCACTTGCATCGATATCTCAGATGAAACATCTCGATCTTTGAAAGTGCAAAATGGTTTTCGTTTCGTGTGTTTTCAGTCTCAAATATTCTCCGCCATCATGAATATGTTGAGGAAACTGCAAAGAATGTTGGGATACCATGTTAATATTACTATTTTTAACTTCAGCTAGGGATTCCCTGAATAATTTATAAATATTCATGTAGATTGTCAAAATAGTATCCGCCGACGATGGATGTGTCGGACCACTGGCGCATATAAAACGGCGACACAGCGCATTTCCTTTCTCTGGATTATATCCTGCTGAAAATCTAGTATGACCATTTTCTACTACAAGAGAGATCTAGCGGGAGTTTGAAAATTAACGTTGAAGAAGATTATTTCTAAACAGTATTTTAACCGTCTATATTAATGTGACAATCAATAAATGTTAATCTATCTATCTATCTATCTATCTCTATTCGCTGAAACCCTTTGTTGCCTTTCGACGTCAGGGGTAGAAGAGTTTTCTGGAGACGGCCCACTTGTGTGCTGAGTATATTGTGGATTTTGTAATCTCTTTTATTTCAGTGGTTCATCGTTTTCGTGGTCGGCCTCTATGTCTGCCTTCGTTGTATCTGTGTAGCATATCTTGCTGTGGTATGCTGTCTGATGGTAGTCTGCAAACCATTTGACCTGTTGTCTCTTTATGTATTCTAAGATTAGGGTGGTGTCGGTTTTTGTCCTCATTCCACTCACTGTCTCTTAGCGATAGGCCTATTCCTTGGATTCTGCGTAAGCGTGCCATTTCAGCTGTCACAAGTTTACGTTTGTCTTGTGCTGTCGTTGACCATGTTTGGCTTTGGTAGCACAGTGTTGGCATAATAATCGTTTTGAATAGTGTTATTTTGGTGTTTAAATCTACGTTTTTGTTTCTGAAGATTGGTGTCATTTGCCTAGGACTTGGTATGCTTTACTACATCTATTGTGTATTTCTTTGCTGCTCTTGCCGTCTGTTAAATTACTTCCTAGGTATGTGAATTCTGTCACTTGGTTAAGTCTGTTGTTTTCAATATATATATATATATATATATTGGTGTTTCTTTCTGTTCTTCATATCTTCATTACTTCGGTCTTCTCTATATTTATCTTCATATTAAAGGTATGGCATGCTTGATGTAATCGATCTGTCTTTGTAGCTCTTCTTCTGATGATGCCACTAGTGCTTGGTCATCTGCAAATAGTAGTTCGTTTCAGTTATCCTTCAGATTGATTTATTCCGTTGTCTTTGTTATTTTTCAGATGTGGTCTGTGTAGACCCTATGTTATGAACAATAGGGGGGATAGTACACATCCATGTCTCACACCCGAGTGAAATAAAAGTTAATACTGCTGTAAAATTGTATGAAAATAGTACTTATGTGGGATACAGGTAATGAAATCTTACTGAACGACGACTAACACACTATCACTGTCGGATGCCCACGTGAAATAATACACACACCAATGCACATGATATAATGTTACAAAGGATAGGGCCTACACGGAACGCAATCGACGTTTCGATCAAAATACCTTTATTAAGAAGCACGTAACATCAAAAGACGACGAGTGGAAATGACAACGACATACACACGTATCTGAGCAAAATCTGTGCGAATTCACATTTTGCTCGGACACGTTTTCGTGCCGTTGTTATTTATACTCGTGTACTTTTGATGTTATATGATTACCTTGAAAAAGGCCTTTTGGTTGAAACGTTGATGTCCTGTGTATTGTTATTTATATTATTATATCCTGAGTATTGTTGTGTGTATTATTTCACGTGAGCATCTGACAGTGGTAGTGTATATTAATGTGGGCGATTTCACTCCCCCCCCATCCCATCCCCCTCTATCTATTGGGTGTTATTTATATAATATTTGGCAAATATGTATAATAATTGGATTATTTAAATTAAAAGTAATTATGCTAACGTCAGAATCTACATTCGCTGACCAATGTGCAGACCTTTACGTAATGGACACGGCTAATGTCTTTGTCTTCTTATGTTTTTTTATGTCATGGAGATAGGCCTACACATGTAATATGTAAAAACAATTACATTTAACGATGTAAAAAATGTTAAATTTGTATAAACATACTAGCCAGCTTATTATTATTAATTGTGTCTTTGATTATAGCATTCAAACCTATGCATTTTCGTTTTGCCTATCTTGAACATTAATGAATGGAGATGAAACACGAGCAAACATTTGAAAGACATAATTAACGACATTGAGATGTGGATATGCAGAATATTATGCAGAGTTTAATGGAAAGAGAAACAAAAACAATTAAATATAGAGATCGTGGAAACAATAGGAATAATACATAACTGACTGCTCAGAGAAATAAAACAAGAGAAAAAACTTATTGCATACACATTAAAAAAAACTTCATGAATGTCATACTAGAGTGGGTTGCTGAAAGGAACCAAATACGCATATTGATACATTTTAGGGAAAGGGAGCGGGGAGACAAATTAATAGCAAGTTCTTTTGTGGGAAAGGACATTAAGCTTGTAGTTTTTTTCCCCATGCGATTAACTCTTTCAGGACTTGATTATGTTTAGGTTTGGACCAAATTAATTTTATAAAATTTCCTTATATGTGTTTTTTATTGTATCCCTTGACATACTAATATTGATAAATAGTGTATGTGTAATACATCATTGGAAAGGGGAATGGATACAGAATATGAATATATAAGTACATTGATGGTATGTGATTACTTCACAAGGTTAGAGTTAGCCTTGTGAAGTAATAAAATATCAAATCAAAGCCAGTATACTGGCGATTGGTCCTGTAGACCCATAGTATAAAGCCAGTATACTGGCGATTGGTCCTGTAGACCCATAGTATAAAGCCAGTATACTGGCGATTGCTCCTGTAGACCCATAGTATAAAGCCAGTATACTGGCGATTGGTCCGGAAAGAGTTTTAAGTATTATGTCTTTTCATTATTTCTATAACCGACGTTATATGAAATTAACTAGAAGAGATAGTGGTTTAATGCGTTTTCTGTCTCAAATATCTGTCGCCCAAAACTCATGACACATGTACTAAATTTAGCTATAACAAAAACGGTCTCCAATATAAATATGTGATGTCATCAAGACATTCATGTGTACTCGAAGTCATTGAGAACGGACCAATCGAGACAAGGACTATTACAACAACGAACATCCCGTACAAGCATCCTCAGAAACACAAACATAGAACATCCATATTCGCACTATAATGAACAATATAGGCCTCCTTATAAAGATAAATAATATAGAGACAATGTTGCTTCAAATAATAGCTTATACAAGTAAATTCAAGTAGGAAGCATGGGGTTAATGAAAATAATTCTTAAGGATGACGGGAATTGAACCAGATCCGTTCTAACGGCACCTAATAGGTTTTCTGTACTTGACCATATATAAGCAAATTATATGTATATTTTAAATATAATGTATTTTAGACAATTTTAACCACTTTCGAATACATAATTTTACCAGTTAGCGCATGCATGTTTTTATACAAAAATGTCGTCTGCTTTGAATAACGTTACGACACCAATCGTTTTGATTGGATGTCGCACGGATTTCCGTGACTTAAGTGCGTTATTTATAGAGTGTTTCGGAGAGACTGACAGAAAACAGCAATTATATATATAACATATATAACAATAACAGAGTACACCGCCAATCTCTTACATAGATGCCAACAGGCAGAAGAGCCAGGGTTAGACCAAGGAACAGAAGAACAATACTTAGAAAAATTGAAACAAACAATATTCATACTATTCAAAAACTGCACAGAATAGCTTTGAACAGACAGAATTGGAGAGATCTGACTTCTGCCCTATGCGCTAAATTCAGCGCTAAAGAAAAGTGAATGAATGAAAATATATAGAATATATATATTACATCCCTTAGATAATATTTGCTCCTTTTTATCATGTCATTGTTATTTAGTTGTTACCTCCCTTACTATATAATTAGGTTGTTTTTTTCCTAACGGAAACATCTAGAATTGAAATTAGAGGTTGTGGGTATAAATAATTTATGGTTTAAGGTATAGTTTTTGCCTTTTAAGTATGAGATTCATCATCATCATAATCTCCACACTTAGCTGCCACGGACTTCCAACATTCCCTGTCTCTTGCCTTGATAGTGCATTAATATTATTATGTATCATCTCATAATTTTTCCTTTCCATTTGTATCTGTCTACCTCTTGTTCACTATCTACTCTATCTTCAAATATGAAACATGGACTGTGTATAGATGTCATGTGAAAAAACGCAATCATTTTCATACAAATTGTCTCAGAAAAGTTATGAACATCAGATGGCAAGACAAGATTCCAGATACCACTGTCATTGATAGAGCTGGTATCCACAGCATTGACACGATCCTGATGCAGACACAGATTCGTTGGACAGGTCATTTGGTGCGTATGCCAGACCATCGTCTGCCAAAGATACTTCTCTATGGTGAGCTGGAGAAGGGCACACGATCCCAAGGTGGCCAAAAGAAGCGCTATAAGGACTCGTTAAAGAACTCACTGAAAGCCTTTGAAATAGACCACGATACATGGGAAGAACTTGCACAAAATAGATCTACATGGCGTTCTAAAATCAATAAGAGCACATCATCTTATGAAAAGAGGAAAAATGCAGCAGCTCAACAGCAGAGAGCAGCTAGAAAGTCACGGATAGACCAAGATCCGTCTACAGTCATCATTCCATGTCCGAACTGTTCAAGGACATTTACAGCTCGAATAGGGCTCATTAGTCATCTACGAACTCATAATCAAGGACATTACTAAAATTGAATTTTCATCAGTGGATGTAACAAATGGTCATCATCACTTGTGATGGATGAACAACAACAACTCTATCTTCAAGGCATGCTTTTGCGTCTCTGGGTCCCAACCAATGGCTCACTAGAAAAACCACTCATGCAACATAAAACCTTAGTAGATGACATGTCATTATATTGTGGCTCTCTCATGGAAGCTTTGTAGCATGTCATCTATACAATTATAGAACCACTCTGAGAAGAAGGCTCCATCAATGGATATTGTACTTAACCGAGAGCTGAACACCCCTGTTTATGAAAGAAAGCTCAGAAAAATCACCCCACTGCACATAAGAGCTAGTTGCTCGCAATTCCTGAGGTTCTCAAACAAATAACAACAATGTATAGGGGAATGATTATAATGTGATGGACAAAGAAATAAAAAAAAAAGAGCGCACGACAGGACAAAAGAACACATATAAACGAATTATCATTAAAAGCAGAAAATGCCGCAAAGAATGGAAACAGCAAAACATTACATCATATAATCAAGCAATTATGTAACACAACAGTCACAACAAACAACGTACCCATCAAAGATAAAAACGGAGAACTACTATCAACCACCCACGACCAAACAAAGAGGTGGGCAGAACACTTTAATGAACTATTAAATAGACATCAACCAACAGCTACTCCAGACTTTGTCAATGACAACCATGCCAGTATCATGTGAAATTTTCTCTATCACCGAATTAAAATATGCTATCCATAAACTAAGAAATAACAAAGCCGCTGGCGTTGACGAAATAACAAGTGAGATGCTTAAAGCTTCTGATGATAACACATTACAAAAATTGCTGTCTCTTATGAATGATGTCTGGTGCAATGAAAATCCACCTCAACAATGGAAAGACGGTATCATCGTCAAACTCCCTAAGAAAGGCGACCCCCCAGACTGCAACAACTGGCGGGGTATCACCCTATTATCAGTAAGAGGCAAGGTCTTCCTAAGCATCATATTGGAAAGATTAAAGAATGCTGTTGATAAACTACTCAGAGAAGAACAAGCAGGCTTTAGATCAGCTCGCTCCCGCACAGACAACATATTTTCTCTCCGCATCATCATTGAAGAATCACTCGAATTTCAATCCCCGCTCATAATCAACTTTGTTGACTTTGAAAAAGCATTTGATAGTCTTCATCGGCCTACGTTATGGAATATTCTACAGCAATACGGTTTTCCTACTAAAATAATCAATGTTATAAAGGCATTCTACACCAACTCACATTGCTGTGTTCAAACAAACACTGAGAAGTCAGAATGGTTCCAAGTTGTTACGGGCGTTAAACAGGGATGCATCATGTCCCCATTACTTTTCTGCGTCGCTATTGATTGGGTCATGAGAAAGAGCACTGAAAATGAGCTGACAGGAATAAAATGGATTAATAATACCGTTCTCGAAGATCTTGACTACGCAGATGACCTAGCCCTTTTGAGCGCAAACCACACAGATGCTCAATCTAAGTTTGACAATCTCCAACACTACTCAAATCAGATAGGGTTGAAAATCAACACATCAAAAACTCATATACTAGATTTTACGAGATCCAACGACAACATAGAAATTCAAAATGTTCCATTATTAAAAGTCAACAATTTTACATATTTAGGCACCAATCTAGCATTGGATGGAGACTCATCAAAAGAAATTTTACACCGTATTGCCCTTGCAGCGGGTGCTTTCAATACACTACGTAACATCTGGACGTCAAACACACTAAGAAACACCACAAAACTCAAGTTGTTTAACTCCAACATCATCCCTATTCTATCATATGGGTGTGAAAGTTGGAAAGCCACAAAAGCCACAGATAAAAGACTCGACTCCTTTGAAAACAAATGCCTACGTACCATTCTGAACGTTAAGTGGAGTGACTTTAAATCTAACACTACTATAAGAGAGGAAAGCAAACAAACCTATATATCTTCCTTCATTAGACAAAGGCGTTGGACTTACATCGGCCATGTTCTCAGAATGAACAGCCTAAGAATTCCCCAGCAATCACTATATTGGGTGCCACCTGGAGTAAGAAGAAGAGGGAGACCTAGAGAAACTCTACGAAGAACCATTAATAGAGAAGTCATGTCAATGAACCTAAACAACACGCAACAATTGAAAGACCTGGCAACACAAAGACAGAAATGGAAAGCTATGGTTTCTGCCCTATGCGCCGCCTATGGCCCTGGAGGAACATAACATAACATAGGAGAATAGTTACTCTTACACGTTATTGTCAATATATATTTCTCTATATTATATTGTCAATATGTGTTTATTGTCAATATAATATTTCTTATCAATCCGCTGTCTTTTTCATCTAAGTCCATTTCTTCGAGGCATTTAATTAATTTATCGTTTTTCATGTTAGACTCTGTTAAGTATATATTTTTTGACAGTAGGAGATTAGTCTCTTTTGTGGCCGACACACGAACTTATGTAATCATTGCAACAAAACTGAAATCTAACAGGCGGAACTTGGAACAGGATTATGACATTTTGCTAATCACTGGAAACACACAAAGCAACACAACCAAATGCCGCTTCTACTAACATGTCTTCATCGTGAATACATTTATAAAATAAAAACCACGAGTGAGAACGGCACTATTGACGTTCACATAACCATCACACGCTTGTGAACCGCATATATATATATATATATATATATATATATATATATATATATATATATATATATATATATATATATATATATATAATATATATATATAATTTACGGACAGTCCCATATTGTTTTCATCTGATCCTTGATGTTCGCAGTCCTATTTAAGTACATTTTGTATGCAAAATTTCGCAAATCTTAGTACAGCTTAATTCCTGATTAATTAATGTGCTCTTATAAAAAAAAGCAAAGTATGCACGACTTTAGTTGGTTGGTTGGTTGGTTGGTTGGTTGGTTGGTTGGTTGGTTGGTTGCTGATCCAGATGTCCATGAGTTCATGCCCTTTGACCCAATGCCATTGTGTGATATATGCATGTGTTTGTGAGATGTTATTGTGTTCCATATAATGTGTTCTATTTATCAGGCTTTGAAAGGGAGGAGCATTTTCCTGATGTCATCCAGCGCTGGGCATTCAAAAAGGTAGTGGTCCATAGTTTCATAGGGATGAGTGCACAGCCGGCACTCTGGAGTGTGTTGTGGTTGTATTCGGTTCAGGTGATTGTTAAGCTGTACATGGTGTGTGCGAAGTCGGAAGATGATACTCTGGTCTTTCCTTCTCAGTAGGTTGATGCTGTCTTTAGGATTTGGGCTGATCATACATTTATAGATTTCCCTCCCAGTGTTTGTTTCCCATGGCCCATCTCTTCATCCAATTTTCTTTATTCACAGATTTCAATATCATTTTAACTGTGTGCATGGTTGTTTGTATATATGGCTGTTCTTGTTGTGCTCCCTTCTTTGCTAGTCTGTCTGCCTTGTCATTGCCAGTTGTGTTTGACTGGCCATGAATTTACTGCATAATAATGCTGACTTCATAAGATGTATGCAGCTGGTTTGCATGGTGATATATTTAAACTAGCTCAGGTTTACAATGTCCTTCACATTCTAGTGCTTGAAGAGCAGACATAGATTCTGTAAAAATCCCAATATTTTGGACTTTTGATGAAAAGGCATCAAATATGGTCTTCAGGTGGTACAAGGCAACTTCTAGTGCTGTTATTTCAGCTTCATAGTTAGAACATATCTTCCTACAGGCATCAAACAACTCATCAAATGTTTTGTCTGGATATTCTTTATAGACACCATAACCTTGCTTTGATGTTTGCTTTAAAAGAAGATTCATCTGTATAGAAATGGATTCGTTGTTCTGGGTAAGTATCTATTGTTTTATGTGTTGCTTTCATAAGACTTACTGGGTTGGAACTTTTTGTTGCATTATCTCTTATCTGTGTCTTGATTACCGGTAATTTAAAACTTGCGTACGTTGGTAAATATTTTTCTACTCTTTGCAGTTCTTGTCCCTTGTCTGGGAAGTGATAGCTGTCTTTTATTTCATTGACATTGTTAAGGACTGACTTCCGTTTTAGTCTGTAGTTTGGTTGTCAGTTTTTTAAAGGTAGTTTATTTGGGTGGTCTTTGTTTATTCATTTGCTTCTTTCATAAGCTTCCATTGCAGCCATATCTCTCCGCATCTCAGGGGGTTATACATTTGTATGTATTTCACATGCAGCCGTCGGTGTAGATCTTATTGCTCCATTAATAAGGCGTAGGGCATTGTTCTGCGCTCTGTCTAGAGATTCTACATTTGTCTTGGAACATGTGAGGAGTGCACTGTTGTATTCTAAAGCAGAGCGTATGTACCCAAGATATAATCCTCTAATGGTATCCTTGTCTGATCCCAAAGATGTGCCCGTGAGTCTTTTCAGTAGTTTCAATCGTGTAAGTGCTTTATTTTTTTGATATTTTCTACATGCTTCTTGAGGGTGAGCTGCCGATCAAGCGTGGTTCCAAGATATGTGGGATGTTCTTCTCTTAGCAATTTCTGTGTGTCCAACCATAGACTATTTTCTTTGGCAGACATTAGTAAAAGATGGATTTCGTGACATATAGTGGGTAGGATTTAAAAAGACAGACAGGATCTTGACTGATTTTCAGAAGACCTCATTTGAGAAAGTGATTATAATTGGTGTTCATCCTTGCCTATCGACAGTACAAGCCTGGAAAAAGAATCAGAACAAGCCTTCTTACGTGATTATTTTGATTATTTTGGTACATTTCATTGATCAGCATTGGCAGACGACACAAAGTGAATACACAATGACCAATGAAAATCATAGAAATAATCAAAATAATAAGTATGAAGGCTTATTTTGATTTTACTTGTAGGCCGTTATTGTCGATAGCCACAGTTCATCGCACGCAGTTGCTACATCTCTTTGCGAAATTCATTTTGTTATGTCCTCATCCATGAGATTCCACAAGGTAACCAGCTCCTTGCAACAGAGATTGGGACTTAAGTATGCCAACAGAGGGAGAAAACCAAAATAAATAAATGAATAAACTGTTAGATATGTTTGTTAAGAAATCAGCCATCTCAGATTGAAACGTCAACCATTTTTGTCCTTGTTCATTTTATTCTAGTTGTCATCATCATCTCTTTATTAACAGTGGTAGGTATTTCTTCTTCTTCTTCTTCTTCTGCGTTCGTTCTCAAACTCCTGCAGACCAGCAGGATGTAATCCGAAGAATGGCATGCGTTGTGTCATAGTTTACATGATTGCTGCGATATCTGCGCCTTTATATTTACATTTTAACTTTAACTACTTAGGCACTAGAAGTGCAGAATTAGATTGTTTCCAAAAAAATCGAGTCCTTGAAGTTCGCAATTCACAATCCACTATCTCACTGTTACCTTGCATTGGATCCCACGCCATTCCGACATTCATAGTAATTAGAAATCTGACAAATTTCCACAGAAGTAAGTAAACAAAGTAGTACGGTACCATACAGTAAAACAGAGTACTCAGAAATAATTTAGCAGAGGATTAATTGAACATCTGGAACATAGGGACGGGAAGACTGGTTGTGACATTCATCCTAAAATGAATGGACCTAGAGCAAAGGACATTATAGACTCACTACTAATACAACATAAAAATCAATTATGGTTATCTTTAGAGATCGTAGCGAGAGGGTTATCTGAACCATGATTATTTTGTAATAGTCAAAAACTAGGATATAACTAAATTGGGAAAACATTCGCGGTTGAAAAGAGCGAATCTCATCACACATGGCACCCTAAAAAGAAATAATCAATGCACCATATTCTAGTTCAGAACATGATTGCTCTAAATTACAATCTGAACAGAATAAATTCAGCACTCCAGCTTTAATGTAGAAAATTGAAAGTTTTCATATGAAACAGCGTGAAATGCCATATGTGGTAGTGTATGACTACATAGTAAGTAAAGTAACCCATAGCATTTATTAATGCCGTAGGGGTGTGAGATGTTAGCGATCTCACATTTCAGAGGCTCTGCAAATGAGGGCGGTAGTCATCTGCTCTCCCTCGCAGTCTTTATTTCCCGGATTAATCCGGTACCCATTAAGGCTGGGTCGACCCGGGAGCCGTTGCTATCTGAAAAACATTTCCGCCTCAACTGGGGAATGTACCCAGGACCAGCTTTATGCATGACTACATAAAGCTAGACGAATAACGTCTCCCAACATCCCCGTCTATATAAAACAACTGACATGGAAGTTTATCCCAAATAGAAAGAACGTGCAGATTTTACAGACTAGCATGTGCTACTCAAGAGTGAAAACTCGCGACACTGGATGGAAGAAGTATATGAGTTTGTAGGTGGCTGATGGTATATATACGCTGCTCCTAAAGTCTTTAGAATCTTTTGAATAGAATGGACATAGTATGATCACTTTAGATTGTTATTTATCTGTCCGTGTTTTCGTAGCTAGTCTCCGCTGCTGCATTTCTCATGTTTTCACTAGATGCTTCGGCTTTCTGTTTGCATTGCAGACGTGATATTGCTCTTTGTTTTGTGCAGTGTCTTCTCATGTGTCATGGTATATACTAAAGGTTTTCGGTGAGATCTTCTTGGTCACCATGGGAACATATGAACCATAGAGGAGTATTTTTGGAACGCGATGTTTTGGCATATGTATTACATAGCTTGACCAATGAATCTATGACTGCATCAGAATGGTATACATGCTAGGGATGTCATCTCTGCCAAATTGTTTTCGTCTTTTGATGTTTTAAAGACAGGGTTACATAAACCACAACCAGCATCATTTTTAATAGTTAAAATCTCTGACATAACCAAATTGGACTGATTTCCGCTGTCGAAAAAGCATACCTCACCGGAAGAGGTACAGTTTACTTATCCAACAAAAATAACTGTCAAGGACAGTGGTATTCAGAATCGTGTCTTCCCATCTGGTGTTCATCACATTTATGAGACAAATTCAGTGGAAGTGGTAAACACTCACTTGTCATTCACGTTTCACCAAGCTATAACTGTACTAATAAATTCATTTGAAAGGAAGCGCTGCACAAAGATCATACGAATATCATGGAGAGAAAAAGAACATTGAAGTTTTGAAATTGCCGAAAATAAACGAAGGGTGGCTCCTAAATACCAGTATACGAAGGAAGCTACAGTATTTTGGACACTTAAAGCGACATAATGATATCGAAAGGCTGCTTCTAGAGGGCAGAGTGCCGGGAAAGATAAGATAAGGAAGACCAAAAAGACGATGGACCAGTGACATCGAATAATATATGCACATGTCTTTGGCCAATGCAGGCCTTCTTGTCCAAAACAGAGAGGTGTTCAGAGTATTCACGAAGAAGATAACGTTCTAGAAAGAAGATGTCACTTGATATATATAAATATAACGGTTCTGGAAGTACCACTGCTCTGAACGTGTTCAGCTTAGTTCTTCTTAGTATGTTTTTGGTAGAGGAATTTCAGGAAAAAATATCTTTATATCTTTTAGTTCCACACGGTGATAACTATAACGTCCTATTAAAGGAAGAGGTAGGGGTTGAACCCTCAAAGTAACATACATGGACCGTTCACTGAATATCCTCGGACCCAAAGTGTCCGATACATCAACTTGAGTATTACGTCATGATCGCTCTACGGAGAAACCTCTGACGCAGTAGCCAAAGAGGCTAAGAAAATGACAGCAGGGGCATTATACAAATAAAGAGTTTCTTGCAAATAAGCGTATTGCACAAAAGCGATAATAATTAATTAAGCGGATTAACTAGTCTACAAGCATGGAGATCGCACTAAAATCCCTGCATTCGAAGGCTATTCTTTTGTTTTCAAAGGTTAGACTAGTTTAATTAGATATATATATGAATAGGATAAATATTACTTTGAGCAGCTATAGCGAGAAATAAGATGAAAATAAGATTTAAAGATGCTACAGAAGGATTTTAAAAATAATAAGGGCAGCGAAAAAGGACAATCAGTAAGTGTTAACATTGAAAGTGAAAAAGTGGAAGAAGTAAGTAGGTTCTTAAACAACACGATAACATAACACATGCTGTTTTTGTGGTCGTATAAAGAGATATAACACATGTGTTATATCCTTCTATTAACAAACATGCAAAAAAATATGCTGGAAAACAATGATTGCTGGTAATAAAGAGCTTACCAAAACTGGACTCATAACGGGAGACTAGAGTATTTGAACATGTCCTTTGATACAGCAACATAGAACCGTGAGAAATTCAGATTAACCGAAAAAAATAATATATTTCAGAAAAAAAATGTTACCCGAAGAGAAAGAAGAAGCAGAAGGAAATGTATTTATAAAAAAAAAATCACAACATACGAGTTTCAACCGTATAATCTTTATCAAGCTGCGGATACAATATACGTTCAACTTGAACGTTTAATCACTTAAGTATTTAGACATCCGGGATTCACAAATGGTAAGGCAAATGGTGCTTATGTTATAAATTTCTTGTGACCAGGGTTTACATTTAGAGGTTGCTTTGTTGCAGCGGTCTTCTACCAGATTTATTAAGATCTTTAACCATTTTTCTTTTTACATATTTAAATTTTAAGAGTGCTGGACATTGTTGAAAACAGCAGTTAATTTAGAAAAAAAAACCATTGACATTTATTTTAATTTGATGAAAATTAGGCAGCCATTTTGAATATTAATTAGTTGTACATGCATCTGAGATTCAAAACAATGTGACCAACAGACGGTGTCTTGTCTTTGCGAATAAAAAAATATATAATTTTTGTGGTACTTTATTATGTTTTTATAATTATGCTAATTATCTGCCATGTTGAATATCAATTAGTTCTGTGTCCATCTGAAAATTCTAGAAATATGATCATCATATGCGTCTTGTCTCCACAAACACAAAAATGTATAGTTTGTGTATTGTATTATTGAAAATACAAATATAATTCCGAAATTATCAGCCAGGCTACATTTTGTGGTCACAATTTATATTTTACTATACGCTTCATGTAAATTATTTTGAAGCCAAATTCATTAGAAATAAATGCATAATTTTATAAATACAGACTTGGTTGATGTATCGTTGTATTGCAATTTTTAAAGGCTATCGAACTCTAGTATTTTAAGTGACATAGTACTTTTTTGAAATTTTTGGACATGTCTACATACTAAAACATTTTCTCCCACTAATACTTTTTCACATACTAAAACATTTTCACATACTAAAACATTTTCACATACTAAACCATTTTCTTCCACTAATACTTTTTCACATACTAAAACATTTTCTCCCACTAATACTTTTTCACATACTAAAACAATTTCACATACTAAAACATTTTCACATACTAAAACATTTTCTCCCACTAATACTTTTTCACATACTAAAACATTTTCACATACTAAAACATTTTCACATACTAAAACATTTTCACATACTAAAACATTTTCACATACTAAAACATTTTCTCCCACTAATACTTTTTCACATACTAAAACATTTTCTCCCACTAATACTTTTTCACATACTAAAACATTTTCACATTCTAAAACATTTTCACATACTAAAACATTTTCACATACTAAAACATTTTCACATACTAAAACATTTCTTCATACTAAAATATTTCCTCATATTAAGAAATTTCCTCATTCTAAAACATTTTCTCATACTATTAGACCGTTCCTAATACTATTCGAGTTTTACTAATACTAAAACATTTCCTCATAAGAAAACATTTCCTCATACTCGAAGAGGAAATGTTTAATTTATATACGTTGGAAATTTCTCAATTGAAAATCTCAAACCATTGTAGAATTCTAACACACGCTGATGATATACTACTATACAACATGGGCAAGATCAGAAAAGATATTGCTGACAGTGTACAGTGTGGACTAGGTCATTTTTCGATATGGTGTAGAACATACAACGCTGTGATAAATCCATCGAAAGCAATGCTCGTCTGGTACTCCCTGAATAATAATCTGGTAGGGATACACTGTCAGTTGCATGAACTCATTCATTGAAAGAGAACATGACCTTAAATATTTTGGGATAACCTCTGATAGAAGTCTCTCATTCAACAAACACGTTACAGATATGATTCAGAAGGCTAAAAGAGGGATCAGTGTTATCAAGATTATGCAGCAATGGGTACTGTTTCTGCTTATATAAGTGATAGTGCTATCTGTCATAGACTATGGCCTCAGCCTACTAACACTGTCACAGACACGTCGATAGATTGGAAAAAGTCCAAAATGAGGCAATGAGAGTGGTACCGGGGTGTACTAGGGATACACCCCTCTCTGCTATGAGATTTCTGCGGGATCTCCTCAGCATTAGAGTGCGACATCAGGTCGTGAATCAAGCGCGGCAGATCATGGATGGCAGAGGCTGAAGACACACTGCGAAGAGTATATGAATTTGAAGAAATAGGAAAGTGCAGTGAATGGGTGGAGGTAGACATTGAGAAGAAATCACTGACTAAAGTAATAATACAATTAGATAAAGCGTGTCGGAAAAGGGCGGGTGTCAGGGCACATGATACAGTGCATGAACTCGCTTAGCTACACTCGAAACCACAAGACAATTATATACACAAATGGTTCAGTTAACAGAAACACAAATAAAAGTGGTTTGGGTTTTGTTACCTACGGAAACGACGTGAGTTGGTTGAAAAATCTTCCACTGTCACATCGAGCATGAGGATGGAGATAGAGGGAGTTACAGCAGCACTTAATTGGTTGATAACTGATGCATCAACACACTCGGTCATACTCACACTCTCAAAGCATACTGCGCAAGATAAAAAAGTACATGCTGAGAAAAGAATGGTGAGACTTATTGAACAACTCAATTGTCCAGAGCATTACATGGATATACTGCCCTGGTCAAGCTGGGGTCAGAGGGCTTTTATGTTTTCTGACTTTCGTTCATGCTGCAAAACATTCCCTTATTAGGAATGTTCATACCGATCAAATACTCTCACATTTTCTCTTATTCAGACTTTATCTCACACTCTCATACTGTCCTTCCTGTTCTGCGACTTTCCCACAGATTGACACACATCTACTGACACTTAATCTTTCTAATACCCAGACATGCCGATCATGAGTCATGAGTCAGTCAAATAAGGATAGAAAACGCAAAATGGATGCCCTGATCAGCGGCGACAACTCCAAAACTCATGGCAGTCAAGAGAGTTGTTGCTCATCCGCTAAAACACCATGTATGGCGCAGGGTTCTGCTTCTGGGGATTCCCAGGTAAGGATGAAAATCAGAGAAAACCGTCCGTATATATATATATCTTGTTTAAAATTATCACCCAACACCCATGGTTAAATTATTCTCCCACTCCCAACATCCATGGTTACATTACTCTCCCACTCCCACCATCCATGGTTACATTATTCTCCCACTCCCAACATCCATGGTTACATTATTCTCCCACTCCCAACATCCATGGTTACATTATTCTCCCACTCCCAACATCCATGGTTACATTATTTTCCCACTTTCAACATCCATGGTTTGTCTAATCCCCCTGTTATCACTATGATTAACACCATTCTTCTTACATTCAGGTGTTAGACTATTCCCCTTAACTTCCAAGGTTTTCCCTAATGCCATCTTCATGTCCATGTTTTACACCATTCTCCTTCAGTTTCATATTTTACATTATCCCTCATTATATTCATGTGTATTCTGTGTCTATCGTCTTTAACATGGTTGAGTCGTTGGGCAGGCTCAACTCGAGAATAGTCACGCTAGCTGATCTCAAACAGCGCTATCTTTCTTCGCTGATGCGACAGATCATTGGTAACTTTGTATATACCATCTTTATCCAGCCAATGAAAAACGCGAAAAAAGGGGAACAGCAAAGATACGTGACGCTGTTTAGGGGCAGTGTCCAAATCTTTTATAGATAATTTTGCATAGAAGGACAATACATTTATTAAAGAACAATGAAGGAAGCAGTGGCCATCACACATGGTCGAGACTTGCAGGACACTAACTTTATTAGAGACTGATGAAGAAATCAATGGACATCAATGGACAAAACTCACGCCTGAGTTTTTCAGGACAGTACCAAAGACCAAAGGTTCAGGGGATGAGGTGTAGATTTCAGCTTCCCCCCTTAGAAAAATAGAAAAGTATGTTACACAAGTAAAACTAGGATTAACTTCTCATCATTTCCTCCCTGAGAGTTTTCTAAAACATATCTCACAATTTTCCATAAAACGATATGGTAAAACTTTCTTTTTAATGGAACCACACACTTAACAAAATCGTATCTTTTGCAGTGTTGAAAAATTACCGAAATAATCAATGATGACCACGTATGAGTGAACCTTGTACAACATGCAAAAATATTAGATTTATTTATTTTATAAAACTGTTATTTGCGTATACAGAGGATTTAGACGCCCACTGAAATTTAACTTCACACGCAGCAGCAGTGTCTTTTGTAGTCTGATATTGTTGAAAAATACAGAGTACATGTGCAGCAACCCAAATACACTGAGAAATGTCCTGTATTACCTTATATATGATGTCAAATTAATAACTACGTTATTGTGAAAATATTGCTGTTCAAACTTTTGTATTTCCTGTGTGCAACATAAGCGGCTATTGTGTGTCTTATTTGGGTAGTTTTTCACATTACAGCTCTATTGAAACAAAGGTGTTGGGAATTTCCACTGGATCTAGTTAGAAGGAGATGGAATACTGAAACATCTGCATATAGGGGTGATATTCTGAAGAACAGTTAAATGGAATTAGAACAATGACGTAAAATTACTCGTTTTACATTCAGTCCCATGTCACTAAATGGACATCCTGTATAAGCAACGTGTGGTACTTGATTATTGATTACGAGCCATCATTACTGAACAAAGAACATTCCAATAAATGTTCTGCCTGCCATTTCGTCATTCGGTCATCTAAAAGTATATAAGCTCAGTGTCCCAGTCAGTTGTTGGTTGTGGGGTCTTCTGGTTCTTCCAGTGAGGGCGCACATTCTCCTATCTCCCCTGGTCACTCTCATTTCTCATTCTCTGAACATGTACATTATATTTTTCGACATCCCTTTAGTGTATTCATGACTGCTCTAATTAATTCACCCGGTTTTCTTCTCATCACTGTGTAATCCTCTCTAGCTTTAACAGTAAAATAGCAACCCCTTCATTTTCTTCCTGACCCCTGTATGACCAGGATAGTAGATTCGGGTGATGCTCTGGTCGTTGTTGAGAATAGTGTCTCATTCTTTTCTTACCATGCATTTTCCTATCTTGCATGGCTTATTCTGGGAGTCTGTTAGAATCAATGTAGGTGTTGGTAGTTGAGTTGTTAACGAAATCAAAGCTGCTGTGTTATCTATTGTCTTTTCCACAAATGCTGTTGGGTGTCCTGAAGAGTTGAAGTTTTCTGTCTTTAGACATCTTTGTTGCGCTTGTCATGTTTAGGCCGTGGATTTTGACAATCTCTGATTGAGTCTTCCCGTATTGTTTTTGGTCTTCCTCTTGCTTAGCCGTTCTTTCCACTATTGTACGCACGGATAGCTGATTGTGACGGTTCCATTCCCATAAGGTGTACGAACCAGTTCACCTGCTGTTTCTCTATATGTTGTTTGCATGGTATGGTCTTTACTATCCTTTTGATGTCTACATTTCTCATTGGGTCTTTTCTGGTGACGTTTATAGCCTTTCTCGTCGTTTCATCTCGCATGTTGTAAACTTTCTTGCGAGTGTTTTGTCTGGTACTGGTAACATAATGTTGGAATAAAGATGGTGTTCATTATCTGTCATGTGGTTGCCATGTTGATCGCTGGGGTTTTAAGCAGCTGTGTCAGTTGGTATGTTACAGCGTTTGCTTTTTGGCAGGTCATCTCAATTTCTGCATCAATTTCGCCGTATTCTTTTTAAATGCTTCTTATATATTTAAATTCTGATGTCTGTTTTAGTTTTGTGCCATTGATATACACATTTAGCTGTTCTGTTGCTTTGCATATTTTCAGAGTTTTTGTTTTAGATGTGTTTAATCTCATATTGCATTGTTAGTACACTATCTGTAAGGAATTTGTGTGTCTTTGTAGTTCATCTTCAGTTTTATATATTAGACCTTGATCCCTGCAAAGAGTAGATCGTCCAGAGAGTTTTCTTGCTCTCTTGATGTTTCTGAAATATTGTATTCGCTTCTTGCTTCTGCCTCTTTTGCTATCATGTCCATGTAAGTAACAAACAGCAGTGGTGATAGTACACATCCCTGTCTTACTCCCGTTGTTGATTCAAATGATCTGTGTCCTTCGTTTGTTATTATTATACTTTGTAAATTTTTATATATCGCTCGTATGTTGTCTAATAATTGTGCATGTATTCCATAGTCTTCAAGTATCTGTCACAATTAGATGCTGTTAGCTCACTAGCTCATGTTAGATGTTGTGGAGGGGTTTGTAACAGAATCTTCGACCATCCTCTTGCCATTTGGAAGTCAATAAAGCCCGTCCATTTTCTGTTTGTTTTTGTCACTACTGAGGCATATGTATAACTAATTATATCTTGTGGCTTTGAGGACTGTTATATGAGTTCTTATATGTTCCATCTGTCTTATTCGCATCCCTGTCATGTCACTCTCTTTCTAGCCCTATTACAACATTCATCACCGACCCTCTCTCTTTATTTACATCCGTCCATTCACAGCCTCGCTCTACTTCTTCCAGCTCGCAAGTTCAGAGGATGTAACAGATGTGCCCGAATACAAGCCGAATTGACATTATGTTAAAAAAAGAATCGCCAATAACAATATAATAGAGGCTACTGAAATCCGCCCCACGCATTCAATAAAAATATAAATAGTTGCTACAAGATAAAGCCATGTGTTGGATCTAATTGATATTAGAAGGACTGACATTCTCACATTCACGAGAGATTGAAAGAAGCTCGGCTGGACATTCACGTAGAAATGATCGTCTTATCTATCAAAAAGTACCCAATCAGTAACACATCTGATAAATCAGATACGATGAACACAAGTGAGGACAATGTCATCGTTAAGGAGAACTGCGACGATGATGTTATTGATAAAATGTTCAATGAAGATGGCATGCAGCTCTGACATTCTCATATCAGAGGTTGAATCCTGTAAATATTATTTGTAATTCAGAAACAATTCATAGTTTCGCAAGATTTGAGCTATAGTTGTGTAGATTTGTTTCACTGAAAGGACATACACATTTACGAATTCGCCTATTCTTCTTACATTTGCATACGTTTGTGAGTATTATATTTGGAAAAAATGAATATTACGTTTATATAGCTCGATCCACTTATAAGACATGTTCGACTTCAGAAAGATCTGTTCGCTAACCCATGATTGCGTCACAACTCTTGGCTATTAGATTGATGGTGGTTTTTTTTTCCATTGGACAATTTTTACAAACAGCCAATGGAGGAAAACATCTGTTTAATCAGATCGGCCAATAGTAATGACTTAGTTATCCATTAGCGCATATGGTTTATCTAAATTCCGTCATGCTTTAGTAGTGAGAAAAATTCCACAACTTATAGGACTAGACATGGTAATATACATTTAAAGTTACAATACATGTTCATCTCCTTGTATTATACAGTCCCGTGGACACACCGTGAATCATCTTTCAAAGATAACGCTTTTTTAAAATTTTGCCGAGATTGTAATTGACTGTCGTTACAAAGTATACGCAACATGACCAATAAAAATCATGGAAACATTCAAAAGTGTTACATTTGAAGTATGAAATCTATGAGTTTACAGAATTGTAATTGACAAGTTGCTGGATTTTGATTGACAGGGAAGCACGCGTCATGAATTTGTAACGGTGTTGCGTGACCTTGAAAATGAGGGGTCACCAGCTGTCATACACACACACGCCTGTGAATTGGAGGACGTCTGGTGCCACAAGTACCCACTCCCACTCAGCAAGTACCCGCTAAAATCAATTAAAACTGGTGAGTCATCAATTCATAAACAAAGTTAAACATGTTATACTAATGAACTTTTCAAACACGATGTAAGATAATGTTATAAAGTGTTACAACAAACTAATACGACGTTTCGACTGAAAGGTCTATAAACATATCAAACATAAATTACACTAGATCAATGTTTCTCAGCATGGGCTGAATTTATTTCTGTATAGCGTAGTGGTTCAACTCGGGAAGCCTTCTTTACAAAGGGGATTTTTTTCGCAGGTCTTTGGGATTATCCAATGAAGCTACGGAGTTAGGTGCTATGATTGGTATTCTCGGCAGGCGGCTCGCGCTTCATTGAGAGAGACGAAGTACACATGGACAAAAACGAGTAAAGTGAAGTCAATCCTCTACAACTATTGGGCCATCGCTGTTTTATCGTGGACAATATGACTCCTATGAGAGCCACGGGAACTTAAAGGGGACACGGACAAAAAAAATAAATAAATAATAGACAATTCTCGCAGACCAAAAGGAAAGTAAGAATTTGAATTATAAATGTCGATAAGCCTTGGTAATCTGGGAAAAGGCGACCTGTTCTAAGCACTAATCTGGACTCAGAAAATGTTTTCTCAAAGGGCATAAAAGGTTTTGAACAGCTGCGTTAGATAGTGAAAGTTATAGCTGTGCACTATTTAGTGAGATGATAGTAGCCTGGAGAGACATATGACGGCCGGGCACTGACACAAGTAAGCAGTACATACTGATGGATATTTGTGAGATTCGAGGAATTATTATTTAAAAAAAAAAAAGAATGTGGAAGACTTGGTCAGTCCAGTTTAGCAAAACACTCGATTGTGAAAAATGAAGCATTGAATAATTTAGCTAGAGATATTCTACATATGATATACCACGTGAACATAGCTGTTTGAATGTAACAGCTTCATATAAGAGCACATGTGAAACATGGGACAAGTTATTAAACAAATACATATTATACAAGTTGCATAGGTATGCTCGTTTATTTAGTGTAAACATCGATGGAATTTGCGTGTTTTGTGTGTTCATAGACAGTGCTAATAATAGATGCATGATATGTTCAAAGACAGTGCCAATAAGAGCTGCAAGATGTTCAAAGAGAGTGATAATAAGAGGTGCATATGTTCAAATACAGTGGTAATAAGAGAAGCATTATATGTTTAAAGACTGCTAATAAGAGGGCCATATTTTAAAGACAATGGTAGTAAGAGAAGCAGGATGTTCAAAGACAGTAGTAATAAGAGAAACATGATATGTTCAAAGACAGTGGTAATAAGAGAAACATGATATGTTCAAAGACAGTGGTAATAAGAGAAACATGATATGTTCAAAGACAGTGGTAATAAGAGGTGCATATGTTCAAAGACAGTAGTAATAAGAGGTGCATATGTTCAAAGACAGTAGTAATAAGAGGTGCATATGTTCAAAGACAGTAGTAATAAGAGAAACATGATATGTTCAAAGACAGTGGTAATAAGAGAAACATGATATGTTCACAGACAGTGGTAATAAGAGGTGCATATGTTCAAAGACAGTTCCAATAAGAGGTGCATATGTTCACAGACAGTGGTAATAAGAGGTGCATATGTTCAACAGTAGTAATAAGAGGTGCATATGTTCACAGACAGTGGTAATAAGAGGTGCATATGTTCAAAGACAGTTCCAATAAGAGGTGCATATGTTCAAAGACAGTTCCAATAAGAGGTGCATATGTTCAAAGACAGTGGTAATAAGAGGTGCATATGTTCAAAGACAGTAGTAATAAGAGAAACATGATATGTTAAAAGACAGTGGTAATAAGAGAAACATGATATGTTCAAAGACAGTGGTAATAAGAGAAACATGATATGTTCAAAGACAGTGGTAATAAGAGAAACATGATATGTTAAAAGACAGTGGTAATAAGAGAAACATGATATGTTCAAAGACAGTGGTAATAAGAGAAACATGATATGTTCAAAGACAGTGGTAATAAGAGAAACATGATATGTTCAAAGACAGTGGTAATAAGAGGTGCATATGTTCAAAGACAGTGGTAATAAGAGAAACATGATATGTTCAAAGACAGTGGTAATAAGAGAAACATGATATGTTCAAAGACAGTGGTAATAAGAGAAACATGATATGTTCAAAGACAGTGGTAATAAGAGGTGCATATGTTCAAAGACAGTTCCAATAAGAGGTGCATATGTTCAAAGACAGTGCCAATAAGAGAAGCATGATATGTTCATATAAAGTGGCCCAAGTAACATTGTTTGAACGAATCTCATTTGTTGAATTAGTAAATGATCTGTCTGTAATTGTTGGCGATATTGAAACACTAGGTATACCAGATTTAAATTGTTTTTGTCTATTGATTGTCATATCTGCTGTCTTTTTTTTTCTTTTTCCGTAATGTAGAACGTGTTTTCATTAAAATATTCCTTGCATCGTTTGTTGAAAATGATAATTTTGTTTTAACACCGTCTAAGGCTGTACTTTCGCTTTTTCAGTCAGTTTCTTCGAGTTTAAATATTTCAATTTTTTGGTATATGATTTTACTGATTGTTATCTCAATGTTTATACCATTGCCTTTTGTTTAGGAGTTCAGCGTGAATGAACTCTCCCCAGCGTTGTCTCAGTTATACGTCTCATAGTAGATCACATTGACGTAACGCACTAGACAGTTCTCTCTCAGTTTAATTTGTTTACACTCAGTGTGGTGGACACTATTTGAGTACAGTGTGGTGGACACTATTTGAGTACAGTGTGGTGGGCACTATATGAGTACAGTGTGGTGGACACTATTTGAGTACAGTGTGGTGGGCACTATATGAGTACAGTGTGGTGGACACTATATGAGTACAGTGACAGTGTGGTGGACACTATATGAGTACAGTGTGGTGGACCCTGTATGAGTACGGTGACAGTGTTGTGGACAGTATATGAGTGTAATGACAATGTGGTGGACACTATATTAGTACAGTGACAGCATGGTGGACACTATATGAGTACAGTGACAGTGTGGTGGACACTATATTAGTACAGTGACAGTGTGGTGGATATTACTCGTATATGAGTACAGTGTGGTGTAAACTATGTGAGTATAGTGTGGTAGACAAAAAAAACGTCAGCGCGATCCATTGCCCCATCGCCCTGTGCCACAATCGCGCATGATGCCAGTTGATCCGCTCTTTCATTAACTCGAACGCCCACATGTCCCGGTACGAAAATAAATGTAACCACTTTCAAGCACGCCTTTCTCATAGCCTCAATCCACTGTTCGCGATCGAGACCCACTTGTACCTTCTTAATCATACTCATAGAGTCACTCAAAATGCAGACCTGTGTTACCTTCTGTGTGCATAATCACTCAAATGCCTTGGTCATCGCCATAGTCTCCATGGTCATACTACCTGTAGTGACCACAAAGGCACCACTCTCCTCCTTGATCGTTTTACATACGCATTGAGCTGTAACGGCCCAAGCACTGCGAACATGCCTAATCACAGATCTATCAGTGTATATAATCACATCCCCTTCTTTGGTATTCTCACTGATTAAAGCATGCACTTCTTTCTTCACAGCTGTGGGACACCATTCTCTGCATTCCCTGCTAAGTGATATTACTACTCTCAAACAAATTTCGTAATCTGTGGGTAGACGTATCCATTCCGCACCTGCTGCCACATCCTGCAATCTGCACACGCTTTGTATTGCATCCTCAGCACGTCCCATCCAAGACCTCCCTCTCTTGAGTCTGCTGCCTTTAACTTTCTGTATTTCGGAATGCAACGGGTGTTCCTTATCTGCATGTATTTGAAGGTACGCCTGTGCACCGCAATACTGTAATCTATGCTCAGCTGTTGGGCAGTCAAGTAGGTATCGCATAGCTCTTGTCGATGTGTCTCTTGTGCATCCCAGATACAACATAATTGTACAAAATAGATACAATGCCATTGCAAAGATTCAGAGTATTGAAGATCAATGGAACATGCTAAAACAGTCGATAAACCAAACATCTAAAGAAATAATACCAAAAGTAAAACATACATCAAAACAAAAATGGATGACAGAAGAAATATTAGAATTGATGAGCACCAGAAGGAAAAATAAACACAAGATAGTGGAATATCAGAAAATACATAAGGAGATACGAGAAAAATGCAAAATAGCAAAAGAAAGCTGGCTGAACAAGAAATGCACAGAAATAGAAGTGCATTACAACCAAGATACAACATTAATATATAAGAAAATTGAGATGATAAAAGGAAAGAGAACGCAAACAGTTACAGGGTGTCTAAAATCTAAGACAGGGCAGGTATTAATGGGAATAGATCACATAGTACAGAGATGGTCAGAATATATCAAAGAACTTTATGAGGACAATAGACCAGAAATAAACTTACAAGATAACGGTGAGGGTCCATCAAAACTCACAGCAGAAGTAAGGGAGGCACTAAGACACTTGAAATATGGCAACGCCCCAGGTCCAGACAATATCACATTAGAAGAATTAGCAGCTTTATTTGACTTTGGAGTTGAAATAATCACAAGATTGCTGAATGACATATATAACAGAGGAAACATACCCGATGACTTAATGAGATCCGTATTCATAGCATTACCTAAGAAACCAGGGACCACCGAGTGTGAAGAACACCGTACAATCAGCCTCATGAGCCAAATAACCAAAATACTTCTCAGAATCATCATGAAGAGAGTGAGAAACAAAATAAAACCAGAAATAAGTCAAGAACAATGTGGATTTGTAGAAGGCAAAGGCACCAACAATGCGATTTATATATTGAGAACACTAATAGAGAGGTCTATAGAGGTAAAAACAGATCTGTACCTCTGTTTTATATACTACACTAAAACTTTTGACAAAGTTAAACATAGCGAAATTATACACATGTTAGAGAATCTGAACATTGACAGCAAGGATTTAAGAATAATCAAGAACATGTACTGGCAACAAACAGCAGCAATAAGAGTAGGAAATCAATTTGGCCCTTTTCAACAAATAAAACAAGGAGTCAGACAGGAATGCGTGCTTTCACCAGACTTCTCTATACGGTGAAAAGATATTGCGTGCAATAGTAGATATCCCAGGAATATCAGTGGGAGGACATAACATAAATAATTTGAGATATGCGGATGACACTGTTCTGATTGCAAAAAGTGAGGAAGACCTTCAAAACTTAATTAAAGTAGTCGTCACAGAAAGCAAAGAGAAAGGCCTCTTCCTAAATATCAAGAAAACAGCAGTAATGGTTATTTCAAAGAAAGAAAATAACACACCTTGCAAGATCATAGGGAATGATATAGTATTAAAACAGGTCCACCAATTCAAATATCTAGGTACAATTATTACAGCAGATGGAAGGAGTTCAACAGAAATAAGATGCAGAATAGGACAGGCAAAAACAACATTCAGAAAAATGAAAAATATACTGTGTAATTATGACCTTGTCATTAGAGGTGAGAAAGAGAGTTATGCAGTGCTATATAACCCCTATACTAACGAGTCTTGGACAATAAACAAACTGGAAAGTGGGAGATTGGAGGCAACAGAGATGTGGCTCTACAGAAGAATGCTGAGAATACCATGGACTGCCAGAAAAACTAATGTAGAAGTGTTAAAAGTGTTAAATGCGAAACGGACCTTAATCAACAATATAAGAAAAAGGCAATCTACTATTTTTGGCCACTTCATGAGACAGGCAGGTTTAGAGAACATAATTACAACAGGCAAGATTGAAGGCACCAGAGACAGAGGGCGACAACGTGAGAAAATATTAAACAGTTTGACAACCTGGCACGGCAAAGAAACAACAACGACTTTGATACATAATACTGTGGACAGAGAGTTGTGGAGAGCCATGCCCGCCTACGCCACCCGGCATGGCACCTGATGATGATGATTGTATATTAGATATTGTAGATTGTAACTATTCATAGAACCCATCTATTACTTGATTTTCAGCAGCTGATGTTGGTGCGTATGTTTGTATGACTGTGATGATTTTTTTTCCCCCTTGAATCCTGATACTTGCCCAACGATCGTTAATATGATTATAACTTAGTACGGATAGCCACAATGTTTTGGACACAAGGAAACCTACTCTGCTCTGCCCACCATTTGCTCTGCCGGAAAATACTAAAATTTCACCTGCTGTTAATTTGAAATGTGCTTTTCCAGACCAACGATGTTTCTGCTATTCCAAATATATATAATCATAGACGTCTCATTTCTTTCACTACAATATGTATATTCTCTGGATATAAAGTTGTAAAGTTCCATGTGCACTTTGCTTTACACTGTTCTTAACTTTACAATTGACACGAGTGTAACATTTGTCAATAACAATGGCGTTAGCGACATGATGACTCTCTCTTTTTCGTTCTTGATGACTGTTTGGTTTGTTTGGCTATTTGTAAGTTGGTGTTAAATTCACGTGTGTTCAGAATCTCCAAAATTGAATTACTAGGTACATTACTCTTGTAGTTTGCCATTGCTTTCAGTAATGTCAAACGTGATCAGTCTTTTTTTCTGGATTTGAAATAGAATTATATCGTTTCCTCGAGTAGCTTTATTGCAGAAATACTTTAAAATTGTGCTTATGATCTGCTCTAATGTCATAAACGCTACCTGCAGACTCATTTTTCCTACTATACTACACAACACTTTCTGTAGAAACACCTCTGGCGGAGAATGTGCGCTTGACACTGAATACAACATTAAACTCTGTCTGTCTTGTATTAAAGCGTAAAAAATAGTGCAATTTCACGCTTCAATAATGCCAATTCTATGATAAACCAATCATGTGCAAATGAGATCTTATAATGTAATGTCGTAAATAATGTGTTAGATGTGTGTTGACAAGCAGAATTTTGATATATATCGCAAATAAGCAAAAACTTAAACCAATGACTACATTTTAAAGAAAAATTATATTCATATAATCTATACTATATTTCAAATTAGTACACAAAAATTTCAATTATATGCGTTATATATTAGCTGAGATACGTCATTTTAAAATTGAACACAAAACTAGTGAAACGTGCTATGGTAGGACTATATTGCCCTGCTACAAGAGAGATTCAGTGGGAATTTGAGAACGAAAATGTTAAAAGTGACATATTTTTGAAATATTTGTGGTGTTTTAATAAAAGTAAAGAATATATTTATAAATATTGATAAAAATTCGTGCCTTGGTTTGGAGTTAGATGTCTCATTTCATAGAGGGTTAAATTGACACAGAAAACATACTGAAGTCGAATGTGTTGTGAAACAAATTTGAAACGCGCAGATCTCTCAGTTAAGCAATAAACCATGACATAATGCATATGTACATATACACAATACTGCGGACTACGTCTTGCTTATCATATAGAGTTTACTAATAAAAGTAGATGAAGAAGTAGAATCTCATGGATATGTTTAAAAAAAAGTTACCGGGTAGGTGATCTGAAGCTTTACGGGTGTAAAATTTGAATATAAAAATTATGACATAGAGTTAAGATTTGCCAATAATTAGACACGATACAAATTAAAGAATATTACTAACGTAATTGTTGTGAATTTGTTTGTAAGTAGTACTAAAGTAATCGTTGTGAATATTTTTGTATGAGATTATTAAATAATGTATATGAATGTCTTGTTTTGTTTATTTACTTGAAGGAAACAAACACTACGACGCCATCTTGCCAGACTTACCAAAGATTGGATACAAACCATTACAGGTATGATGTTAATGTTAGATTTATTGGGGGCAGTACATTACAACGGATACGGATAATATTATGTATCAGTATCGTTAGATTTAATCATAGTCGTCGTCATGGTCATTATAATTATCATCGCAATCTTCCAGTAATCATCATAATCATTATCTTACAGATTTTCACCAGGATTACCAACTTTATCACCAGATATAATCATCATAATCGTCATCATCATAACCACCAAGACCAAAGACATCACCATTATCATTATCATTATCTAGAAATTTAAGTTTTCTTCAACTGATACTAAAACTTGGAAGTGGTGTTATCGTTGAAGACATAATTAGAACAATAGCAGACTGAAGTTGTGTTAACTTTGTAGATATAGATAGAAAAATAGTATAGTTGAAGTGATGTTAACTTTGTAGATTGTCTTCTCATTTGAAGTTTGATGTCTACAACAAGTTCGGTTTTCTTAATAAATGCTGCTGTATTTGAAAGCTCCTCTGTGCTCCCATACTGCTTTATGTAGATATCCGTTTCTATGAGTCAGTGTTCCTCCCTTAGCTGGTTTTAGTGCAATGCAGTCTTGCAGGATATGTCCCGCTGTCGGTGTTGCCTGCCCACATGGAAACAGAGGTGATGGAACCAGTCTAAGTCTATTACAGTGGCTGTTTAATCTGTTGTGTCCTGTTCTGTTGCGGAAGATAATAACCTGTTCAGCTCTGTCAAGATAAGGAAAGTTTTCTTGTGATTGGTCAACATTTTTCGTTGAGCAACAGCATTCATCATACCTGGGATGATATGGTCAACATCACGCTGACCCTGACTTTACTTTCCCAGAAGATCTAGTACTCATTTATTTAGGCTGGATCGACATAGGAGCCGTTGGTGACTTGAAACGTATTTCAAACTGAACTGGAGATTGAGCCGTAGATCATCGGAACAGGAAGCCAGTTTACTAACAAATCAGCTAATGGAGGTGAGGTACTGTAACCGTTGCACGTATTGAAGGAAAAAACGTTGGGGGAGGTGGTTTTCACTTTGTAGATATAGATGGAACAATAGTGGGGGTATGTAGATGTTAACTGTATACATATAGATTGAACAAAAGTGGTGGTGATTTGGAGATGTGTACATGTGAATTGAACACTAGTGGGGTGAGTTGGTGTTACCTGTGTACATATACATTGAACACTAGTGGGGTGAGTTGGTGTTACCTGTGTACATATACATTGAACACTAGTGGGGTGAGTTGGTGTTACCTGTGTATATATACAGTGAACACTAGTGGGGTGAGTTGGTGTTACCTGTGTACATATACATTGAACACTAGTGGGGTGAGTTGGTGTTACCTGTGTACATATACATTGAACACTAATAGGGTGAGTTGGCGTTTACCTTGCAGATACAGTTGGGACAATAGTGTTTTGAACACTGTTATCTTTATGTAAAATATATTGCACTGTGTAATATTGACTTGTATTTTATTCAAACAACAATAAATGACATTTAATATCATGAATCGAGGAAAGACACTAAAATAGAAGTTAAGATACATGATATGTACATAGTTAAGGTTCATTCTATGTGTACAATTAAGAAACGAAAAGCTTAACATGAAACATGATATTAGAATTAACATTGGGAAATACATTTATTGTGCAGATTAAGCTCACGTTTAAATATTAACAGTTAGCTAAAGTCCGACATCTTGCACGGAGTGATTGATTGACCAAGTAGTTTTCCAGACATAATTTTGCAGACTGGCGACCTTTACTGATTCATGCCTTGCATTCGCTAGCGATACAAACATTCAGAAAATGGATTGTGAAAAACTCGGACCAGTCGGATCAGCCAAGATGGATGACGCATTCCGTATTATATGATATATCTGGAGAAGGATTTCTATAAGCGTGCAAACTGCCCAATATGGATGACGCATTCATTGTCTTTGGAGAGTAAACATTACTCTGACAAGAATCTGAGGTAAACCCCGAGGTACATATATTGTGTAGAAGGTGATATACGAGAATTGAATCAGTTCTGTTGTGTAACTCGGAAACAGGGAGGAGAAAAATATGCGGTAAACAGTCAACAAGAAACCACCATCAATGGATGCACCAGCAGAATAGAAGGTGTGACGTCGTATGACAGGACCAACAACCTGGAATTCATACACACAACTAAACATACACCATTCGAAGTTAACTCCAGACACCGTAATGGAGGTGGCTTCCGCGTAGATTAAGATCAACGGAAAATATTGCAAGACATTGCATTGTTCTGGAACCCACATGGACAGTCATAATGAGGCAATATTAACTCCAAAAATAAAAAAGGATGGGTATGACATGGAAGGAGCTGGAAAATAATAAGGATAGAACAAGGCAAGATGGTGGAGGTTCCATATATATATATATATATATATATATATATATATATATATATATATATATATATATATATATATATATATATATATATATATATATATATATATATATATATATATATAGTCCTATAATATAATATTTGTTTATTAGGGAAATAGAAAGATAGATACTTTAGGAAAGAGGGCGATGAAATAATCCCTGTACGATTCATCTGTAAGAAAGAAGCTTTTACAGCCCATGGTTTTTCATGTGTCAGGCCGATGGGTGTAGATATCGCAGCAGAGCTCTAAACAATGACAGAGCGCATTCAGTTCTCCATATTACATCCTGATAAGCTGCATGAGTTTGAGAACTAGCGGAGAAGAAGAAGAAGAATCAGGGCTCACAAAATGGTCATCTCTGTTAGTTAAGTCGCGCAGTTGAAGAAGACATGAATGATATTTTAATGCTCTTTTATTATTGAATCAAGAGCTTTTCTATACGTGAAGTGTACACTATCCTAATGACAGCTCTCACTTTGCCAGATAATTCCTGTACACATTTCCTAGTGCTAAGTCTATCTGGTAGCCTTGACTGAAAAAATCCCGCCCAGACTTGAAATGGAACCCCTTCTACAAGACTGAAAGCAAGTGCACATGTCAAGAAGCTAAATCGGTTTACAATACCTTTTATATCTGGATATATTTGCGCACTTAGAGGCACTGTCAGCTTCTTAGATGGAAGAAATAAAGTAAATACTTGTAAAATTGTGAGAATTACTTTGGGGAAAAGGTTTTTTAATCTTTATCTATGCTGCGATTTTCTTTCCCTGTCGTAACATAGCTACCACTCAACGTTTTGAAAAAGCACATTTCAGAAGAACATATGGCTCTGGTTTGGAATGTGTACCCCCTTCCACCCCAATTGTGATTATTAATTTGATTATTTCCCTGGACAATGTGTGCCAATTGATATTTATCAATTATTAATTTTACTATTAATATTTTTGGGTTAGGCTTAGGGTTTGGGTTAGATGTTTTTGTTTTACATAACCAACACTAACCTTAACACAAAATAAAGTTTTATCAAGATTAAATGGAGGTGGTAAACATAAACGGACAAACATTGCAAAGGGAAGTAATAACATTGGGGGAGGGCGGGGTAAGCGTTCCAAACAAGAATCGAATGGTTATAGCTTCTACCCAGTTAGGTCAGAGATTAATTTTTCTTTTGTATCAAATATTCAAGAGATCCATAGGAAAGAGAGGAAAGCAAACAAACCTATATATCTTCCTTCATTAGACAAAGGCGTTGGACTTACATCGGCCATGTTCTCAGAATGAACAGCCTAAGAATTTTCCAGCAGTCACTATATTGGGTGCCACCAGGAGTAAGAAGAAGAGGGAGAGCTAGATAAACTCTACTAGGAACCATTAATAGAGATGGCATGCCAATGAACCTAAACATCACGCAAGAATTGAAAGACCTGGCAACACACAGACAGAAATGGAAAGCTTTGGTTTCTGTCCTACGCCCCTGGAGGATAACATAACATAACATAACATAACATAACATAACATAACATAACATAAGGTATTAGTGGTGACAGGGTGGAGTATGCACTAGCAATTATGACGCTCAGTCAGACCAGGTGGCACGAATGGACAAAATAAAGAATAGAGCCTTGCGTATTGCTATGTGATTCACAATGGACACATCGGTACAGGCTATGCGATACTTGCTTGACTGTCCTACGGCAGAACATAGAATACAGTATTGTCGTGCAAGGGGGTACTTTCAAATTCGGATAACGAACATCCTTTGCATTCCGAAATTTTTAAAGTCTAAGGTAATAGACTGAAGAGAGGAAAAAAACTGAAGAGGAAGATAATTGCGGTGACTATGGCATTATAACGGGTCAACTCACAAATGGCTTGAGTCGATGATTATTATTATGAAAGCACAAAAGGTACTCGTTCGGAACAATGGACTGTGGTAAAGAGAGGATTTAGGTTGGAATTGGTGACTTTTCTTTTCGTGCCTGGGCATGTTGGCGTTCGGGATAACGAGAGAGCTGATTTGCTGGCGTCAGGGGCTGTTGCTACACCTCCAGGGGTAGCAATGGTTTGGGCAGATGTGTTTAATTCTCTACAGGAGACCTCACGTGAAAGTGAAATTGAAGTGGATGATGATTCTTGTTCAATGGTTAGAATTAAGGAACAGAGTTTGAAATGTGGGGTTGCTAGAGGGGAGCAGTTCGGGGGGGGGGGGCGCAGAAGAATTATGGTCAGTCCGTATAGAACCGGAACTGTCAGCAGAGGTGCAATGTCGGATAATCTTAGAAGGGATCGGAGCACCTATGGATTTTCCGGGGTGCAGTGATGATGATCCGACGATTAACTAACTATATATAGTTATATAAATATATAACTAATAATTTCTCATAAGCAATAATTAACATAACACACTGATCAGCGTTACTTGTAAACATCATATATTCTTGATATGATTTGCTTCATTAATGACTTTTTTGTCTGACAACAGAAGCACTATTTCCCTCATATTTTACAATGATTATATCGTATCCACCGCTTTCAGATAAAGATAAATGG
>CM067299.1:50771706-50976529 GCA_034231615.1 Meghimatium bilineatum
ATCGTGTAGAGTTCGTCACACCTATAAAAAAGACCACGTTCCAGTAAGATAATGTACCCGGATAAGAATATATGAGTGTTATGTGTGCATTATCTTTGATTCTATTCAGGCTTATGTTTCACAATTTGGAACAGTTTAATTTAAAATGGTAATGCACCAAACAGGATTTGAACCGGGTCCTCTAAGATGACACCTACTCGCCTTGAAACTTGAGTCAATACAGTTTCTGTTTTTGATTACATTCTATTAAAGGTACATATTATCGATTACATCGCATTAAGTCAAATTCCTTTCAACCATCGCCTAAACTACTATGTAGGTGCACTATTACTTGGCAATACTTTACATCAGAAATGTAATCACTTGGTAATACTTGGTAATACTTGGTAATACTTGGTTATACTTGGTAATAGTGCATATAACAACATGGAAAAATGAATAATATAGGGAATGGTTGCTGATAGCAGAGGTAACGGCCGCTAGGGGATGGCAGATGCGATGTGGCCGAAAGCGGGTTAAGTATTGACTCAAGTTTCGAAGTGAGTATGTACCATCTGAGCGGACCCGGTTCAAATCTCAGTTGCTGCATTATGATTATTCTGCAATAATACATCCCCGATACTTTTGAATTATATTAGGCATTTCAGTTTGGATACTGTTTCATGTGTGCGTCTGCCGCAAGTCTTTCTCATATCCGGTGTATGTTTCATATTTAGTTTCGTAAAAAGTTTGTACAAACTGGTCGACATTTTAGACAGTTTAGTCATTTTTGCTAAAGAATGTGCAAATATTAGCTATATATATATATATATATATATATATATATATATATATATATATATATATATATATATATATATATATATATATATATATATATATATATATATATATATATATATATATATATATAATAGTAATAATTTTATACTCGAATTCATCAATCATTCTGCTATATATATATATATATATAGCAGAATGATTGATGAATTCGAGTATAAAATTATTACTATTACAAATGAGATGTGCATCATACAGTCCCATAGTGCCACATTGTGTAAGAAACAAAGATAATAGTAAATACGTCGAGACAAGCAATTCGATGCAGCCCTGATTTAAAGTTGTTTTATTTCTATCTATAATTAAATTGCATTTGGAAATACCAGACATTTTGTCAGACTTTGGTAATTTTGGTTATGTCTTCTATGTTTATGTTCAAATAATATTTATGTGTTTTGTTAATTTGAGACAATACTTATTGACTTATTACATTATGGAACGTATCAATCAATCAATCAATTAAGTGTCATGCCGAATGGCGTAGGCGATCATGTTTCTCCACGAAGTGGTGCAGTCTCTTGTGTTGTCAATAAGGTTGGTGAACTTCTACCGTGCCACAATACTAGTCCATCTAGGAACTTTTCTCTTTGTCGAGCCCTATCTCTTCTCTCCTTGATCTTTCCAGTGGCTATTAAGTGTTCAAGCTGTGTTATTCTCAGCACATGCCTTAGAAACCTTGACTGTCTTCCGCTAATATTTGATATAACTGAAATTTGTACGCCAGCATCAATGAGAACCCCTGCATTAGTTTTTGTACGCCAGCATCAATGAGAACCACTGCATTAGTTTTTGTACGCCAGCATCAATGAGAACCACTGCATTAGTTTTTGTACGCCAGCATCAATGAGAACCCCTGCATTAGTTTTTGTACGCCAGCATCAATGAGAACCCCTGCATTAGTTTTTGTACGCCAGCATCAATGAGAACCCCTGCATTAGTTTTTGTACGCCAGCATCAATGAGAACCCCTGCATTAGTTTTTGTACGCCAGCATCAATGAGAACCCCTGCATTAGTTTTTGTACGCCAGCATCAATGAGAACCCCTGCATTAGTTTTTGTACGCCAGCATCAATGAGAACCCCTGCATTAGTTTTTGTACGCCAGCATCAATGAGAACCCCTGCATTAGTTTTCTTAGCGGTTCATGGTATTGTCATCATTCTTCTCAGAAACAACATCTCTGTAGCCTCTAATTTTGATTTGAATTTTTTTTTTTACAGTCCATGCGTCACATCCATAAAAAATAATTGGTTCGATATAAAATCTCAGCACTCCAATTCGGGTCTTCCATTGCACAAAATGGTTCTCATGTTTTGGAATGCTAATTTGGTTTATACTGTTGGGCTCTTTATCTCACTTGAGCCTCTATCTTCTGATGTTAACAGGGTGTCAAGATATTTCACTTTTTCAACTTGTGTTAATTTTGTGTCATTAATTATTATGCTGCATCTTGGTGGAATATGTTCGAGACACTCATTATTTCTGTTTTCTTCTTGTTTAAACTGAAGCCTATGTTTTCACTTTAATTTACTACTTTATCTAGCAGGGCTTGTAGTTCCTGTTGGCTTCCTGCGAAGGTATGGCAAAGATAATATGGTAAGTTCAGGGGAAGATGTAAAAATACTGAAGGTATGGCCAAAAATATTATGGTGTTTAATGGAAGATGCAAAAACATCAACAATATGCAGATGTATAAAGGTAAGTTTAATGGAAGAGGTAAAAACACTGAAAATATGCAGATGTATAAAGGTAAGTTCAATGGAAGAGGTAAAAACACTGAACATATGCAGATGTATAAAGGTAAGTTAAATGGAAGAGGTAAAAACATCAACAATATGCAGATGTATTAAGGTAAGTTTAATGGAAGATATGCAGATCTATCTTCTTCTTCTTCAGCGTTTATTCTCAAACTCAACTGCATTTCTTTTGTAACAGGACAATGATCCTACAAGATTTCCTCGTGCCTTGTAACCGGACCTTCTGCTGTTGTATGACCGAAGGACTGTTTGCTTTGGTTCCATTCTCAAAGAGGTAGTAAAACAACCTGGTGTGCAGTATCTCAATGTAATTTTGACAAGAAATATTATTTCTTTCTTTCCTGATATCTTCGTTCCTCCATTGGTCTCTTCTTGTGATGTTTATAGCTTTCCTCAAACAACTTATTTCACACACTGTAATCTTTTTCGCTAGTGTCTCTGTCAAAGGTTCATTTTGACAGTGATAACACCAAATTGATATAAATATACTGTTTGCCAATTCAGTTCACTGGAAGTGGTAAAAAAACACCAGAAAGTATGACAAATGTATTTAATACATTTAAAAAAAGTATATCATAAGAGACTTAAAAATATTAGACAGCGAATATAACAAGGAATAACCATTTAAAACAACGCTTCTGTTGCTAAATATGTTATGTTATGTTATGTTCCTCCAGGACCATAGGCGGCGCGTAGGGCAGAAACCATAGCTTTCCATTTCTGTCTTTGTGTTGCCAGGTCTTTCAATTGTTGCGTGTTGTTTAGGTTCATTGACATGCCTTCTCTATTAATGGTTCTTCGTAGAGTTTCTCTAGGTCTCCCTCTTCTTCTTATTCCATGTGGCACCCAATATAGTGACTGCTGGGGAATTCTTAGGCTGTTCATTCTGAGAACATGGCCGATGTAAGTCCAACGCCTTTGTCTAATGAAGGAAGATATATAGGTTTGTTTGCTTTCCTCTCTTATAGTAGTGTTAGATTTCAAGTCACTCCACTTAACATTCAGAATGGTACGTAGGCATTTGTTTTCAAAGGAGCCTAGTCTCTTATCTGTGGCTTTTGTGGCTTTCCAATTTTCGCATCCATATGATATAATAGGGATGATGTTGGAGTTAAACAACCTGAGTTTTGTGGTGTTTCTTAGTGTGTTTGACATCCAGATGTTAAGTAGTTTATATATAGCTAAATATAGTTTTACATAATATGACACTCGTTAAATTTCTTAAAAATAGATTTATTATAACCTTCCTTGAATAAAGTAGAAACAGTTGTGTTCAATTACTTCCATTCTGTCGGTACAGACAATTTCATGTTAAGTAATGGTTCTGTAACTACATTTTAAAGCACTCCCATTCAGTCGTAATAAATGTTTATTGCTTCCCTTATTTTGAATACATACAACTTAAAGTAATTACTTCCCTTATGTTGAAACTCAGTTTGGCTCTGTGTCCACTCTCGTTGAAGCACGGGGATTATATTTATAGATAGCAAGTAATATGCTAACACGATTTCACAAACATCACCAATGTGGGGGGGGGGGGAATTAAGAAATAGAGAGTTGTCTCATTCTTTTATCTCAGAAAAAGTTGTTCTTCAATTAAAATTCTAGTCTATTCTTTCATAGTGCACATTTTCTAATTGCTTCATAAGTACGATGAAACATATTATATCTTGGAAGTTGCGCTATTTGTTATTGTAAAAATCTCGGTGGAGTACTGGTAGACGCCACCACATGTTTACATTTTTTTTCCCTTGTCTATGTTTGTACATTTCATGTTCATCCTTTAATAATTGAAATATTTATTTATTTAGGATTGGGGAGAGGGTTAGTTATGTAAAATACAACTATTATAACCCTAATTCTAAGATAATCCCTAAAATAAATAAATATTAAAATTATTAAATGATGAACATTAAATCTATAAGCACAGACAAGGGACATAACTCGACTTTGTGGTGCCGTCTACTTTTACTTTACCAAAAGCTCTGATACTCGTATAATCACTTTGTGGTGCATACTTTTCTGTTCTTGCTCTCTGAGCTCTATTTTGTATTTTGTTCAATGTTTTATTATTCATCTGCCTTGTAGAATCTTGCAGGATTATCTTGTTATAAATGTTCAATAACTTTTCTACCGATATTTCATCGTGTTATGGATCTTTATAACCTCTAATACGTTCTGGTTGTGCCTCCTGATATAGCCTACTTGGATATCGTCCGCAGGTTGAAAGGAACGCGCCTCTCCAAAGGAGAGAAAACTCATCACCTAACTAACTATTAATATTTCAGATATTTCATTAATTATTGCGTCATTGTTGTTTAGTTATTAAACTATAAATGGGAGAAATCAATCATGAAACATAACACAGTCTAGCAGAGCGCATCATCAAGCCAAGAGACATATTACATATGTTGGAGGTTCGTTGCAGCAAATCTTCGATACCGAGAAGGCACTTGATGATGATTATCTATGATAAGGTATTATACTGAAACGTTAAAATTGGTTTTTGTCATTATTTGCTATTATCGTTATTTTCATGATCTTATCATTGTCACTAATATTGTTTTCTTGTAGCACATCCTTACGTAAGTATATATATATATATATATATATATATATATATATATACATACACAGATATATGTATAAATATATATAAATTGGTAGCATATCCTTTTCAGTACGTAGCTATCAACCCAGCATTTGTTGGCTGTGGTGATTTTCTAGACAATATAAATACCTTTAGTAGTTTGCCATTGCTTTTTGAACGGTCCGGATGCACAGTTCCCTGTGGCGAGGATCGAACTCGGTACCTTGGCCGTCACAGGCGCGGCCTATACCACTTCGTCACAGAGCCGGACATAAAGTGAGGCCAAAACAATAAACCGCAATCATTATACATAACAGTAGAAGAAAACATGGATATTGACTAGAAACCAGAACAATTACACCAACTTCATAGGAAGTAACAGGCCATTTACACCAACTTAATAGGAAGTAACAGAACAATTACACCAACTTCATAGGAAGTAACAGAACAATTACACCAACTTCATAGAAAGTAACAGAACAATTACACCAACTTCATAGGAAGTAACAGAACAATTACACCAACTTCATAGGAAGTAACAGAACAATTACACCAACTTCATAGGAAGCAGCAGACCATCATTTTTGTGACTTAGAACTGGCCACTGCAGGCTACAGAGCCACCTGTCCCGAATCATGGTGGCGCATACATATGGAGGCTCATGCGGAACAGGTATATAGACCCCTGAACACATACTCCAAAACCGTTCAAAATATACAAAACTGCGAGGTAAGCCACGGTCACACTGGACTAAGCTGAGACAAACATTTTGGGGCAGCCGCTCTAGTTCAATATGGAGAGATACAATCATTCCAACTTTTTATCATAAATTGTTGTCACAATAGTTAATTTAATCGAAGATCAAAATGTCGCTAAGACTGATTCCGAATGCATCGATATGAGCGCTACATTGTGAAACACCACAATTATTATTACACGTGTTGTGTGTACTGGTCTTCTGTGTCAACGGCTGGAATACACGTGACACATGGTGCTTGCAAGGAACAAGTGGCGTATGGGAATTAAAAGTTATCAACACAAACGGATTTTCTGGTTTTGCTAAGTAATAACGTACCACTTATAGTGAGGTACCTCTTATGTATCTCTTATAGTGAGGTACCGCTTATTTACCTCTTATAGTGAGGCACCTCATATATTGAGGTACATTAATTTAACAGTGGACGTTAGTCAAATTTGGCTATAGCAGAGCTTTTAATCATCAACAAATTGTGGAGATTGCGGTTCTGGTAATCCCTGCCTCCACGACTTCCAGACTTATATAAACATTACCGTAAAAGTTATCCGAGCACGTATCGATGTACCAGGAGTGCCATGATAATGATCTGACGTATAACTAGCTAACTAACTAACTCACTCAATCACTAAATAACTAGCTAACTAACTCACTCACTCAATCACTAAATAACTAGCTAACTAACTCACTCACTCAATCACTAAATAACTAGCTAACTAACTAACTCACTCAATCACTAAATAACTAGCTAACTAACTCACTCACTCAATCACTAAATAACTAGCTAACTAACTCACTCACTCAATCACTAAATAACTAGCTAACTAACTAACTCACTCAATCACTAAATAACTAGCTAACTAACTAACTCACTCAATCACTAAATAACTAGCTAGCTAACTAACTAACTCAATCACTAAATAACTAGCTAGCTAACTAACTAACTCACTCAATCACTAAATAACTAGCTAGCTAACTAACTCACTCAATCACTAAATAACTAGCTAGCTAACTAACTCACTCAATCACTAAATAACTAGCTAGCTAACTAACTCACTCAATCACTAAATAACTAGCTAACTAACTAACTCACTCAATCACTAAATAACTAGCTAGCTAACTAACTAACTCACTCAATCACTAAATAACTAGCTAGCTAACTAACTCACTCAATCACTAAATAACTAGCTAGCTAACTAACTCACTCAATCACTAAATAACTAGCTAGCTAACTAACTAACTCACTCAATCACTAAATAACTAGCTAGCTAACTAACTCACTCAATCACTAAATAACTAGCTAGCTAACTAACTAACTCACTCAATCACTAAATAACTAGCTAGCTAACTAACTCACTCAATCACTAAATAACTAGCTAGCTAACTAACTCACTCAATCACTAAATAACTAGCTAACTAACTAACTCACTCAATCACTAAATAACTAGCTAGCTAACTAACTAACTCACTCAATCACTAAATAACTAGCTAGCTAACTAACTCACTCGCTCAATCACAAAATAACTAGCTAACTAACTAACTCACGCAATCACTAAATAACTAACTAACTAACTCACTCGCTCATCACTAAATAACTAGCTAACTAATTAACTCACTCACTCAATCACTAAATAACTAGCTAACTAATTAACTCACTCACTCAATCACTAAATAACTAGCTAACTAATTAACTCACTCACTCAATCACTAAATAACTAGATAACTAACAAACTCACTCGCTCAATCACAAAATAACAATCTAACTAACTCACTCGCTCAATCACTAAATAACTAGCTAACTAACTCACTCACTCAATCACTAAATAACTAGCTAACTAACTAACTCACTCAATCACTAAATAACTAGCTAACTAACTCACTCACTCAATCACTAAATAACTAGCTAACTAACTCACTCACTCAATCACTAAATAACTAGCTAACTAACTAACTCACTCAATCACTAAATAACTAGCTAACTAACTAACTCACTCAATCACTAAATAACTAGCTAGCTAACTAACTAACTCAATCACTAAATAACTAGCTAGCTAACTAACTAACTCACTCAATCACTAAATAACTAGCTAGCTAACTAACTCACTCAATCACTAAATAACTAGCTAGCTAACTAACTCACTCAATCACTAAATAACTAGCTAGCTAACTAACTCACTCAATCACTAAATAACTAGCTAACTAACTAACTCACTCAATCACTAAATAACTAGCTAGCTAACTAACTAACTCACTCAATCACTAAATAACTAGCTAGCTAACTAACTCACTCAATCACTAAATAACTAGCTAGCTAACTAACTCACTCAATCACTAAATAACTAGCTAGCTAACTAACTAACTCACTCAATCACTAAATAACTAGCTAGCTAACTAACTCACTCAATCACTAAATAACTAGCTAGCTAACTAACTAACTCACTCAATCACTAAATAACTAGCTAGCTAACTAACTCACTCAATCACTAAATAACTAGCTAGCTAACTAACTCACTCAATCACTAAATAACTAGCTAACTAACTAACTCACTCAATCACTAAATAACTAGCTAGCTAACTAACTAACTCACTCAATCACTAAATAACTAGCTAGCTAACTAACTCACTCGCTCAATCACAAAATAACTAGCTAACTAACTAACTCACGCAATCACTAAATAACTAACTAACTAACTCACTCGCTCATCACTAAATAACTAGCTAACTAATTAACTCACTCACTCAATCACTAAATAACTAGCTAACTAATTAACTCACTCACTCAATCACTAAATAACTAGCTAACTAATTAACTCACTCACTCAATCACTAAATAACTAGATAACTAACAAACTCACTCGCTCAATCACAAAATAACAATCTAACTAACTCACTCGCTCAATCACTAAATAACTAGCTAACTAACTAACTCACTCACTCAATCACTAAATAACTAGCTAACTAACTAACTCACTCAATCACTAAATAACTAGCTAGCTAACTAACTAACTCACTCAATCACTAAATAACTAGCTAGCTAACTAACTAACTCACTCAATCACTAAATAACTAGCTAACTAACTAACTCACTCAATCACTAAATAACTAGCTAGCTAACTAACTAACTCACTCAATCACTAAATAACTAGCTAGCTAACTAACTCACTCAATCACTAAATAACTAGCTAGCTAACTAACTCACTCAATCACTAAATAACTAGCTAACTAACTAACTCACTCAATCACTAAATAACTAGCTAGCTAACTAACTAACTCACTCAATCACTAAATAACTAGCTAGCTAACTAACTCACTCAATCACTAAATAACTAGCTAGCTAACTAACTCACTCAATCACTAAATAACTAGCTAGCTAACTAACTAACTCACTCAATCACTAAATAACTAGCTAGCTAACTAACTCACTCAATCACTAAATAACTAGCTAGCTAACTAACTAACTCACTCAATCACTAAATAACTAGCTAGCTAACTAACTCACTCAATCACTAAATAACTAGCTAGCTAACTAACTCACTCAATCACTAAATAACTAGCTAACTAACTAACTCACTCAATCACTAAATAACTAGCTAGCTAACTAACTAACTCACTCAATCACTAAATAACTAGCTAGCTAACTAACTCACTCGCTCAATCACAAAATAACTAGCTAACTAACTAACTCACGCAATCACTAAATAACTAACTAACTAACTCACTCGCTCATCACTAAATAACTAGCTAACTAATTAACTCACTCACTCAATCACTAAATAACTAGCTAACTAATTAACTCACTCACTCAATCACTAAATAACTAGCTAACTAATTAACTCACTCACTCAATCACTAAATAACTAGATAACTAACAAACTCACTCGCTCAATCACAAAATAACAATCTAACTAACTCACTCGCTCAATCACTAAATAACTAGCTAACTAACTCACTCACTCAATCACTAAATAACTAGCTAACTAACTAACTCACTCAATCACTAAATAACTAGCTAACTAACTCACTCACTCAATCACTAAATAACTAGCTAACTAACTCACTCACTCAATCACTAAATAACTAGCTAACTAACTAACTCACTCAATCACTAAATAACTAGCTAACTAACTAACTCACTCAATCACTAAATAACTAGCTAGCTAACTAACTAACTCAATCACTAAATAACTAGCTAGCTAACTAACTAACTCACTCAATCACTAAATAACTAGCTAGCTAACTAACTCACTCAATCACTAAATAACTAGCTAGCTAACTAACTCACTCAATCACTAAATAACTAGCTAGCTAACTAACTCACTCAATCACTAAATAACTAGCTAACTAACTAACTCACTCAATCACTAAATAACTAGCTAGCTAACTAACTAACTCACTCAATCACTAAATAACTAGCTAGCTAACTAACTCACTCAATCACTAAATAACTAGCTAGCTAACTAACTCACTCAATCACTAAATAACTAGCTAGCTAACTAACTAACTCACTCAATCACTAAATAACTAGCTAGCTAACTAACTCACTCAATCACTAAATAACTAGCTAGCTAACTAACTAACTCACTCAATCACTAAATAACTAGCTAGCTAACTAACTCACTCAATCACTAAATAACTAGCTAGCTAACTAACTCACTCAATCACTAAATAACTAGCTAACTAACTAACTCACTCAATCACTAAATAACTAGCTAGCTAACTAACTAACTCACTCAATCACTAAATAACTAGCTAGCTAACTAACTCACTCGCTCAATCACAAAATAACTAGCTAACTAACTAACTCACGCAATCACTAAATAACTAACTAACTAACTCACTCGCTCATCACTAAATAACTAGCTAACTAATTAACTCACTCACTCAATCACTAAATAACTAGCTAACTAATTAACTCACTCACTCAATCACTAAATAACTAGCTAACTAATTAACTCACTCACTCAATCACTAAATAACTAGATAACTAACAAACTCACTCGCTCAATCACAAAATAACAATCTAACTAACTCACTCGCTCAATCACTAAATAACTAGCTAACTAACTAACTCACTCACTCAATCACTAAATAACTAGCTAACTAACTAACTCACTCAATCACTAAATAACTAGCTAGCTAACTAACTAACTCACTCAATCACTAAATAACTAGCTAGCTAACTAACTAACTCACTCAATCACTAAATAACTAGCTAACTAACTAACTCACTCAATCACTAAATAACTAGCTAGCTAACTAACTAACTCACTCAATCACTAAATAACTAGCTAGCTAACTAACTCACTCAATCACTAAATAACTAGCTAGCTAACTAACTCACTCAATCACTAAATAACTAGCTAACTAACTAACTCACTCAATCACTAAATAACTAGCTAGCTAACTAACTAACTCACTCAATCACTAAATAACTAGCTAGCTAACTAACTCACTCGCTCAATCACAAAATAACTAGCTAACTAACTAACTCACGCAATCACTAAATAACTAACTAACTAACTCACTCGCTCATCACTAAATAACTAGCTAACTAATTAACTCACTCACTCAATCACTAAATAACTAGCTAACTAATTAACTCACTCACTCAATCACTAAATAACTAGCTAACTAATTAACTCACTCACTCAATCACTAAATAACTAGATAACTAACAAACTCACTCGCTCAATCACAAAATAACAATCTAACTAACTCACTCGCTCAATCACTAAATAACTAGCTAACTAACTAACTCACTCACTCAATCACTAAATAACTAGCTAACTAACTAACTCACTCAATCACTAAATAACTAGCTAACTAACTCACTCGCTTAATCACTAAATAACTAGCTAACTAACTCACTCGCTTAATCACTAAATAACTAGTCAACTCAATAACTGACTCGCTCAATCACTAAATAACTAGCTAACTCAATAACTGACTTCACCAAAATATAATAAAATAAAATAATCAGCATTGCTTCCCCTATCTGTTGCATATTTTCATGCATTTACTTCCCTTTAGTTGCTAAATATAGTAAAGAGAAGGGCGGGGGGGGGGGGGAGGAGGAAAATGCTGATCAGGAAACCCCTGATCTCAATGAGTGATAGGTAATAGATACGCTTTGGGTTAAAATCGGGAAGGATAAAAGTTAAAAGAGGTTGGTGAATTGGATAAGGAAGTTGAAATATTGAATGCGCCTGTGAAGTATTGGGTGATTTAATGATGAACGAGATGTTGGGTCCAGTAATCGGATTTATGGGCTCCTAGACGCTCTGGGCACGCGATGTCACGTCTGGGATTATGGGTATGATGACATGTTAGAGCGGTGGGGGCAGAGGCGTGATGGGTTGTAGGCTTGAGACTGAGAAATTGAATCCGTGACTGATGAGAGGGTTAGAAATAGTTTACTTAAGGAATGATGTAATTGAAGAGGTAAAATACACGGGACTAGATAAATATAGTCAAGAGTGTTCCTAGCATTGATACAGGATAATGGAAGTTCTTAGGGAGTGATATATTGGCACGAGAGGGGTACGTTTGAAGTTCAAAGTTTGAATATACGATCACACAGGAACTAGATACAGAAGGGTGAAACGACGTGCGCAAAGGGGTGTGAGACATGTTGAAGGGACGTTCGTAAAGGGATGTGAGACAGACAGGTGATGGGATGTTCGTAAATGTCAGTAAGTCTTGAAAAGTTAATCGAAAAGGGTAGTCATTCGTACAGGAATGTGAAACAAATAGATAAAGGGGCGTGCGTAAAACGCCATGAGACAAACAGGTGAAAGAACGTTCATAGAGGGTTGTGAGACAAACAGATGAAGAGACATCCATAGAGGGCTAGGAAACTAACAGATGAAGCGATGTACGTAAAGGACTGTGAGACAGACAGATGAAGGGACGTTAAGGTTGTGAGCATGTAAGCGGGAGTTCATAAACGGACGTCAGACAGGTAAATGAAATCTGGTGAATATCTATGGGACAGAAATATATGGATCTGTAAGGAGATCTGAAACAGAATTACGTCAAATGCGTACTCGTGCAAAACAAAATTATTTTAGCGATGTGTTGCTGGAACCTGAAAAGGATTTTTTTTAAAAGCGATATGCCAAGCTTGTCATAAAAAGTGACTAGTTAAGTTCGGAGATGGAGTTTCCTCTGCCAGATTCACCCACGGTCACCTAGATATATATAATCGCTCGCGTGGCAACCGAACCCTGGACTTCTAGTTCAGGGTGTAAAGAATAGAGCCACTGGATTTTTTCCAGGCTGCACCTTGTTCACAGCTCCAAGAGCACCCTGTTCACAGCTAATTGGATTATTTCATCATCATCATGTGTCAGGAGCACCCTGCTCACAACTAAATCGATTATTGGAGGCAACTGAAGAAAATTGGGGTATTGTTTGTTTGTTTTTCGTTCGCTCCATTGTAACCATCACGGATATCCGTGCGATTTCCGCCGGGAGCGTGATTACGTTGTGCCACCGTTATGCGCCTTGTAGGCCTATCACATCCGATTTCGGCATGAAATTGGTGTATAAACTGGCAACCAGTCACTTGTGAAACAGTCATGATGATCATATCAAGTTTCAATAGTATATTTGGTCTTATATCAAATAGATCACCATGGATGCAGGTCAGCAGACATTGCACATTTATCTTTATGTGACAGATCTGTAGATGTCGGGGAATACTAGATGTGCCATCACTGGATGGTTAACAAATCTGACAGAAGAATGATGAGTTATTTGGCATAGAAGTGTGTGGTGTGCTCCTAGCAGAGCGTGATAATCCTTGGATACTGCATGGTGCATTAGAATACCTCCATTCGGGGATTAAACATGCTTACATATACCACCCTGTACACATACATCTAGTTAAATATGTGCGGGTGTTACGTCAGTTATATGTGTGCGGTTGTTAAGTAAGTTATATGTGTGCGGGTGTCACCTCAGTTATATGTGTGCGGGTGTCACCTCAGTTATATGTGTGCGGGTGTTACCACAATTACATGTGTGCGGGTGTCGCCTCAATTACATACCTGAGAAAAACATGTGTTTTTGTCAGAAAGACAATGGGCTGTCAAGAGCATCCTGTTCACAGCTAATGGATTATTGCATCGTCATAATGTAGACCATTATCATAATCATTATATATACATAATGATTACGGCATCATAAAAAGATGCAAGATGCGGTTTTTACAATAAGCAAGTATTTTCCTTACAGTAAATACCAGACCCGACTCAAGAATATGACTACCAGCTCATCTCATTCTGAGTCACTCATATTTGATGAAGCGACAAAGTCGCTTTGCCCGTACTTTTTGTCGACAACCAATGAAAAGCCCGGATAGAGTCAGATAAGCAAAAATGAGTGACGCTAAGTGAAATCAACACGCAGGAATATTATGGAAAAGAATTTGGCAAACGCGAGGAAGCAATACTCGTGACACAATACTCAAAGGCTGGACGTTCTGACATGTTCGCAGTCTCTTGACAACCGACTATGTTTATAAACAAGTAGCGTGACCTTGACCAATCCCATAAGTCAAAGTGACACAAACACAATGATGAAATCGGATATTCCCGGCTAAAAGCAAGGATTTCACAGCCAACATGTCAACGAGTTATGTTGCAGACTACACCGTGACAGCCAGCATGAGAGCGAGAATAAACTCAAAAGATGGATTAGAAGTGTATTGTGCCAATAAATTTTGCAAAACAAAGATCAAGAAGACGCAGATAGGTATAACGACATATGTGCACACAAACACAGATGTAAGCTGATAATATATAACATCATGTGCACACAAACACAGATGTAAGCTGATAATATATAACAACATGTGCACACAAACACCGATGTAAGCTGATAATAAATAACAACATGTGCACACAATATGTTCTTCTTTATAAGAAGATAATTTTAAAAAAAATGTTTATTCATATTTTTACACTCACTTAATTGAGAACGTATAAATCAACATGCTTTTTTGTAGGGAGTTTCAACACAAGGTAAATACTTTCAGTAGGTTATAATTTCTGACTGGACGGTACGAACGCACAAATGGTCTGCGGAATGCATTGATACTTGTGCTTTGACCATATTGCAAAACTCCATGCATTATCACCACCATATAGCCAAATGTATGTATATATATATATTTATTCATTTTCTTTCTGCGTTGAGGTTAGCGCAGAAAGTAGAGGTCAGATCTCTCCAATTATTTCTGTTCAAAGCTATTCTGCGCAGTTCTTGATTAGTATGAATATTGATTGTTTTTACTTTGTTAAGTATTGTTCTTCTGAGTGTTTCTTTGGGTCTGCCACTGGCTTACATATATATATATATATATATATATATACTGGGTGTCAACAAAGTCAATATGCACTTATTTAGATTGGTAGTGATACTATAACATATGAATATTAAGACTAAAAGGCCTAGAAGATTGACTTCATTGTACTTGGGTTACATGTACTCTGTCCCTCTCAGCGAATCGGAAAGCCTCTTCCGAGAGTACCACTTACAAAACGTAACACAACAGCCTCCGTAGTAACGGGGGTCTCCCAGGCGTAGTGGTTAAGCCGTTCGCTTTGTGCTCAAGAAATCGCTAGTTTGAACTGCTCGCGCCGTCTTTTGTAAAGTGAAATTTTTCGGAGATTCCTGGGGATTATCTCTTGAAGCTACAAAGTCACGTGTTAAGATTGCTACTATCAGCAGACTACGCACCACTTTGCTGAGAGGGATGGATTACATAGGAGGAAATCCGAGAACAATGAGTCAATCCTCTACATCTTTTCAATCTTTCCGTAGCTTTAAAGGATAATCTTCAGGTATCTCCAATAAAATCCACTTTATAAGCAAGATGGCGCGGCAAGGAAACAGTTTAACCAATTACTGCAGATCTGTGCACAACGATATCAGTTATATCAGTTCACAACGACTTTATGGACACCATAGATTTATATATATATATATGGTAGAGATTAAAATAGTGAATATATATATATATATATATATATATATATATATATATATATATATATATATATATATATATATATATATATATATATATATATATATATATATATATATAGATAAAAGATAAAGATAAAAATAGTGATAATAAGAATACAAATAATAAAACCCAAAATCCGTCAGGGTCGTAGAAGTGCCACACTGAAAAATGGTGTGATATAAGTATATGAATAGAGAAATACATGTAGGTAGGAAGTGCCGGATGTACCTATAAGCTAAACAAGCGTATTATACAAGCCCCACATTTTTTTTATTTCACTATCTATATATTCTTAATCGTTAAAGGGCCCCCGTATCTCAAATAGTTTAGGGCCCCCGTATCTCAAATACTTTAGGGCCCCCGTATCTCAAATAGCTTAGGGTCCCATATGTCATATAGCTTAGGGTCCCATATGTCAAATAGCTTAGGGTCCCATATCTCAAATAGCTTAGGGTCCCATATCTCAAATAGCTTAGGGTCCCATATCTCAAATAGCTTAGGGTCCTATATGTCAAATAGCTTAGGGTCCCATATCTCAAATAGCTTAGGGTCCCATATCTCAAATAGCTTAGGGTCCCATATCTCAAATAGCTTAGGGTCCCATATCTCAAATAGCAGAGGGTCCCATATCTCAAATAGCTTAGGTTCCCATATCTCAAATAGCTGTGGGCCATATCATGTCTAAATCCGGCACTGTAGGTAGGTAGATATAGAGATGTATATAGTTAGGGACCAAACCCGAAATAAAGGAATGACGAAAACGGATGTGCTGGACCTCGGACATCCAGACAACAGAGTGGCCAACCGAGGTGCAAATAACACAGTTCTACTGTGGAACCTGCAGCACAATGTACTTCACGCTCCCCGGCGGATATCACACGATATATTTGTTGTGGTTATATGAGAGCGAACGCTGAAGAAGAAGAAGAAGAAATGTATAGATATGACAAATTGTACTAATATTATTTCACTAACAACAAAGAGTCAAGCAGAATCAACTGGAGTAGAGAGCCAAGACAGAGGAGAGTAGAGAGACACAAGACAGAGGAAAGTAGAGAGACACAAAAATAGAAAGTCACAAAATTGTGAATATCTCTAGAAGTCAAAGTTCATCACAGTAAATAGATCGTCTCGGAGCAGCCTATACTCACTCAAAAGGATCTTGTCAAATGATAATAGAATCCCGGGGCACTTCAGACCAGACAAATTTGCAAAACTAACATCTTCCGTTGGGAGCTATTTGTTCTGGAAACTCTCTTGGAATTAGCGACTGTCATGTATAGCCTTACGGAATGGGTGAGGGGTAGAGATAGGGAGATTAGAGTAACGATAGCAACGTAAAAAATAACTTTTGTTTTATTTATATTGCTATAGATTTAATTATAGCAGGAATTGTGACAATTATAATAGATTTGTAAGTAAAATAGGCAGAATACTATTAAAAGAGATCTAGTTTTGACAATGATAATTGACGTGTATAAGAACGTTTACACATATAAAAGTGTAATTTTGTCATATAAAAGTACTAAGAAAACTTAATTACCCTATTCCTTGATCTACCTGTTATAATCATAAACGAATCAAGCGTGGCAGATCATGGATGGCAGAGGCTGTAGACACACTGCGAAGAGTATGTGAAATGGAAGAAATAGGAAAGGGCAGTGAATGGGTGGAGGTAGACAATTAGAAGAAATCACTGACTAAAGTAATAATACAACTAGATTAAGCGTGTCGAAAATGGACGGAAGTCAGAGCTCAGGATACAGTGCACGAACTCACGAATTATATACACAGATGGCTCCGTTAAAAGAAACACAAATAAAAGCGGTTGGGGTTTTGTTGCCTACGGAAACGGCGTGAAGTTGGTTGAGAAATCTTTGTATAATCAACAGCAATGATGTAGAAACATTTACTACTGAGGTAACCAAAGTTACAGAATGCAGCATCACAAAGCATCCAAAGGGATAGTATTCTACTGTAACATTGAGCATGAGGATGGAGATAGAGGGAGTTACAGCAGCTCTTAATTGGTTGATAACTAATACATCAACACACTCGGTAATACTCACAGACTATCAAAGCATGGTGCGCAAGATAGAAAAGTTCATGCTAAGAAAAGAATGGTGGGACTTATTGAACAACTCAGTTGTCCAGAGCATTACATGGTTATACTGCCCTGGTCATGATGGAGTCAGAGGAAACGAGAGAGCCGACTTATTTGCAGGCAATGCGACGATAGACGGCACATTGCTGAGAAGAGATAAAGCAGATTTAATGAAGGCAGTAATAAATTTATTTCAAGATGCAGATGATGTCAATGAGGTTGAGAACGTACACATACAATGTTAGAAATGGGAGGAACTTCTAAAGGTGAGGGAGGAAAAGTAAATTTTTTGGAAAGTCCCGAAGATCACACAATCAACACCTGACCGGAACTCTGAGTCTACATACACTGGGATGGCTGCTGGAGTGGAGGGCGGAGCACTTATGGGAATGTCCCGCGTGCTGCGAAGCCAGTTTCTAATCAAGAATCAAGATTCCTGTTGGATTTCAGTTTTGCGCAGTAAGTACATTTTATCATATAAAAGTGAACATTGGTATCCAGAATGTTACAAGAAACATAGGAATTTAAAGTAACTGTGAATATAGAGAGAAAGTTTGTAGGAGGTTACTGATCACATAAATAATAAAATATTTGTGTGGTTATAGAATGTTTGTAGAGTGTCCTTGATCACATAAAAAATAAAATATAAGTGGGAATAGCTATTATATTTAGTCTGGTGATCTCAGCAAAGTAATGATTAAGCCGTTTGCTTTGTATTCAACAGGCCTCTGGTTCGAATCAGACTGATACGTGTTTATAAAGTGAATTTGGAGTTTCTAGGCAATTATCAATTAAAACAGTGCTTTCCAACGTGGGGCCCGAACTCCATTGGGTGGTAATTTGATTGTTCAGGGGGGGGGGGGGCAATTCGAACAAGTTGTAAATAGGTTTCATTTAGGAATAGTTCAAATTTTTAATATAAGAAAAAAATATATATACGTTACATTGGAAAGGGGGGGGGAACATCAGAATTTTAGAAAGACTGAGGTGGGACATGGAAAAAAAAGGTTGGGAAACACTGGTTTAAAGTAAGCTTTTACATGCTGTGAGTGGTATTCTCGACTGGAGGTCTGCCGTTTCGTTGAGAGGCACGGAATATATATGACGGAGTTCGAGTACACTGAGGACAATATTTTCTAATTAGAGTATCTTGTGTTGTCTAGATATTTATTATGTGAAGCAGATTGACGAGATCAAGTTCTAGATATTATCTTCGCATCGTGTTGGAAGATTGCGTTTGTATAATTTTTTAATTGTATATGTTTTTCCTTCGACCATAAAGTCGATAGACCATTCGCATCAGTCAAATTGTAAGAATGGCAAGGGATAAAGAAGCCTACATGAACTAAAGATATGCTGAAATATGATGGCTATATGTTCAACTGGATGTCAGTTAAGGGACTCATTTTATATGATCTAATATTGTCCGTTTCCCATCCATCTGAAGATTAGGTCCATGAACTGGGCCGGATTTAGACTTGATAGGGCCCTAAGTTATTTGAGATATGGGGCCCTTTAACGATTAAGAATATATAGATAGTGAAATAAAACAAATTGGGGGGGGGGGGGGTTAAGCCCCCAAGGAAGTAGGGGCCCTAAGCTATAGCTTGTTTAGCTTGTAGGTAAATCCGGCACTGTCTATAAAGTAGAAGAAATATAAGTTATAATCATAAATAGAATATATGGCTCTTTTATAAATATATTTTACTTTATTCATTATATTCTCATTAAATTATGTTTTTTTAATTTATGCTTTACAAGTATTTAATAATTAATAATACTTAACATCAATGATAACATATGGCTATTTACAGTTACTGATCAGTATAGCAGCAACACATAACACTAGTTATAACACTAGGTTACTAGTTATGACTTCGCCAATTTGTAGATTGTCCTCTTCACCGTTTTGGAGGACCCGTGAATTTGGAAATCAATATTTCTTCCTAGCAGTACTGTTGTCAGGGCGCGTGGGTAGTATATTGTTTGTTGTCAAGTTTTTCTGTCCAAGTATTTTATAATTTCAATTAGGCCTATTTATTTAACAATAAATATTCATGGGATGGGGGGGGGAAGGGGGCGGCTCAATTTCTTTTATCAGACGGTGAAGATTATATGCTTATTGTTTCCGTCATACGCTTATAATTTACGTACTCACTTCAACCCCTATCTCGACTTTCTCTGCTTGTCTCACGTTTGATTCCATAGTTCTTCTATTTTTGTACTGCTGATTTGTTCAGTAAATTTTCAAACTGCAGCATGCAATCCAATGCTACCTACAAGCCCGTAGATATCAAAGATTTAGTGTGTTAAACCCTACCCCCCTTTCCGGGTTGAGTAACTCCCCCCCCTCCAAGATGTTCCTGAAAAAAAGGTCAACACATTCCTCAGTGGGAGAATGATCGTTTCTTTATAGGTACGATATCCCCCTTGTCCGGTTCCGTTGCGGTGTGATACAGAGCACGTCAGTGACGGCCAAGGTACCAAGGTCAAATCCTGCCGCAGACAATTGTGCCTCTGAACCGTTCAGAAAGAAATGACAAATACTGAACGCATTTATAAGATACGTCATGATATACCAGCTATGCATGTAAGTACACCATCTAACGTGTCATAATTACCTAGATTAGAAATGACACTCTGGGACACGTCAACAAGCTAACTGCCGATCCTACGGATATGCAGAAAGTGATCAATTGCAGCACTGGAGGAAAATACACAATCTACAAGTATACAGTCCGCCTCAGACAACATGCATCGTATCGGAAATCCATGAAACACAATTTCTCAAAGCAGCATTCCTAGTGAATTGAGTGGCACCCCCCCCCCCCCCCATTCCTCCTCTCCATTGGAGGTCCTTGATCACATAAATAATAAATATAAGTGGGAATAGCTATCATATTTAGTCTTGTGATCGCAATAAGACAGAAAATATATATAGAGTAGCTCTGTGAAACAACAAACCTGTCGATCCTTCAGGATGCTAAGTACGCACCAACATTTCTGCATAGGGACTATTTATGTCTAATTCGACCCGACTTGACTATCTATCTGTTCATCTATATACTAGACTCTTGTTCTAGAAATTCTTGACTACATTGGAAATGATAGACTAATCCTCAAAACCATAAGTACACCCCATAAAGCATATTTCAAACAGAAAACTAGAATTTTGGCAAAGTAGATTGGAAACTATTCCAAGAAAAAAACGTAATTTCCTCTTTGTATAATCAACAGCAATGATGTAGAAACATTTACTACTGAGGTAACCAAAGTTACAGAATGCAGCATAACAAAGCATCCAAGGGAACTGTAGGAGATCTTATAAATAAATCACCTTATAATAAAGAAATACAATCTGGTATTATTCAAATTTAAAAAAAATCACAAGAACCCCTTGGGATCGCACTATCATAAGAAGAAAAGTCCTTTATAACAAAACAATCTCTAAAATAAAACTCATAAGAAGGCCAAATGTCACACGTGGACAGAAATAGATCGACGCTAATCTAGATTTTAGGAAAATTAGTTGAAAAAAGATCTGGACACTGATCAACAATTTGTATGGGAAAAGAAGAACAGATGATAAATCTGTAATAGATGGAAGTAGAAAAATCATCAAAGTAAAGACCAAAAAAAGGTAGAACACTTCAACCGCTTTTCTTTAACCTCTTATGTAAAAATAGGAAAGCTTTCCTAAATTGAGAAGTAAGTGCGTGTAAAAAGTTAAGCAGTAAGAACAGGTCCAAACTACTAGCTCATCCATATTTAAAGACGACTTCAGTATGCAGGGACTCCAACAAGGGCTGAAGAAATTGAAGCAAGAAAAGTCTCCTGGACCAGATAAAATGTATAATGAAATCTTAACACATATGGACACATTAGGGAAAGAATTGTTCTTAAACTAATAAATATGGATTCAATAAAGAAATGGAAAATTGCATAATACATTAGATATGCTTACATCTATCTCATTCTGAAAAGTAACAAATCTCCAGATAAACCACAAAGCTACAGCCCCCTATCATTAACAGAATGTCTTGGGAAATTGGTAGAAAGAATGTCTAATGTGCGACTTTACTGCTTTATCGAGACGCCAAACAGCCTCGTATGAACATGCAAGCTTTAGACACGGCAAATACACAGAAGACTAACTATGTAGGTTGACACAGAACATACATGATGAAATCAAGGAAAATAAACACACTGTAATGTTGAAATCTCATCTAAAGAAATTCTAGTTGAACTTTTCCCACAGAATACCGCTTTGAGCTGAACACTCGTTCCCATTTACAAAAATCACCTGGCCACGTAAATCAATTGCTAAAAATGTCTCTATGATGACTACCTAACAATATGGTAGAGCCATGAGAATGTTGAAAGGGCAGGCCAAAAATTAAATGGATATCTGAAGACTGCACTAGTACTGTCAAACATTGAAGTTGGAAATAAACTGCTAGAATACTGTCTATACGATATTTACCAAGAATCATAAAGAAGAAAAGAAAAATATCTTGGAGTTAAGCATGATCGTGAACTCATCCTCATGAGTTATGATGAAAATATCAAAGATGAAGCATTGAAACGGATGTAGCCACTCAAAAGGGGCTCACTTATCATGGGAATCAGACAAGGATACCTGCAGATGCTTATATCTTGATTACATACGTTAAAATACAACAGTGAATTCCTGACATGTTCCAAAGCAAATGTAGAATCCCTGGACAAAGTGAAAAATAATATCATACGCGTTATTAGTGGAGCAATGAGACATATACCAATGACTGCACGGGGAGATATGGCAGCTATGGAAGCTTATGAAACAAACGAAAGAATGAACAAAGACCACCCAAATAAACAGCTTGTAGAAAAATGGCAACTAGAAGAAAATAATAAAATAAAAGTCAGTTCTCAGCCGTATCAAAGAAATAAAATACCTTCTAGACAAGAGACAAGACTGCAAAGAATAGTAAAATATTTACCACCACAGACATGTTTTAAATTGCTAGAAATCAAGAAACAATTAAGAGATAATGCAATGAAAAGTTCTGTTCCAGTACGTCTTATAAAAGCAACACAGAAACAATAGAAACACTGGATTCATGACAATACTGAAGTCTGCTTTCAAAGCCACCATCAAAGCAGGTGATGGTGTCTATATAGAATACACAGACAAAATATTTCGCGCGTTTTTTATGCCCATGTGGAGATATGCTCTAACTACAAAGTTGAAATAACAGCACGAGAAGTTGCCTTTTACCACCTGAAGACCATAACTGATACTTCCAACAAAATATTCGAAGTCTTTGTGATTTTTACAGACTCTATGTCTCTCTTCAAGGTCTAGTATGTGATGGAAATTGTAAGACTAAACTCGCTCAAATATATAACTATGCCAACTAACTGCTCACATCTCATAATGCCGGACAACACAAATACCTCTACCAATGACAAAGCATATAATCAAGTAAAAAAGGAAACAAGACAAGAACAACCACAGAAAACAAACGAACAAATGGTCGTTAAAATCCATTTAAAACATATTAAACAAGTTAAAATAGTGGTGAAATATGTGAACAAAGAGACGGCATACAGATGGGCTATGGAAAAGACTCAAAGAGAAATACAAAATCATATGACCCCAAATCCCGAAGAAATTAAGTTCATGGAAAGAAAATACCAGAGTATCGTCTTGCGACTTCGCATACAAAATGTACAGGTTAACAATTATCTGAACATAATGCAATGACAACACACTCCATGGTGACGACTGTGCACTCATCCCTACGAATCACCACCTATTTGAATGTCCAGCGTTGAATGAGGTTAGGATAGGACAATGTACTTCGATGCCAGAGAAATGGAAATCCGTATATGGAACAAAACAACAGCTAAAAACACATGCATATATCACAAAATGGAATTGGATATAAGGGAAAGAAAACATGGCCCCTGGATGAGCAACTAACCAGTCAACCTTGACCCGAGAAGATTTTTTGAACGAACTCTCTTCTCTGTTTATTTTTTCCAAAGGAAAACCAACACCATTACGCTTAGAAACAAGCAAAACTACATGATATCCCAGAAGATGGTTTAATACACCATCGACTATCGTAGGGTCTCTCTTTCGGACATTCTACAGGGTTTTACTACTCATAGTCGAAGGACTCTCGCACGATCCCATAAGGCAGCGGGTGAATAAGTAAGACAGAAGAAAAAAGTAAGAAAGTGATACAAAACAGGCAGTTAAAATATTTTTTTCACATGTGACAGGTTATCGATCTATCCCTCAACTTTCCTTAGTAGTATAAAACGACAGGCTTGTAGTAAGTGCTGATATATCCACGGTGTTTTTTGCAGTGATAGATATCAACAGAAACATGGAACATTTATCTGAGAAATAGCTTCTGCGTGGTTACTTATATAAGTCCTCTTTTTTGTTTTGTTTTGAGGAGATACAGACAAGATACCTGCAAGTATGGTTCTAGAGCATACATTACCTGAATATATATTTATCAAGATTTATACCCTGAAGACGTTAACGTTTTCATAAGTTCTCAAACTGAGTAGTTGTTTGCAAGCTATACAGTGTAGGGTCACCAAATACCACGTGCCGCCAGTTGAGAATATTTATACTACAACATATTACACAAATAAATTATACCACGAATCATTCACACTTTTTATTGTTGAAATCACACATGAAATGGTTGAAATCACACATGAAATGGTTGAAATCACACATGAAATGGTTGTGGTTGCTCCAAATTGAAGATGGAATTATCAGAAAAAGAAAAAGTGTGTGTGATATTGTCTCCTCCGAAAGTAACTAAAGTATCTTTGAGCAGAAGCAACATAAAACAGGAATCTTTTGTAGTTATGCCAGTGACTGTTGCCATTTTATATTTATACTATATTCCTTCGGTTCTTGATTCTTGATTAGAAACTGGCCTCACAGCACATGGGTCGTTCCCATAAGTGCTCCGCCCTCTGTTCCAGCAGCCATCCGGCTCGGTTTTTTCGAGTCAAATGACGCTGAAACAGACGTCGACATCAGGGCAAAACTCTGGCCCCTGCGGCAGAATTCTTTGTTGTACCGCCCACCCACGCCGTGCCCGTAACTAGTTCAAGCACAACGTCGGCCTGCCGGAACAACATGGTAACTGTTATCGAAGGTTATGACTACTGGATTGTATAGATGACGTGCCATGAAGCTTCTATAAGAAGATAACCTCAATATAAAGGCATGCCATCTACTAAGGTTTTCTGTTGCATGGGTGATTTATCTAGTGAGCCATTGGTGAGACCCTCAGATGCAACTGCATACGCAGATTCCTTCGGATATCGTCGGTACCTGTCGACCAGTCGGCACGAAATTTGTTGGGTTGTTTACTCTGATATGCCTCACATTTCCAATGTGCTTGCTAGCCCGGCTCACGGTATGGGAACAGAAACGAGTATGAAATTGGATCCATATTCGAGCTAAGTATATTGATATTAAGAAACTGCTTTGTTGGATTCTCTGGATTCAATGGATAAATGCGAATATCGCTGTTAAAAGGTGGCTATTCATCTTCGTTGACGAAAACGACTGCAACCTCGTTAGATGTTGATTCATTATAGCGATGATGTTCATTATGAAGACCATGTTTACTTTTGGGATTTCTATTTCAGTTTGAGGAGATTTCTGAAACTCTCTTGTTTCGATATCGCGCATTAACTGATACGACTGTGCTAGTCTATTGTGTTGATAAAATAAATCGATTTTATCAAGAATTTCACTTCCGCATGTAACATTTGCTGCGTGTGCTCGTCGAATGTCTTGTGGTTGAGTACTATTCAAACATACAACTGAGTGAACTGTGGAACTTTGTTGTATGACTCTTGTATATGAGAAGTTTGATGATAAGTTTGTCCATGAACGTTTAAAATATATGGACCTTGTACCTGACATTCCGTACTTTTGGCGCCGATTGACGTAAAAGAGAGTTATTATAAGAGCTAATATTCTCGCGAAAATCTGTGTATTTAGGGTGTGTGTTATCAGATAACATCAAGATCAATAACTCCGGATACTCCAGCTTATTACCACGGATGTCGTGTGGCTTTGGGAGCATAATCTTTCCCTTTCGGCAACAACTTGTAAATTTGCCATCGTTAGGATGTCCATCCAAAAAATGTGTAGCACCACAAAATTAACATATCATATCGAAAACTACACAGTTATGTGCAAGATCATCAGCACAAATTGCTGCTTCATTTGAAATTGCTGGACTTTGACGCATTTGTGATAAAGAGTAAGCCTCGTCATCTGCAGCTCGACGACTCTGCGTTTGCTCAACCCTTTCATGTTCTCTGTGACGTCGTTGGTATTCTCTATTCATAGCTTGTCGATTTTCTCTTTGCCTTGGTGATTCTAGCTTAGCTCGACGCCGATGCAAATCATCATCCTTAGCAAGTCGTGTTTTTCTTTGTTGAATAGTTTCTTGATCAATTCTTTGTATCTATCTTTTAATTCTATGTCTATGCTCTGAGGAATTTGCGGTACGAATCCGAGTGATTTTTTACTTTGGCGACTCAACCATCTAGCTTTCCACTCTTTTGTTCTTTGACGATTTATTGCGATTGGATCATCTTCATTTAAAGCTAATTATATGTTTAAAAAATATAATGTATTTTAGTAAAATTTAACCACAAGCATATACAGAAGTTTACATGTTATCGCATTAATAACATTTGTATACAAAAATGTCGTCTGCTTTTTTTAGAAACGTCACGACACCAATAGTTTTGATTGGATATGGCACTAAATTCCGTGATGTAAATGCGCTATTCATATAGCGTTTCGGAGATTCTGACAGAACACGTCTATTATATTATAGATATCCTTACAGTCGGTGCTAATTGTAATTGTGATGATGGTTGAGGCTAGCGGGAACTGAGCCCAGTCTTTTGCTGCTAGAACAGACCGGGTTCGATTCCCGTTAACTTAAAAAAATGTTTCATTTATACTCATGCTTCCTTTTTGAATTTACTTGTGACGGTACGTGCAATTATTGCCTTCATGCAGATATTTTGTGTTAGGTGCACGGTGGTCGTTCATATGGTGTCGTGATTGTTAGAGTTGATATTTATCGTGTCAAGTTGTAATGGTCATTAAAGGACTAATTAATGTCCTGTCCAAAAAAACACATTCTTGTCCTGTACAAAATGACATATTTTGGACCTATACATCATCAAATCACGTATTTTTTCCAGAACGTAGTCTTCCCTATAAATCTCTTGATATCTCCGCAGTCTTGAGCAAGTTTTCCTGCCTCTTCTACTGACACAAGGACTATTAAACCTGAAGAAAACACTATTATACAACTAGGGAGAATTACGCTAACTCCAGAGCTTGTGGTGACTGGATTATCAGAATTGCGTACTTCACTACTTTTGTATGGTTTAAAGCTATGATATATCAAAATTGGACTGACGTCCACGGAAGGAAAGAAGCAGGCCTCATCACAAGACGCGATGTTTAATAATATTTGAACAAAAGAACGCTCACAGACATATACGAGGATATGATTATTGTTGCAGTCTTTTCGTTATTTTCTTTATCCTTATTTGACTTATGACTCGTTCTACCAGAAGAAAACCTCCACTGATTTTGGATGGGCACATTTTCACAAAATTGCACATTTCTCATAAAAAATACACAATTCTAATAAAATTGCACGAACGTGCATGAGACCCAAAATGGAAGCAAATTATAGTAATATTTAATTAGCAGCAAACAAAAGTAGAGATAAAATGTGGTTGAACAGATGGGCATTGGTAAACTCTCTGTGGGTGTTTAGAGATATGGCCAATCAAAATCCCAATGCCAGCATGAACCATCCTGCAAGGAGAGACATATTCAGACATTTAGCTAAGCCAAACGGCAAAACTCTAGGGGTCGCTTGATTATTAAAAAAGAACCTACGATTGCATGATGTCACAAGAGATGACTATGAAAGGTTCAAGTTACTGCTTCATCTAACAGAAGATAAAAGTGACATAAAATAACATATTAAAGTTATTGCTTCATCTAACAGGAGATAAAAGTGACATAAAATAACATATTAAAGTTATTGCTTCATCTAACAGAAGATAAAAGTGACATAAAATCACATACTAAAGTTATTGCTTCATCTAACAGGAGATAAAAGTGACATAAAATCACATACTAAAGTTATTGCTTCATCTAACAGAAGATAAAAGTGACATAAAATCACATACTAAAGTTATTGCTTCATCTAACAGGAGATAAAAGTGTCATAAAATCACATACTAAAGTTATTGCTTCATCTAACAGAAGATAAAAGTGACATAAAATCACATACTAAAGTTATTGCTTCATCTAACAGAAGATAAAAGTGACATAAAATCACATACTAAAGTTATTGCTTCATCTAACAGAAGATAAAAGTGACATAAAATCACATACTAAAGTTATTGCTTCATCTAACAGAAGATAAAAGTGACATAAAATCACATACTAAAGTTATTGCTTCATCTAACAGAAGATAAAAGTGACATAAAATCACATACTAAAGTTATTGCTTCATCTAACAGAAGATAAAAGTGACATAAAATCACATACTAAAGTTATTGCTTCATCTAACAGGAGATAAAAGTGACATAAAATAACATACTAAAGTTATTGCTTCATCTAACAGGAGATAAAAGTGACATAAAATAACATACTAAAGTTATTGCTTCATCTAACAGGAGATAAAAGTGACATAAAATAAAATACTAAAGGCGATTGTGTTGGATCTAAAGACGAGCACACATATACACACACGCATGTATACACACATATATACATATGTATAGGGAGCGGCGAAGTACAGTGGTTAGCGCACTGGCTTCGCATATGAGTGGTGTTGGGTTCATTACCCAGTTGAGGCGGAAATGTTTTTCAGATCACAACGGTTCCTGGGTCGATCCGGCCGTACATACTCCTGGCCTTCATTGTTGCTTTCTTGATTTGTTGCTTCCATGTAAACCTACTGTCAAATATGACTCCAAGATATGTTGGTTGCTTGTCTTCCATCAATAGCTCTCCATTTATCTTGTTATCACCAGTATTTTGTTCTGGGGAAGGTCTAAGGAGAGTAGTGCTGTACTTATCTACGTTAATGTTGAAAGACTACGTGGTTAAGACATCCAATACTTTCTGTACACGCTTGGTAGCCACTGTCGTAGGTTCTACTTTGCACCATATTAGGCAATAACCTGAATAAGGTATACTGAAATTAAAAATAGACGCCCTCTTCTGTTCCTTCTGATAACGTTTAGGTTTCTTCTACAATTTTTCTGACCATTATGCATCTTTTTTTCCAGGTATCTGATTCGCTTTTCTCACACCTAATATCAAAAAGAATTATTTAAATTTCTTTCTCATTTTAGAAGGTCTGTGTTTGACGTTTGTATAAAAGGATTTATATAAATAAAATATATAATAAGCCTGCTGTTTTACCTTCATGTTGATATATCTGTTTTTATTCAATATTCTTACCTGGTATATTTAATTAACGTGAGTCATTTAGTCTGGATTTCATATGGGAATTTTTCGCACCTGTTACAGGTAAGTAACATTTACCAGATGGCTCTATCTCCGATTAAACAACCAATGACTCCGAGGCAGATCAAGGTAGGGAGACGATATATATCACTAATTTACCATAAACACTGGTAGCAGTGAGATAACATTCAACATGGCCTATCTCTCGGCAAGACGTCTGTATTTGTTAGTATTCCAAACTTGATAGTATTTATCTTCACGCAGGACTGTTATTGTTGCTTTTTCTCTGTCAAATTTGTACATGTGATAAAAGGCATATAGCGACCATATATATATATATATATATATATATACATACATACATACATACATACATACATACATACATACATACATACATACATACATACATACATACATACATACATACATACATACATACATACATACATACATACATACATACATACATACATACATACATACATACATACATACATACATACATACATACATACATACATACATACATACATACATACATACATACATACATACATACATACATACATACATACATACATACATACATACATACATACATACATACATACATACATACATACATACATACATACATACATACATACATACATACATACATACATACATACATACATACATACATACATACATACATACAAATGCGCGCACGCGCGCACGCAGCACGCACGCACACAGACACACGTACGTACATACACACACACACACACAAGCACATTTGATGTTAGGGGAGTAATTGTCTGTATGAGTTTCTTTACGATGTTATATTCCTTCGATTATGTGCCCATGAAGATTTGTGGGACTTGGCAAACATCTGAAAAGTTTATAAAGCAGACTGAGTATTCTAAATCAATATTTAATATTTTCTTTATTGTTTATCTTTTTTCTAACAATGTCGATGCCTCCTCTCCTATGTCAAGCATAATTTGTCAATTACGCTATCTTCTGTACAGAGCCACAGCTGTGTTTTATACCATTCAGTACCTGCTTTATTACTATCCTACATGTAACATTTCAGGACAATGTACACGTCCTGAAACCTGGGTTAGCATCTACCATAAACCTATAACTAAAACAAACAAAACTATAAAACCCCAGGAAAGTGGCGATTTATTCTCTAGCATATTTGTAGAACAATGTATTACAATTCGAATTTGATTCTTCCATCTAACCATTTTCATATTGCCGTTTCCTTTTCGTGGATAGTGCAACATGATTTAAATTCAGAAAGGTTTTCCTATGATTTTATTGTTATGTTTAAATCACTTATTTTCACGCATACATTGTATATACATGCATACTGTGCCAGTATTTAACTGGATGTTTCTTGTGTTTTCTACTTTGCTTCTGTCTGATTTTCCTGTATGGTAACAGATACCTAAATGTTTTGCGATCGAAACGTAGATCATGTGTGTTTCATTTGTAAAACTGCATTTTACACTTTGTTTTGGCTACACATTTTTATTTAATAGATGATAGATAATTTTCTTACAGTGTTCCTTACAGATCTAGAGTTCGATCTCCCGGTAAGGACTTGGGTTTTTTTTTCTGTCCGAGGGTAAATTAAAAATCTCACCCTGTACATGACGTGGCGACATCAAGAGCATGCGGCCTTTATCACACATCATTTCAATCCCCTCCCTTCAATACCTGAACTGGTAAAATGCAATATTGAGTCTGTTTTGACATGTAGTTCCTTTAATATTCAGTATTCTGATTAACGTATTTGTATTATTTTTATTGGTGTACTATATATATGTTATGTTATGTTATGTTCCTCCAGGGCCATAGGCGGCGCATAAGGCAGAAACCATAGCCTTCCATTTCTGTCTTTGTGTTGCCAGGTCTTTCAATTGTTGCGTGTTGTTTAGGTTCATTGACATGCCTTCTCTATTAATGGTTCTTCGTAGAGTTTCTCTAGGTCTCCCTCTTCTTCTTACTCCAGGTGGCACCCAATATAGTGATTGCTGGGGAATTCTTAGGCTGTTCATTCTGAGAACATGGCCGATGTAAGTCCAACGCCTTTGTCTAATGAAGGAAGATATATAGGTTTGTTTGCTTTCCTCTCTTATAGTATTGTTAGATTTAAATATATATATATATATATATATATATATATATATATATATATAGGAACATTGATTTATCTGCAAAAATATATCTGACACACCGAGTTCTATAGGTAAGTTAGAAAATAACAGGGTAATGTGTGCATACATCTTTAGACAGATAATCACAAATCACATTATTAATTTAAGGATAGCTGTTTTATATGGGCAATAACTAAGTGAAATATAATCGTGATTCTTCTCAGGATGTCCCCAATCCCACTAATAAAACATCTTATATCTAGTTTCATCGATAACTCCCTTTATTAACTTCCTGCTGGTGCTCAAAAACAGAATGCACTTGCACAAAAACTACATAACTTGGCTACATGGGGTTAATGGTTACATACGGATGATGATTACATATGGGTATGGTTACATATGGTTAGTGCTTGCATATGGGTAATGGTTACATATGGTTAGTGCTTACATATGGGTAATGGTTACATATGGGTAATGATTACATATGGTTAATAGTTACATATGGTTAATGGTTCCATGTGTTTCATGCTAAGTATTGCCTTCCGCTAATTATAGTTTCAGTCTTCTTATTTGTCGTTCTCCAGTTGGAATTAGACGCCGATGTGTATTTCGTCAATTAATTGTATTTTGATTGCCAGTCCCTTGACAGGGATGTAGACCTTGTCAGTCAGGGCTGTTTTAGATGGCCATAGTATTTCTTCTTTTTGTTTTGTACAGTGACCAGTTCTGTCAAACATGTTATATATTTTCTGCAGATTGTCCTCAGGGGAAAATATCGGTGTTGATACTTCCAAATTGCATACACATGTGTTGTTTGAGGCTGTTGTAGTCTGATCTCAATCTAAAATGATTTGTTTGCTCTGTTATTTACTTCCAAGGCCGTAGATATCATCGTCATTTTGACTGCATGTGTGAGTTGAGATCAATTCCGTGTCCATGGAGCATTTGAGGATGGTCTTCTTTTCTGGAAATCATACAATTGCTATCATATTATTTATTTACGAAAATATCTGGGTTTTATGAGGATAAAATGATCAATATTATTGATTATTAATTCGTCTTTATTCTATTTCTTTCGCTCCACAAGAGTGTATGTTACATTGTCCGCCAATAATGCTACATTTGCGCCTTGCGGTAAGTCATAACTGTTACTAGGACGATTTTAGGGAGATCAAGTTTCTTTGTGTCTTCGATCCCTCGTTGCCTAACTAGCCTACTATTCACTGTTGACAGCTGCGAAACATCGTAAACTTCAGTTACACTGGCGCGTGAGGAGACATTCCTCGATGATAAAAGATGTTCTTCAAGGTACGATGGAGGTTGACTCAGTGTATTCTTCTTCTTCTTCTTCTGCGTTAGTTCTCAAACTCCTGCAGATTAGCAGGATGTAGTCCGGAGAACGGAATGCGTTGTGTCATGGTTTACAGCATTGCTGCGATAGCTGCGCCTTTCGGCCTAACACATCCGACTTCAGCATGGCTTTGGATCACTGGCCCTATATGGAATGGGACAGCCAACTCCATCCCATAACCTCCTTAGTCGCCTTTTACGACATGAGTGGAAGGTAAACAGTGTTGCTATTCTTTGCTCCCCTTTCGGGCCCCGGCAACACACGGGCGACTCAGTGTATATACATATATAAAGGCTTTCGACAGAGTAGACAACATCTATTGGAAACACTATCAATATACGGAGTACCAGAACATTTAATCAATTTATGCAAGGGCTTTTATGCGAATAGCCAATGTGAAGTAAGAACATATGCAGGAGTGTCCAATATGTTCCAAATTCAATTAGGAGTTCGTCAGGGGTGTGTTCTATCCCCTCTACATTTTATAAAATATATCGACCACATCTGTAAAATAACAAGTACCAACGAAGAAGATAACATAAAAGAGGTATTGAACGAACTACTCTTTGCAGGTGATCAAGTACTAATAGCGACAAGAAGAACAATTGCAAGAACATATTAGCAGATTCCACATTACATGTCAACAATTCAAAATGAAGACTAACATTGAAAAGACAGAAATAATGGCAGTAGCAAAGAAAGAAAAAAGTATTCAATACATTCGTTATTACCGTTGCAAGGAGTGTTCCAAGATGGAAAGATATACGCAGGGGACATACTGTGATCTTAACTTATTACGTTGCGGTAAGGATTAGCTGGAACGGCCTTTTAAAAAGCAAATCGTGCTGGTAAATAGGTAAATAATAAACATGGGTTTCTGATTGTTATTTAACGCTAGGAAAATAACCAATAAAACACTACAAACAAAATGTTTTTATTCTCTCATTTGTATTACGAGTATGTTTGCGAATGTTTTGTTCTTGATTTCGCAAAGTGTGTGGGCTCTTATTTTGGCATAATGTAAAGTAACCCATAGCATTTATTAATGCCGTAGGGGTGTGAGATCTTAGCGATCTCATATTTCAGAGGTTCTGCAAATGAGGGCGGTAGCCATCTCCTATCCCTCGCAGTCTTTACTTCCCGGATTAATCCGGTACCCACTTAAGGCTGGGTCGACCTAGGGAGCCGTTGCGATCTGAAAAACATTTCCAAATCAACTGGGGAATGAACCCAGGACCACTCACATACGAAGCCATAGTCATTGAAGGTACTTTTAGCCATTCCTATTCTCCTTTTAACTTCTGTTTCACATCTGCCATCATTTGTGACTATGTGTCCAAGATATTGATACTGTTTTACTTGTTATAGTTTCTCTCCCTGTAGGCATGGACATATCTCTAACTAAATTTCAAAAAGGAGTGTAATAAATTGTCATCATTACCTGTGATGGAAAAACAGTATACATTTTTACACCAGTCTGGTGGGGCAATAAATATGCATTGATGAATCAAATATAGTTCGCGGGCTGTATGTGGTCCATTATTATCCTAAGTCAACATATTTTCCGATGAACAGCAGTAGCATATGTGATATGGTCAGCGGCGTGTTATCTATTCTTACATTTCAGATTCAATCTGCACCTTAACTTGAATTTGTTTATATGATGATAGATGGAAGTTTTCTGAATGCCACTGACATAATTCAACATTAAATATGTCTCGTTTAAGGTACCTGCAGGGAAGGAATAGAAGAACCTGCAGGGAAGGAATACAAGGCATCTGCAGGAAAGGAATAGAAGCACCTGCAGAGAAGGAATACAAGGTATCTGCAGGAAAGGAATAGAAGCACATGCTAGAAAGGAATAGAAACAACTGCAATGAAGGAATAGTGGTACCTGCAGGGAAGGAATACAAGGCATCTGCAGAAAAGGAATAGAAGCACATGCAGGGAAGGAATACAAGGCATGTGCAGGGAAGGAATAGAAGCACATGCAGAGAAGGAATACAAGGTATCTGCAGGAAAGGAATAGAAGTGTGTTTAACAAGAGAACAAAGGGAAATATAAGCATGTAAACTCTTGCATGCGACATTTACTGGAAGGAATGGGAAGGGGGGACTGAGTACCCAAATATTTCCCTAGATAACAATATTGTCTGTGAACAAACAATGTTTGTGCTCATTTGATAAATCCCGATCCATGAAATCCAAGACCAAACTCTCAATTTAGAATCGAACCATGATCAAACAGTCTAGTAAGACAATGAAGAATAACTTCGAATTCAGAGAGAGTGGGCATAAATAGCAGGAACGTAGACAAGACTTTCTTACGTAAGGAAGGATGAGAGTTCATATTAGGCTTTATACTTAAGGATTTTTCTTTCTATGAAAAGTGGGAGGGCGGGGGTTGTTGATGATACCTTTCTTCAGTAGGGAATTGCTAAAGAAAAAGAGGGCTGTTGATCGTACCTTTTTCAGTAGAAAAATTGCTAAAGCGAAGGAGAGGTTGGGTAAGCTAACTATATTATTTTGTTTCGTATTAATAATTGCAATGTGCTAATGTTCGAGGAGGTGTGAGGGGGAGATGGGTGGGAGCTGTGAACCATATCTCCTCTCACATTCATATCTGAAGACTAGAGCTGTGAACCCTACATATATCTCCTCTCACATTCATATCTGAAGACTAGAGCTGTGAACCCTACATATATCTCCTCTCACATTCATATCTGAAGACTAGATAAATAATAACAATTCACACATCTTGTTTAAACAGTTGCAGACCTCCGTAACGCTTGTCGGAGATCTGTTAACACTTCAAGTAGTGAATCCCTGTGTTTACTTTCCTTCCTCAAAAACGCAAACATTTCAATAAAGGGGTTGCTCGCTATTACGGCACGCCGCACGGTGTCAGTTGTTAAACACTAATGGAAATACATACAGAATTCTCCAACCAGGACGATGTTAAAACACGCAGAATCCAGGCTTTCCCGTCTCGTTCAGTGGAGTTCTGATTGTGAATCACGCGGACCATTGTAACAAATCACCGGCAATAGTTAACCTTGGACTATCACTTGAGAGTGAGTTTTAAATTATTTCATGGGAACTTCAGATTATTTTCTTGTTTCTGCAGTAATTAGGTGCACGGTCCGTCTTAAAATTCGTTCAGTAACTTACTACAGGTAAGATGGAAGCAAAGAAATGTGTTAAATAGTGTTCATTTTTAGCCTAATTATTATACTTAATCATATGTTGTATTATTACATAATACACGTAATCATGTGTTGCATTATTACATAATACACGTAACTGAATATTGTATTATTACACAGTACACGTAATGTTGTGTTTTATTATTAAATAATATGCATTGTCGTATGTTTTATTATTACATAAAATACGCAATGATGTAGATTTTTAAAATTACATAATTCACGTAACAGTATGTTTTATAATTACATAATACACACAATGGTGTATTTTATTGTTACATAATACACAATAGTGTATTTTAAAATTATATACTAAATGCAATACAGTGTTTATTATTACTTGATACACCTAATAATGTTTTATTATTACATAATACATATAACTGCATGTTTTACTATTACATAATAACTGATAGTTCCATCTCTATGTTGGAGTGTATCCAACATTACAATTACTGCTAGTTCTAGCTGTATGTTCGAGTGTAGCCACCATTACATGATGACTGATCGTTTCAATTTTTTGATGGAGTGTATCCACCATTACACGATGCCTGATAGTTTAAGTCCTTTGGTCGAGTGTATCCATTATTACACGATGACTGATAGTTTAAGTCCTTTGGTCGAGTGTATCCACCATTACACGATGTCTGATAGTTTAAGTCCTTTGGTCGAGTGTATCCATTATTACACGATGACTGATAGTTTAAGTCCTTTGGTCGAGTGTATCCACCATTACACGATGCCTGATAGTTTAAGTCCTTTGGTCGAGTGTATCCACCATTACACGATGCCTGATAGTTTAAGTCCTTTGGTCGAGTGTATCCATTATTACAAGATGACTGATAGTTCCAGTTCTTTAATGGCTGATAAAAAATCTTCTAAACCGACGCTAGTACTCATTTATTGTGATTCAAAATTTAAAGTATAGTTCCTTTATTTTTGATATAGTAATGCAATCATCACCCACATTAATCCTAATTTTATTTATACCTGATGTTTCTCGTAAGGAGTTGAACATGTCCGTACTATCCATTACTACCACCAGAGACTGTAGCAGAGCAAGCTTGCCTGTCCACTCTATTATTACCTTGATCACCCACATAACCGCGCACGCAAATGGACGATACGCATTTCAACCTCAAACTCTCGAATGCCCCAAGTCAACATTATTCTCGAATGCCCCAATTCACCATTATTCACGAATGCCTTAATTCACCCCTATTCTCGAATGCAATCTATTTGTATTTTTCTGATCTGTTCATTAAGTCACTGAGGATGCAGACATGAGTCGCCCTCTGTGTACACATTCAGATGTCAACGTCAGCACTGAGGTAAAGAACAGTATAGTAAAAGATAGTGACACATTTGTAAGACTGCGAAAAAAATGTATGCAGAAGAAGGGGAATAACAACTCCTTTATGCCCGTGAAACATGGACAGTGTATGCCAGACACGCTAGAAGACTCAACCACTTCCACCTAAGCTGCTTTAGTAACATACCCGACATTTATTGGCGGGATAAATTACCAGACAGTGAAGTACTGATGAAATTTAAGTCTATAAGCTTACATAGAATGTTTATGAAGACGCACACACACTGGGCAGGACACATGGTCTGTATGAAAGAATATCTACCAAAAACGTTGTTATATGGAGAACTCCAGACTCGTTACCGCAAGGCAGGTTAAAGACACTCTGAAGACATCACTGAATCACTTAAAAATAGACACACATTAATTTGAGAATCTTGCACAATACAGACCCGACTGGCTTAGCAGAATCAAGAGTTGTGCAGCAGCTGCAGACAACTTCAGAAACAATGATGCGCAACAAAAACGTGCTAGAAGAAAAGCAAGAGCTGCTTAATAGCCCACAAACTCCTCCCACACATGATCAAAGACTGGTAGACAATTCCAAACACGCATAGGACTCATTAGTAACAGTTGGGCACATTGAAGATATCATCATCTTCATCATTATCCCAGTTGAGCTGCATGGTCATCATCGAATTCGACGAACGAGCAGCGCTAATCCAGATCAAGGCTTTGAACACTGACATTAATCCTCACATTCATTCTGCTTGTAGTCACAGCTAATGCGTCATTCTCCTCTTTGATGGAATCAATCGGCATGGTATATGTGACATTTTGTGCTGCTTGTGTTGTACATGGGTACACAACTAAAAGAAACAATATTAGTTCTGTGACCTGACATATATGTAGTAAAAGATGCATAAGTGATGATGGGTTTGGGATTGACTATGTATTATGTAGAAGATGAAAGTGTCAGGTTAAAATCTGGCATGCTGGACCGCTGTGTGCAGATAAGCCGCTGTGTGCTGATAAGCTGAAATAACTATATATATATTATTAGTATGAGGTGTGAGTGTACGTTATCCAATTGGGTATATTGGATAATATTATCATTATCGTTATTCCGTGGGTGAGTGCCTACGCCCACGGAATAACGATAATGATAATATTATCCAATATACCTAATTGGATAACGTACACTCACACCTCATACTAATAATCCAGATTTTTGCGTTAGATTAGAAACTTTTATCAAAGAAATGAACACTTGCTATGCAGGTGAATACTTTGCTATAATTGTATATAATATTCGCACACATATTGTTATATTGCTGGATATAGGGTGAACTTTTGCTAAACATGTAGATTATAACAGCTGATTCAGTAGATACTGATGCTGTTGAGGGGAGTAATTTACTATCAGGGAAAAATATTGATTGTCACACAGGTAGATGACATAGACAAGTTGATGATATTGCTACAAGTACCAAATTTCACTAAGGTAAATAATAATATCACTCGAATATGGTATTGCTAGAGAGATGGATAATATTGCTACATGTATATAATATCAATCACTGCACTTAATATTGCTACACAGGTAAACAATATTGATATATGTTGAAAATAGTGCTACATAGATTTGGTAATATTGCTACAGGTAGATGATATGTCTATAGATAGATGATATTGCGACACATCTTGATAATGTTGATAAACAGATATAACGTAGCTATGCAAGTGGTAATTTGCGATATAGGTACACGATATAGCTATTATATAACGTACAAAAACAGAAGTTATGAATATTAGCAAGTCAGCAATACCAATGGAGAATACATCAAAGTGAAACAAGCCAAAGAATGGCAACATTTTTTCCGAAAATGGAAGACGACAGAGAAATAGAAACAAGGTGCCAGAAAGCAAACACAGTGACCTACCAACTGTCACCGTTACTTCTTCACCCAAAGATCAAGATTGAAAATTAAAATAAAAAAATCAGATAATATTTACAATTTGTATACCACCACTCTGCTACCAAATGTCAAACATGGTTTTTAACAGAATCGCAGCAAGGAAAATCGTTACATGTGAAATGGAGTGTCTGAGAAAAGCTGCAATGGTTAAAAACTAGATAAAATAAGAAACGAAGAAATTAGGATAAAAGTTGGTATAATATCATGTATTTAACATATTTAAAGACAGCAAGTAAAATGTTTCGGTCACTTTATGGGAATTAACCCAAACCAGAAACCAAGAAGAGCATATAACAAAAGAATATCCGGGCGTAAAGCGAAACGGTAAACCAAGAAAACGGTGAAAAGAAACATCGAGATAGACTTGAACAAACATGAACTAAATGCAACCAGGTGACACATCTGGCCTTGGAACTACAGCTTAAGCACCCACTCCTACGCTTAACAGCAAATGTGAATACGATCAACCATTATTCACCTGGGGACAGACAATAGACAGTAGATATATCTAGACAGTAGAATAATCCTGCTATACAGGTGCACAATGTTGATATCACCAGTAGACAAAAAAGTCAGGATATTTAGGCAGAATTTCAATCAAGGTAATTCTAATTTATTGCGCAGGAAGATGTTTTTTCTAGTGCAGGTAGATTATTTTAATCATATTAGCGATATATCGTACACATAGAAATTCTGATGAAGGTATCAACACCATTTTATCAGTTGTATCATGCTATATTATCTAGTTGCTTGCCATACTTCTTAGAATGTGACTTTCATAAAACTAGCACAATTTAATGTATAGTATTGTACTCTCTACATGTATGGTATTTAACTGTATCAACGTATGGTATTGTACTCACTACATGTATGATATTGTACTCTCTGAACGTACTGTATTGTACTCACTGTATGTATGGCATTGTATTATCTGATCGCGTGATATTGTACTGTATATATGTGTGTCATTGTACTTCCCACGGTATTTTACTCTCTATATGTATGTAATCGCATTCTCTATATATATGGTATTGTACTCTCTGAACGTATGGTATTGTACTCACTATATGTACGGTATTATATTCTCTGAAAGTGTGATATTGTACTCTCTGAACGTATGGTATTGTACTCTCTGAACGTATGGTATTGTACTCACTATATGTACGGTATTATATTCTCTGAAAGTGTGATATTGTACTCTCTGAACGTATGGTATTGTACTCTCTGAACGTATGGTATTGTACTCACTATATGTACGGTATTATATTCTCTGAACGTATGGTATTGTACTCTCTGAACGTATGGTATTGTACTCACTATATGTACGGTATTATATTCTCTGAAAGTGTGATATTGTACTCTCTGAACGTATGGTATTGTACTCTCTGAACGTATGGTAGTGTACTCACTATATGTACGGTATTATATTCTCTGAACGTATGGTATTGTATTCTCTGAACGTATGGTATTGTACTCTCTGAACGTATGGTATTGTACTCACTATATGTATGATAGTTTACTTTCTATTGATCATCTTCAGTTTCATGAGATTCAACCAGTGTGTACGACGATATGCCAGTATTACATTGTATTATCACTACGAACAGTGAACTATGTCCACATATAAAGATCTGTATGAGGGTTTTCTGCTATACTCTGTTCACTTTAAGAGTGAAGTGGATCAATGATTCTGATTGGTTGTTGAACTAGAACGCATTATGATCATTATACTAGATTGTTAAGTGCCCAATAATAGTTTTTAAATTTCGTTTTTAAATGTGTTGTTTTAAATGTTGTTTAAATATTGTTTTAGTTGTTTTAAAATGTTTTAAATAATGTGATTTTACATGTCTTCAGCTGTTTACAAATCACATGTTGTCGCGGAATAATACGGGGGTGTGTTTTGACCCACTTCACTTTTAAAGCGAACAGAGTATAGAACTAAAGGTAGTGCTTTAGTTGAGCAGAGGGGAGTTTACATGGCGGCAACCTCCATCATGATAACGGATATAAGAGTATTATGACAACATTCAATGTCATCTTTTTGTTCATTTCGTTTTCACATATATTTACGTTTTTATGTACTTCCTTGTCCTGTCCTTCCGGCATTTCGCATAACCACATTTCACTCGGACACGTTTGTGTGTCGCTGTAATTTCTACTCGTCGTATTTTGATGTTATGTGTTTAATTTGATAAAGGCTTTTCGGTAGATATGTCGATTATGTCCTTTGTATTGTTATTTATATGATTATATCATATATATTGTTGTGTGTATTATTTCACGTGAACATGCGGCAGTGGTAGTGTGTTAGTCGTCGTTCAGTAAGACTTCATTACCTGTTTCCCACGTAAGCACTTTTGACGACATTAAACTTGATTTCTAGCAGTATAACAATACGAGATATAGTAGTTATAGACTCTCAGTGCATGCTTAGAAAAATTAATAGGTGGTTCAGACACGAGAATGTAGATGGTTCAGACACGAGAATGTAGATGGTTCAGACACGAGAATGTAGATGGTTCAGACACGAGAATGTAGATGGTTCTGACACGATAATGTAGATGGTTCAGACACGAGAATGTAGATAGTTCAGACACGAGAATGTAGATGGTTCAGACACGAGAATGTAGATAGTTCAGACACGAGAATGTAGATGGTTCAGACACGAGAATGTAGATGGTTCAGACACGAGAATGTAGATGGTTCAGACTCGAGAATGTAGATGGTTCAGACACGAGAATGTAGATGGTTCAGACACGAGAATGTAGATGGTTCAGACACGAGAATGTAGATGGTTCTGACACGAGAATGTAGATGGTTCAGACACGAGAATGTAGATAGTTCAGACACGAGAATGTAGATGGTTCTGACACGAGAATGTAGATGGTTCAGACACGAGAATGTAGATAGTTCAGACACGAGAATGTAGATGGTTCAGACACGAGAATGTAGATGGTTCTGACACGAGAATATAGATGGTTCAGACACGGGAACGTAGATGGTTCAGACACGAGAATGTAGATGGTTCAATACACGAGAATATAGATGGTTCAGACACGAGAATGTAGATGGTTCAGACACGAGAATGTAGATGGTTCAGACACGAGAATGTAGATGGTTCAGACACGAGAATGTAGATGGTTCAGACACGAGAATGTAGATGGTTCAGACACGAGAATGTAGATGGTTCAGACACGAGAATGTAGATGGTTCAGACACGAGAATGTAGATGGTTCAGACACGAGAATGTAGATGGTTCAGACACGAGAATGTAGATGGTTCAGACACGAGAATGTAGATGGTTCAGACACGAGAATGTAGATGGTTCAGACACGAGAATGTAGATGGTTCAGACACGAGAATGTATAGTACATTGAGTATTTTAATTCTCCGAGATTTATTGTCCTGGACATGTGGGAGTTCATGATATGAAAGAACTTACACGTTCATAGGCACCAATAATTGAGCAATTTTTTAAATGATGAAGAATGACATTAAGGTAATTTCAGGAACACTATCTAAATTAGGCCACGAGACTAGAAAAGATGTCATAATGTGACTTAAGAGTTTGAAACTACCCCATATAACGGGACCCCTGAGTGAGTGAAGTGTAATTTACATAAACTAGCCGTATGTATACCCTTCATACCTGTATGTCGACTCCCAATCAACACATATTCTGCATGGAACAGTTCAAGGTGAGAGAAGCAGATAGAGACAACAAAACGGATAAACAGAAAACATAAAAGAATGAACTGGTCAGGATTATTCCTGACGCATCCATATTATTGAAGACAGTAATCGCTGGAGGACTTTGCGTTCATGCATTCAATGTATTACTGATGATGTTAGTCCGTCGTAATCGCTGGAGGACTTTGCGTTCATGCATTCAATGTATTACTGATGATGTTAGTCCGTCGTAATCGATGATGACCAACAACTCAACCATAATAATAATAACAATAAATAATAACAGTTAATAGTGCGATTTTAAATGACTAACAAGTTCAATGCGTGTACAAAATGTTATATTACAGAATTGACAACACAAGAAGGTATCTATGTGAGGTTGAGATGTTTTTTTCTTTTCTACGTGTCCGCTTCTGTCTTGCAGTATCTTGTCTGGACTATTCCGCCGCTAGTGCTCCCGTTCTAATGCTGTAACACCATGCTGTTCTATCCTGAGCGAGGCTCTCCCAAGCGCCTACGTCAATGTTAAGATGTATTACTACTACATACCTGTCTGGTTATGGATGTTCTCCTTATATGGTTATGATAATGCCGGAAGGGATTGAGCACCCATGAATTAGAACAGAGTGTGTTAATATTGATTCCGAAAACTAAACAGCATAGAAATACGGTGCTAGCTTAATATTTTCTCGAACAACAGGCTATCTATGGAACATGAAGCATGTCCACGCTTGCCGCCTTTACTTTTTCATAATATATGATACCTACGACGCTCTAGAAATCGCTTGTCTTCTTTCTACGCGAATTTCAATTGAAGTGGAAAATAGAACCCGGAACATCCGAAGAGACCAGTGCGTAATAAAAACATTACAGTATAGTAATGATGATGGTAATAATAATAATTATTATTATAATTATAAGGTGATAGTAATTACAGTTATTGTCACCACCGCCACCCTTAATATCATCGTCGTCATTGCCGTTATCAACAAGATCATTATCGCTAGAGCGATCCGTAACATCATCACCATAATCACTATCACATTAATCATCATCATCATTAATACTGTCGGCAGTCACAAAAAGGCAGCGGTTGTTCGATACTGTTGAATATTGATCTATCGATTTCAAGACTGAGACGCGTGATGTGAGTCCTCTTCTTTTTCTTTTGTATTCTATCTTACTCTGAGAGTGGAGCCAGAATTACGGAAAAAATAGTCAAATTGTTATCTGAAATGCATATAACAAGAAAGGACTAGGGAAAGATAAACGGGGTGTGACTACTGGATCAAAGAAAATTAACGCTATAAATATATCATTGGGTCACAGTTGCAGAGATCGCAGCGCCGCCGTAAAATAACAGCAGAACCATTAAACCATGGGTGCAAGTCTGTCTAGATTATATTAGAAAGTATAATCATTAAAAATATTGGATGTCGAACATGAAGTAATACCACATGAAGTAATGTCGAACACCACAATCTCCTAGTTCTGAATTTCGGGACTCCACTACTAGTTCCTATCACATCGACAATTCAGTATGGAAGATCCGTGATCAAACAACGTGTGAGTTCGTTTAAGTTGGGTTTATGAGAAATCTTCATTATCCACATCAACACCGAGACCTGATCACGGAGACATGGTTACCGAGACATGGTCACCGAGACATAATTACCAAGACATGATTACCGAGACATGGTCACCGAGACATATTTAAGGAGAAATGGTCACCGAGACATTATTACTGAGACGTGGTCACCGAGACATGTTTACCGAGAAATAGTCACCGAAACATGATTACTGAGACGTGGTCACCGAGGCATGATTACCGAGACATGATCACCGAGACATGTTTACCGAGAAATGGTCACCGAGACATGATTACTGAGAAGTGGTCACCGAGGCATGATTACCGAGACATGATTACTGAAATGTGGTCACCGAGGCATGATTACCGAGACAAGGTCACAGAGACATTTTTACCGAGATGTGGCCACTGAGACATGATCTCTGAGATATGGTCACCAGGACATGACCACCGAAATATGGTCACTGAGACATTATCACAGAGACATGAACATAGAGACATTATCACAGAGACATGATCACAGAGACATAGTCACAGAGACATGATCACATAGACATGACCACCGAGACACGTTCACAGAGATATGATCATCGTGACATGGTAACAGAGACATGGTAACAGAGACGTCACAGTGACATGGTCACAGAGACGTTACATAGACATGGTCACAGAGACATGGTCACAGAGACGTCACAGAGACATGGTCACAGAGACATAGTCACAGAGACATGGTCACAGAGACATAGTCACAGAGACATGCTCACCGAGACGACTGATAATAGATTATTCATTCTGTATAAGATGCCAGCACCATCTCACATGACACGTTCCCATCTCCGCACTCCTGCCCTCCAAGACTATAAAAACTCAGTCCCAGTCAGATGTTGCTTATGTGATCTGTTTATTATTCTATAGAGGACACTCTCCCCTCACCCCTGATCACCTCCATCTCTGTCATACTATGTATATTCATATTATCTCCAGCATCTTTTTCTTCTGGATTAAATCAGTGACCGCCCTTATTAGATTGGCACTAACTATTTTCAATACTGTGACATAAAACAACATCATTGCTCGCCAGTTAGTCTTTCTTTCCTTGCCTCTGACCTATGAATCACCAAGACAGCATATCCATATAACACTTTAGACAACCGAGTTGTTCAGTACGGTAATCCATTCGTTTCTTAGCATGCACATCTTTTTTTATTTCACGTAACATACTAAGATAGTTTGAGAGTATTGATGTGTCAGTTTACATTTCAGTCACCAAACGGGTGTCGCACATCACCACTTCTATTTCCATGCCCATTTTGGATGTTGTAGTGGGGTAGGTAGAAGATCGATCATGCACCTTCCTGTCATTAGTGTAGGCAACAAGACCCCACTCGAACGTATTACCGGTAGTTTCTCTGTTGACTAAGCCGCACTATAACAACAGACGGAAAGAGCAGCAAAGAAATACACAATAGATGTAGTAAAGTATATCAAGTCCTAGGGCAAATGACACCAATCTTCAAAAACAAAATTGTAGATTTAAGCATCAAAATAACATTATACAAATCAGTTATTATAATAACGCTGTGCTACCAAAGCCACACATGGACAACGACAGCACAAGACAAACGTAAACTTGTGACAGCTGAAATGGCATGCTTACGCAGAATCCTAAGAATATCGCTAGGAGACAGAGTGAGGAATGAGCACGTTAGACAGAGAGCTGGAACAACCCAAATCTTGGAATGTATTAAGAGACAACAGATCAAATGGTTTGCACACATCAGCAGACTACCACCAGATAGCATACCACAGCAAGCTATGCTACACAGATACATTGAAGGCAGAGCTAGAGGCCGACCAAGAAAACGATGGACCACAGAAATAAAAGAGGCGACAAATTCCACAATACACTCGTCACACAGAAGGGCCGTCTCCAGAAAACAAATTTTAAAAATGTCCCGGAGATTGTTGAGTTGAGATTAGGAAAAGACTCGCAGTTGCAACACTCAAATACACACAAATGTGAAAGCTATGACAAAGTAGGAATAACGATATTAAAGTAACCGCTTTAAGATCATGTGTTTTCCCTGTGGCAACATATGCATGTGCGACTTGGACTCTAAACAAGACAATAGTAGTCGTAACCTTCGATAACAGTTACCATGTTGTTCTGACTGGCCGACGTTGTGCTTGAACAGGGGCACGGCATGGGTGGGCTGAACAACAAAGAAATCTGTCGCAGGAGCCAGAGTTGTGCCCTGATGTCGACGACTGTTTCGGCAGCATTAGACTCGAAACACCATCGAGTCGAATGACTGCTGGAACAGAGGGCGGAGCAGTTATGGGAATGCCCCACGTGCTGTGAGGCCAGTTTCTAATCAAGAATCCCCTGTAGTGCAGTTGAGTTTTCTGAATCAACGTTTACGCACTCTGCACAAACCCACAGGTGCTCTCCTCAACGCCAGCACATAATGACAAATATAACTAAAATAGTAACCAGATATTTGCAGCTTTCAATGCAAACACTGTGGTAAGTTCATTGTTACCGAGACATCGTGACATAATTCCCGTGATGAAACAGAACAAAACTTGATAAACATCTGACAGTGTTAACATTACACAAGCACAGTGACAGAGTACTGTTGTAAAAAATAACGAAAAAATTGAGGCAAAAACATGTGGGGTACAAAGAAGGTGACAGGGAAAACATGAACGTAATAATTGCCAATAAAAATATTGAGATTTAATTTGTTACTAAATGTTTTGTATTGAAAATTCACATCTTAGACAATACGTTTAAATCAGAAGATGTCAGCTTGTCTGTTATCTTCGACAAGTTGTGCTTAGAGTTGAGAAGATGTCACACAAACATGATGTATATTTTTGTCCGGGTTGATGTCACGAAGGAAATGCTGTTGTTGTGAGTTGAATGTGATTGTCACTCTTCCCCTGGAAATGTCAGATAGTTAAGTATGTTTTGTAGTTTTTATATTCTCTAGCTGTTGTTTATTTCTAAATGTTGTTTATTTCTCATGGTTGTTTGTTGTAACACATTAATTTAATCAGAACCTTGACCCACCGAACTATTTTGAGATTATCAGTGCTTTTTATACCTTCTAATATTGATTACATTGTTATTTTGATGGTTGACATTCGGCCTTCGTGATTCTTTTCTGGGTTTCGTGATGTTATTATTGCTTCGTTGTTTGGCAGGTCGGTACAGTCTCTTGATAGTTGGATAGTAGTGTACAACAACCGGTTTGCTATCTTGCGTTTTGTTATCTTGGTGGTCATCATAGCGTCCGTGGCATCCTCCCTACCCGTTTGGTTTTCTCTTAGTGAGATTCATTCTTCTTTGCCTGCCTTGTCTTCCCTTTTGTGGATCACATTGCATCTTCTTCTTCTTCAGCGTTCATTCTCAAACTCCCACTGGATATCTCTTACAATAGCAGGACTATGGTCCTATTAGATTTCCAGAAGGATGTAGTCCAGAGAATGGAAATGCGTTGTGTCGCCGTTTTATTTGTGCCAATGGCCCGACACATCCGTCTTCATGGAAAACATTGTATCTTACTATTAGCATTCCTCTGATTCTACTGCCATTTCGAAACCTACCTCAGTATTTCTTAGCCTATATTATTCAGTACTCAAGTTACTATCTATAGCACTTCTCATCTTTGCCGCCCTCTGGTCTCATCTCTATCGTTTAATTATTATACAGTCACATCTCGGGGTGACAGCATGGCCTGGTCCTGTAAAACCTGTTTACAATGACGGATTTACTGCGTGCGGTACAGACAAAGGGTAATGGATATTGGGTGGGGATCTTGAGAGAAAATAGGGATGAGGTATAAATAATTGTTGTGGAGTGATTTGTAAATTTGTTCTCGCCTCCTCCCCCGTGCGTACAATATTATCTTCTTCCCTCACCCTTCTTTGGGTCTTCTCTCCCCCCTCCTCTAAGTTTTCAATCCTCCTTTCTCTACTGTTATCGTGAACGGTGTTCATAATATATATTCAAATGTGTTCACAATCTATATTCATCTGTGTGTCATTTGACGTATTCCTTCCAGAACGTTGTCTTCCCAATGAACTCTCTGAACCTCTCTCTGTCATGGGCGATGTGGCTTGCATTTTCTAGCGATGTATTCATGTCAGTCCATCGTCTTCTTGGTCTGCCCTTTCTCCTCTACCCAGGTACTCTTCCCTCCATTATTTGTCTTTCTAAACAGTTGTGTCTCTTTATATGACCAAACAGGCGTAGTTTTCTTTTTGTTATTGTGTTTAGTAACCAACTCTCCGGAATATTCAATGTGTTTATACTCGTAATATCTGAGTTTCTGATTTTATCCTTCCATGATATTCTAAGTATCTTCCTGTAGCATTTCAGCTCGAAGGCGTTGATCCTCTTAGCCGCTGTTTTACTTAGAGTCCATGTTTCATAGCCGTATGTTGCAACAGGAAAAAAAAAATTCGTAACATTAGCACTTTCGTTTCTATTTTGTTGTTCTTCCATATGTTTTTCAGCCGTGTTATTTTGCAATATGCCATTGCCAATATCTTCCTTATTTCTGCCATGCAGTCTCCTGCACCGTTGATGTTTGCTCCTAAGAATTCAAATTTATCCACACAAATACATCTCGGTAAGCAGAGTTTGTAGTAAATCTTGATTCCAGCCTCGCCTCATCTGTGTACACAATCTATATTGAACTGTGTTTACGATCTATATTCAACTGATCATTATTTTAAGAGTCATGCTGTTGTACCATTTACTTTAACTCTACTAGATAGCACATTCCAGATAGTACATGATCCTTAGATTGGTCTCTTTATTAATGAGGCTTGAGGCAGTAAGTCTTATGATCATGGTGTTCCTCCTTCGCAAGCGAAGATGAGCATGACATGAAAAACAATAAATGTGATGAACAAGCAGAAAAAAACATTAGATGTGTGACTGTCTAATTTTGGTGTGTAAGTTCGTAGGTTCCCCATGAGCGCGATTCGTGCCACGAAAGTTCTATTTTAGTACATGCAGGAGTGCAAAGGGTCCGGTGTAGGAGAGTTTTCGGATTTGTACTTCAGTTGGTCGTTTATAAATTGCGTGCAGTGTTCTCTCTTTTCCAAATTTAGTGATGCCAGCAGTGATCTGGGTGTGCCAAGCTGAGCAATCAAGGCTGTAGTCTACCAGGAGCTAGGATCGATGCTGTAGTGCTTGAAATAATATTTTAGGTGATCCTTAAAGCGCTTGTTCTGCCCTCCGCTTGAACGTTTACACAGTTCCTATAGAATAATCTCTTTGGAATGCGCCTGTCTGGCATACGGATGATGTGACCAGTCCAGCGGAGATGGGACCTAGTCAGCAGGGCGAAGGACAGAGGCATCGAAAAACCAGACGTATTGGCAAGAAACGTTGTGGTTGAGGCCGTATTGCCGAGAAGAGATAGAGTTTGATTCACAACAGGTTGTCGTAGATATGCTACAGAATGAAAAAAGATGGGACAGGATGTAATTATGTATACAGAACAATAGAGATAGAAGTGACCAGGAATTAGAGCAAAAAAAGTGTGTCCTCTGATAATATCCCAAGATAACCTAATCACCATTTATCTAATAGTGTGAAAACTCAGATGTAACCGAATGAAACATGGTTAGTTATATCCCATGTGATGTACCGCTGGTATCTGTCCAAGAGTAAAATTTGAATATTCCATGTATTCTTACTTTTTCTCTCTCTCTTCCCTCCCCCATTTTTCCTAAACGATATAGAGAAATAAAGAATACAATATGCGAGTCATATCCCATTTAACAACTTGGTCCGTACCTACGAAATATCTATGTAATAACAGAAATTAACTAAGCCATATATACCGCAAAAAAAAAGAAAAGAATAAAGCATAAATAGAACTGAGGATTTTGAAACGTGTTGTTAAATAGGGAAGTTTGTTTTAAGAGAATGTGCTATAGAGGGACTTCATTGATAGGTTTTGCTGGACAAAGAGAAACACGGTATATATCGATTAGGAAACCTTCTGACTGAAGACGAGTGAATCACATGATTGCTGTCACGCTCAGGCGACGTACGAAGGGAATCCAAACAATTACTGCAGCAAGTCATTTTCAACAGGAAATGTTGATGGCATGCGTAATCAAGTGATAGAATGTTGATGTAGTCGAATTTGATGTATTCAAGGAGCTTGAATGATGGATTATTTAGGTGGTTAGAATGTTGGCGTAAGCAAGTGATTCGAATGTTGGAAGTAATCGGCGTAAAGAAGTTGGAGTGTTGGTATAACCAAATTGTTAGAATGATGGTGTAGTCAATGAGTTAGAACAGAGGTTCCCAAAGTAGGTGGTACTGCCCCCCTCCCAGTGGACTATGAAGCCTCCGGGGGGGGGCGATAGTGAGTTCAGAAGCAATGGGGTTCATGCGATCTAGGGGTCCTTATATCATAATTAATAATATATATTTAAAAATTAAGTATTTTACGATTGGATAATCATTGACAATATAAATTCTGCATTTTAATTGAACTTATATCTGTCTTACACGATCAATTTTTTCATCAATTTTCTTGTTCAATTATTTAATAATTTGAAAATTGGCAATGTCTGATAGAAACAGATATCAATTTTCTATCAAAGAGAAAATAGAGCATGCACGTGTGTGTATAATAGCTTATGTTTACAATAACATATATATTCGTTATATTTCATTATATTACGTTATATTTTCGTTATAATAAGACTGTTTTTGTAAATGAAAGCGGAACCCGACATTATCCAAATTTTAAAAATGCATCAGGCTCAGATTCACAATAATTTATTATTTTTGCTTTGTATTTTTATTTTGTATTTTTACTTTATATGTTCGCAATAAACAATTTTGTAATATATTTTATGGTGTTTTAATTACTACAATAAGATTCCTACTAATGTAATGCAATCTCTTAATATGTATTCCGAACTTTCGTATTTAAACTATTGTATGAAACTGCATAATTCTATTCCAGCAAACACTTTACAATCTTTACATATGGGTTAACCTATGGGAATAATGTGCCCAGAAATTTCCAATGGACATGAATAAGTCGTTGGAAAATGCAAGCCACATGGCCCAAGACAGAGAAGGGTTCAAGGAGTTCATTGGGGAAACAATGTTCTGGAGAGAATACGTCTCATGATAACAACATATGGTTATGTTTCATCACAAACGGTATATCAATAACTGTGCTCTTCTTCTTCTTCTTCTGCGTTCATTGTCACACTTCCACTATATCTCTCTTTTCGAAGGGTAGCGGCCCTGCTAGATTTTCGAAGGACAGCGGCCCTGCTAGATTGTCGCAGGATAGCGACCCTGCTAGATTTTCGCAGGATAGCGGCCCTGCTAACATGCTAGATTTTCGCAGGATAGCGGCCCTGCTAGATTTTCGCAGGATAGCGGCCCTGCTAGATTTTCGAAGGATAGCGGCCCTGCTAGATTTTCGCAGGATAACGGACCTGCTAGATTTTCGCAGGATAGCGGCCCTGCTAGATTTTCGAAGGATAGCGGCCCTGCTAGATTTTCGAAGGATAGCGGCCCTGCTAGATTTTCGAAGGATAGCGGCCCTGCTAGATTTTCGAAGGATAGCGGCCCTGCTAGATTTTCGCAGGATAGCGGCCCTGCTAGATTTTCGAAGGATAGCGGCCCTGCTAGATTTTCGAATGATAGCGGCCCTGCTAGATTTTCGAAGGACAGCGGCCCTGCTAGATTTTCGCAGGATAGCGGACCTGCTAGATTTTCGAAGGATAGCGGCCCTGCTAGATTTTCGCAGGATAGCGGCCCTGCTAGATTTTCGCAGGATAACGGCCCTGCTAGATTTTCGCAGGATAGCGACCCTGCTAGATTTTCGCAGGATAGCGACACTGCTAGATTTTCGCAGGATAGCGGCCCTGCTAGATTTTCGCAGGATAGCGGCCCTGATAGATTTACGCAGGCCGTAGTCCAGAGAATGTGAATGCGTTTTGTTGTAGTTTTAATTGCGTCAGTGGACGGAGACACATCCATCTTCGGCATAATAACTGTGTTCAAGATGAAGCACTTTTATTGACCACTAATTTTGTATATAATTTAGAGGCATAGGCAGTAATATATCATTAGTTATTGTTTACGATGAAAATATTAAACGGCTTGAGCGAGGAAAACTGATAATCGGGGGGGGGGGGGGGAGGAAGTGGGGTGCGTTGTAACATTTTTATCTTGCAATGTGGGAGGTGGCGGGAGAAAGCTGGGGAACCTACGGCTATATTGATAGAATGGTCAAATGGTTAGAATGATGTTGTAGTGGCATGTTAGTATATCGATGTAGGCAAATGTTAGTATATTGCTGTAGGCAAGTGTTAGTATATTGCTGTAGGCAAGTGTTAGTATATTGCTGTAGGCAAGTGTTAGTATATTGCTGTAGGCAAGTGTTAGTATATTGCTGTAGGCAAGTGTTAGTATATTGATGTAGGCAAGTGTTAGTATATTGCTGTAGGCAAGTGTTAGTATATTGATGTAGGCAAGTGTTAGTATATTGCTGTAGGCAAGTGTTAGTATATTCATATAGGCAAGTGTTAGTATATGTATATAGGCAAGTGTTAGTATATGTATATAGGCAAGTGTTAGTATATTGATGTAGGCAAGCATTTATATATTGATGTAGTCAAGCAGTTATATATTGATGTAAGCAAGTGTTAGTATATTGATGCATGCAAGCATTTATATATTGATGTAGGCAAGTATTAGTATATTGATGTAGGCAAGTGTTAGTTTATTGATGTAGGCAAGTATTAGTATATTGATGTAGGCAAGTGTTAGTTTATTGATGTAGGCAAACATTTATATATTGATGTAGGCAAGTGTTAGTATATTGATGTAAACAATGTGTTAATGTTTTCTCGGTACACTGCCGTGAGTTTGTCATCCTGAAATGAAACTATTAAATGGATTCGAAAGAGTTCTACTGCGTGAAGTTCTGTGTGATCGAGACAAACCAAACAATAAGGATGACGATGAACATGAAAGTCATATAGATATTTCAGCAAACGTGTTTTCTTTTTCTCTTGAAGATATTATTTTTTAAATCCTAAAGTGCTGAATATTGTGATGCGAAAACGTCGTTTAAGATTGTGTGATAGGATCAATCAATCAACCAAAAATCAATCAATCAATCACTCAAGTGCCATGTTGAATGGCGTAGGCGATAATGTTTCGCCTCGACTCTCTGTCACTTGTGTTGTGAATAAGCTTGGTTGGTGAACCTCTACCGTGCCACAATACTAGTCCATCTAGTAACTTTTCTCTTTGTCGTCCCTTATCTCTTCTCCCTTTAATCTTTCCAGTGGTTATTAAGTGTTAAAGCTGTGTTCATCTCAGCAAATGCCCTTCAAATCTTGACTGACTGCCCCTAAAGTTTGATAAGAATGATCTTTTTACGCCAACATCAATGTGATCCTCTGCATTAGTTTTCTTAGCTGTCCATGTTATATTTATATTTTTCTCAGAAATCACATCTCTATAGTCTCTAATTCACTTTGAATTTTTTTGTTTACAGTCCATGTTTCACATCCATAAAAAATAATTGGTTCGATACAACATCTCAGCACTTGAATTCGGGTCTGCATTGGTAGTCTTCCATTGCACAAAATGGTTCTCATTTTTTGGATTGCTGATTTGGCTTGTGCTGTTCGATTCTTTATCTCACTTGAGCATCTACCTTCTGTTGTTAACAGGGTGCCAAGATATTTCACTTTCTCAACTTGTGTTAATTTTGTGTCGTTAATTATTATGTTGCATCTTGGTGGTGTATGTATCTTCGAGACACCCATTATTTATGTTTTGTTCTTGTTTAAACTGAGGCCTTTGTTTTCACTTTCTTTCACAATGGGACTCCTTGAATGAAATTCTGTGATTCATCGTATCATAATACTTTCAGAGTGTTTGATTTATTTTACTATTACTGGACATATTCTTGTTGTTTCACTTATTTTAGATAGCGGGAAATTTTTTTTTTTTTTTTTGTGTGTGCTGAAAACCTGGAAACATTGGTTCTATATGATACTTGAAAACATAAATTAATTAAGTGGTAAACATTTGGTTATCTATAGCAGAAGGAAAACATTTATTTTGAAAGACAACTGGAACACAATTTTAAAATAAATGCAACTTGGGAATCATTTATTTTATATGGGTTGAGGGTGGGGGACGTGTCTGTTATATGAAACCAACAATAAAACGTGTTTTTATTGGATTTTGTCTATCTATCTATTCGCTAAACACTTTGTTGACTTTCAGCCATGAAAGTTGCTTTGCGTCAGTGGTAGAAGGGTTTTCTGCATATTGCTGAATATAACTGCTGTTGAATGTAATGTGGAATTAGTCGCTTCTATTGTTTCGGTGGTCGATCGTTTTCTCGTTCGGCCTCTAGGCCTGCCTTCACTGTAACTGTGCAGCATAGCTTGTTGTAGTATGCTGTCTGGTGGTAGTCTCCAATCAGAAGTCATGATCATATAACAGGGGACATTCGCCAACGACTAACTGACTAACTAGCTCAGAAAAACGCACTCGATCTATTTTAATGAGTAAAGTATCTATATTGTGATGGAGTACGCTACATTCAACATTCGGATTTTGTCAAATTTTGTTATACCGGATCTTTTTACCACCAGGGATAGCGGAGTTTGATTCGACGAATCCCAATCTCCGACGCAAGGACAACCTGTTTAGGATGATCTACTTCTTAAAATATATATCGTATGGCGTTGGTTATCAATGTCTAAATTAAATGAAATCGAAATGCCTGACAATTTCCCTGGTTGCTATTTAACTACCATATCCAGATTACCATAGCTCATGTAACGTCATTTGAGGCATGGAAAAAAACCCCAAAAAACCCCGAGTAACATGCCTTCTTTCGATACAACCAGATAATCCAATTTTTCTCGATTAAACTTGAATAATATTTGTGCCAAATTTCAACCCATTAGAACTTTTTTTAAAGTCAGAATTTGTGTATTTGCTGTGTGCAAAATAAGTACGAAAATGTGAAAAAGACATCACATCAACAAAACAATGGAATTGCACCAATTTCATCAGTTTCACGGGTTCTGGGTTGAAAAATCATCCACGTACATAAACATCTTTAGCATGAAAACATATAACATTTTCGATGCGTTTTTAATGGTTGATATTATATATTCACAATTGAGAAATATATCTCACATACGATATTACTGTTGTGAAATTTTACCCTTTGGGTGGCAGCATGACACATATTTGTTTTAATTGATAACTTGACAACGATTTACAATGTATGATAGTAGAATCAAATATGTTCATTGGTTCACTCCCGGAAAGAACAAACTTGTATATATGCTATGAATACTAGGAAATTAAGTAGTACATGAAACAACAACTATTTGCAATCTGGGTACTTGCGATCCAGCTCATCTCGTGTTATAGCCTCAGTTGATCCAATGCGCTGTGGCACACATTAGGATAAATACACACAAATAAACTAACACAATTATATTGGATGGTCATTAAGGATCCATTTTCCTTAAAATGAAATGCTTGCGTTGAACTAACTGCCTTATAAAACGATAGCTCTGAATAGACACCCATTTTGGTTCCAATTAATGCAGGGGTTACCAAACTGGGTAATATAAAGTTGCCTTAGACATATTTGAGTGTATTTTACCATCAAATTTCTAGCAAGTGTTTCCGAGACCTAAAGAGGAGCAAACAATAGCAAAGTTATCTGCCATATATGTCGCAAGAGACTCCTATGAAAGTTGTCAGTGGAAGTGACTACCATATACTATAATCTCCGCTGTGATGCATGAGAACTGCATGGATGCAATCATCTTCTTCGTATGAACATGCCTCAAAGTAGCAAAAAGTGACATAGAAGCACTTCCTCATGATGTACCCTAAAATGAAATATTATGAAGTTCGTTTGACAAAACCTGGCTAACGCTTTATGGAACGTGTCCAAACAGTCCAGATCGAGATGGAATGATAATTCATTCATCATGATTATGTGCCGTTTCTGCAACGAAGGTTGGATGCAACAGACCTCCAGCATCCCCTGTCTCTTGTCTTGATGTTGCACTCTGCTAGACTTTAACCTGAATATCTCGTGATGTTACTCTCCCACTTGTGTCTATGCTTACCTATTGCTAGACTTCACTTGACTTTACCCTCAAGTAAGGTCTTTCACAAGGTGTCATGTCTTTTAGTATGTCCAAAATATATTATCTGCTTAAACTTTACTTCCACTAATAATAATTTCATCATACTAAGCGTTGTTTCAGCATCTTTTTTAGTCTCTTCTGTTTCCGTGATGTTCTATCTATTCTTCTATATATCCACATCTCAAAGGCATAAATTGTCTAGTAAATTTTTGTTTATTGTCCAATTTTCTGAGCCATACTTTAATATAGAATAGATGTAGCATTTATAATTCTCACTTCTATCTTGGTTGTAATGTGTTTAGAAGTTAATAATTTCCTACTACATAAGTTAATAAAGTACATGTAACTATTCCTATAATTACACAATGACCCGTTTATGATTGCAGAAGGAACTTATTATACACGGTAAACAATACATCTAATAATCACCTCTTGCCCCCCACAGCAAAAACACTGTCGCAATACAGTGCAAGACAGCGATTGACTTTGGCAGTATGACTGTCATACCCCAAGGCCGTAGACGTATAGTAAGTATAATGAGTATATTACGAAGGTAGCGTCAGCTAGACGGCAGAGCCATGCTCAAGCAAGCAGTATTGATAAAACGATATACGAAAGTTATAACAGAAACAATGATCAATCTAGAGAAGAAGAGTTTAGTTAAATTCCAGAGGCACACACAATAGAAATGAAAATACAGTAAGCCACGGTAGGGTGTCAGTCATAATCAGCAGAAAAATGTGTGCAGGGATCAAACTTGGACGAGGTTTTCACGATGTGAATGAAATCTCGACTAAGGGTGCGAAGAAACTCTAGTACAATTAATGGCTACTCGAACCAGGCTCTCAGATGAAGGAGGGTTAAGGATCAGAGGACACAAGGGACAATCAACAATCTAATTACACGATACAAAATCACTGGCAAAAGATTGATCTCGTACCAGATAGACGTAGTCGACTTAAGTCAAAATTCTTCCTTACTGTGTCCTCGTAAACTGTCATACAGGAATATGTTTTGGCCTGCAAAGTCCATAGGCACTGTGGGTTATACATCGTTATGGCGTAGAGTTAATACAAATCCGTCGCATGGAGACAGGAAGTCTGTCACTGATTAGGGAATTAAAAGAGTTAAGAGCATGCCAAAAGTAGACACGCTAGAGGTAGGTGGCCAGTGTGTAATGCAAACTGGAGAGTAGTTAGATTTGAGGTAGGTGGCCAGTGTGTAATACAAGCTGGAGAGTAGTTAGATTTGAGGTAGGTGGCCAGTGTGTAATACAAGCTGGAGAGTAGTTAGATTTGAGGTAGGTGGCCAGTGTGTAATACAAGCTGGAGAGTAGTTAGATTTGAGGTAGGTGGCCAGTGTGTAATACAAGCTGGAGAGTAGTTAGATTTGAGGTAGGTGGCCAGTGTGTAATACAGAAACCAGTTTATTTTGTTGTACGGCTGGCATAACAGCGATATAGTTACATAAATGTACCGTTTAACGGAAGTGGTAAAACATTGAAAGTACTACCACAGCTGATGTTGAATGTGTTAGACCTTTAGTGTAATTAAACTTTGATACAGCGCATTTCCACTCACTAGACTTCCAGCAGGATGTAGTCCAGAGAGTGGAAATGCGCTGTATCCTGCTGGAAGTCTAGTAGGAACGTTGTCCTCCTACAAGAGCGATCCAGTGGAACAAACGTAAAAATGTCATCACAAGTTAGTGCTTCTCTAATTATGTCCATTTATAATTCGCTATCCACTCAGCTCACTCATAAATCACCTCTCTCACAACTCACTCTCAAATCATCTCTCACAACTCATTCACAAATCATCTCTCTCAGGTCACTCACAAATCATGTCCCAACTCACTCATAAATCACCTCTCTCACTCACAAATCATCTCTCAACTCACTCATAAATCACCTCTCTCACTCACAAATCATCTCTCAACTCACTCATAAATCACCTCTCTCACTCACAAATCATCTCTCAACTCACTCATAAATCACCTCTCTCACTCACAAATCATCTCTCAACTCACTCATAAATCACCTCTCTCACTCACAAATCATCTCTCAACTCACTCATAAATCACCTCTCTCACTCACAAATCATCTCTCAACTCACTCATAAATCACCTCTCTCACTCACAAATCATCTCTCAACTCACTCATAAATCACCTCTCTCACTCACAAATCATCTCTCAACTCACTCATAAATCACCTCTCTCACTCACAAATCATCTCTCAACTCACTCATAAATCACCTCTCTCACTCACAAATCATCTCTCAACTCACTCATAAATCACCTCTCTCACTCACAAATCATCTCTCAACTCACTCATAAATCACCTCTCTCACTCACAAATCATCTCTCAACTCACTCATAAATCACCTCTCTCACTCACAAATCATCTCTCAACTCACTCATAAATCACCTCTCTCACTCACAAATCATCTCTCAACTCACTCATAAATCACCTCTCTCACTCACAAATCATCTCTCAACTCACTCATAAATCACCTCTCTCACTCACAAATCATCTCTCAACTCACTCATAAATCACATCTCTCACTCACAAATCATCTCTCAACTCACTCACAAATCACCTCTCTCACTCACAAATCATCTCTCAACTCACTCATAAATCACATCTCTCACTCACAAATCATCTCTCAACTCACTCACAAATCACCTCTCTCACTCACAAATCATCTCTCAACTCACTCATAAATCACATCTCTCACTCACAAATCATCTCTCAACTCACTCATAAATCACATCTCTCACTCACAAATCATCTCTCAACTCACTCATAAATCACATCTCTCACTCACAAATCATCTCTCAACTCACTCACAAATCACCTCTCTCACTCACAAATCATCTCTCAACTCACTCATAAATCACATCTCTCACTCACAAATCATCTCTCAACTCACTCACAAATCACCTCTCTCACTCACAAATCATCTCTCAACTCACTCATAAATCACATCTCTCACTCACAAATCATCTCTCAACTCACTCATAAATCACCTCTCTCACTCACAAATCACCTCTCTCACTCACAAATCACCTCTCTCACTCACAAATCACCTCTCTCACTCACAAATCATCTCTCAACTCACTTATAAATCACATCTCTCACTCACAAATCACCTCTCACTCACAAATCATCTCTCAACTCACAAATCACCTCTCACTCACAAATCACCTCTCTCAACTCACAAATCACCTCTCTCACTCACAAATCACCTCTCTCACTCACAAATCACCTCTCTCACTCACAAATCATCTCTCAACTCACTCATAAATCACATCTCTCACTCACAAATCATCTCTCAACTCACTCATAAATCACCTCTCTCACTCACAAATCACCTCTCTCACTCACAAATCACCTCTCTCACTCACAAATCACCTCTCTCACTCACAAATCATCTCTCAACTCACTTATAAATAACATCTCTCACTCACAAATCACCTCTCACTCACAAATCATCTCTCAACTCACAAATCACCTCTCTCACTCACAAATCACCTCTCTCACTCACAAATCATCTCTCAACTCACTTATAAATCACATCTCTCACTCACAAATCACCTCTCACTCACAAATCATCTCTCAACTCACAAATCACCTCTCACACTCACAAATCACCTCTCACTCACAAATCATCTCTCAACTCACTCATAAATCACATCTCTCACTCACAAATCATCTCTCAACTCACTCATAAATCACCTCTCTCACTCATAAATCACCTCTCTCACTCACAAATCACCTCTCTCACTCACAAATCACCTCTCTCACTCACAAATCACCTCTCTCACTCACAAATCACCTCTCTCACTCACAAATCAAATCTCTCAACTCACTTATAAATCACATCTCTCACTCACAAATCATCTCTCAACTCACTCACAAATCACCTCTCTCACTCACAAATCATCTCTGTTAACTCACTCTCGAAGCATATCTCTCAGCAGCCACTTACAAAGTACTTTCCTCATCACATATTATTTTAACATCTCTCTTAAAAGCACATCTCTTATCATTAGTCTCCCAGCACTCCTTTTAAAAGCATCTCTTTCACCACATGTCTCGTTCAGAGACTCCCGTGTTATAATCTGTTCCCTTACCCAGTACCTTCCTAACTCATCACTTACATTAATCAACAACTTTCATACTTCCTATTCCTCCAATATCATCATGTGTATGTAGTACATCCTTCATTTTTTGACCTTTTCAACTTCTCAATCTTAGAGTTTTCTCAGCCATTTCTAAAAAAAATAAATTATAACAGTCATCAGCATTTTATGTTATATTTATGTTATATTTATGTTATATTTATGTTATATTTATGTTAGTTAGTTAGTTAGTCGTCGGATCATCATCACTGCAAACCGGACACATCCATAGTTGCTCCGATCTCTCCTTGAGTGTATCCGCCATCACACTTCTGCTGACAGTACCGGTCCAATGCTGGTTGACCATCATTCTTCTGCGCCCTCCAAAATGTTCACCCCTAGCAACACCGCATCTCAATCCCTGATCCTTAATCCTAGCCATTGAAAAGGAATCATCATCCACATTCGTCTCACTCTCGCGTGTTATATCTCTTAAGGAGTTCAAAACGTCAGCACGATCCATTGCCCCATCGCCCTTTGCCACAATCGCACACGATGCCAGTTGATCCGCTCTTTCATTGCCTCGAACGCCCACATGTCCCGGCACGAAAATAAATGTAACCGCCTTCAAGCTCGCATTTCTCAAGGCCTCAATCCACTGTAAATATAAGATATTTATGTTATTTTTATGTAACATCCATGACTCACTTCTATATGTTAGCTTTGATTCTAAATGACATAAATAAAATGCAAGCACTTTGAGTAAGAATTTCCTATGTTATGAATTTCATAATTCAGAGAGGCAATCCTTCTGTTCTGGGTATGAACGAGTTATGGATAAACTAGCCTAGTGCACGCAGGAAGCAAGAAATAATCCCCGTATTGTATTTGGATTGGAATAACAACATACATATATAAATTATATTACAACACACATAAAGTAAAGTAACCTATAGCATTTATTAATACCGTAGGGGTGTGAGATGTTAGCGATCTCACATTTCACAGACTCTGCAAATGAGGGCGGTAGCCATCTCCTCTCCCTCGCAGTCTTTACTTCCCGGATTAATCCGGTACCCATTTAAGGCTGGGTCAACCTGGGGGCCGTTGCGATCTGAAAACATTTCCGCCTCAACTGGGGAATGAACCCAGGACCACTCATATGCTAACCATTGCGATAACGCGGCTCCCGATATGCAACACACATACATAAATTCAGCTACAACTATATAATCAACACATTCAACTACAACAACATTATGCATAAATTCAACTACAACTACATAATAAATACATGCAACGACAACATTATACATACATTTAAATATAACACCTCTACATACTACATTTTCCCGTTAGACGGTTGCAGGGAGAGTTGCTTGTGTGATAAAAGCCTAATGTCCTTGCTGTCGCTATGTCATGATAAGCTGGGAGTTTTATTTACACTCCGACAGACAAAACCCACTCCTTACCGGAGACCGAACCCTGGACCATACGAGTATGAGACCAAAGCTCTACCACAAAATACATAAATTCAACTGCAATATCAAGATACATACATTCAAGTATAATAACAACATACATAAATTCCACTGATAGAGCTAAAACTCGTGTGTTAGGAAACAACCCAAAACTGGAAATGGGGTTGGTGGAGGGTGGGTCGGGTAAAACAAGGCAAATCGAAGTCCGAGACTTATTTCCGTTCTATTTGATAAATTCAACTACAACAACACTCAAATTCAACTACAGCAAAATACAAATTAAGCTATAACAACATATATATTCAACTATAACAACGCACAAATTCAACTACAAATTCAAATATACACAATACAATATTCATCTTCTTCTTTAACGATCATTCTCAAACTCCCGCTGGATCTCACTTGTAGCAGGACCATGGTCCTACTAGATTTCCTGAAGAATGTAATTCAGAAAATGAAAATGCGATGTTTCACCGTTTTTTGCGTTAATGGCCCGAGATATCCGTCTTCGACAGAATATTATATTAAAGATGTAGCTATAAATTGTTGGTTGCACGCAATAGTTTTCTCGTACACATATACTGCCAAATGTTGCAATTGCCCAATTTCTATGACAGTAAGTTACAGAAGACATGCTTATGATGAGATAGGTACTACGTTGAATCGCGGGGTATTGTGTATCCGGACAGTTCAGAAAGCAATGGTAATCTATTGAACGTATTAAATGGCCTGCCTAAAAATTACTATAGCCAGAAAATGCTGTACCTATCGCTACATCCTAAATAAGAAATGCTACCAACATATATTGTAAGTAAGTTATGAACAGCCATATTGTCAAACTAAAAATATAGTGCTGATATTTAAGCAGGACTGCATCAGAAGCAATCATTACCTATCAGTAATAATGCCCGGCAAATACAGAAAATAACAATGAAATATGCAAATTTATCATAATCTTCAATAAGGGTATTGCCAACAATAACACATCTTTGAGAACCGCGCCATTGTATAGGATAAAATGGAAAAGTAATGAAACATGAAGTTGTGAAAATAGAACAGATTTAGCAAGATTGCTTTCTTGCAGGTACACATCGCTAGCAATTTGAAAAGCAATGTTAAAAATTAGGTCAATGCAGTTGTTCTATTTCAGAGAGCTGCTGTTGTACATCACTGTTATGTCTTCTTTTGCCAGTTATCCATGTTTTGTCTGCATCATGCAACATTTTCGTATCCATGCTGTCTAATTTAACATATTTTCCATGTCTATTCTGGGCATGCGTTTACTTTCCTCAATTAGCATGTTCGTTATAATAAGGAAAATATTATTCACCAGTTGTTTAAGGTAAGGGAAATATAATTAACTAGTCCCTTATGGCAAGGAAAATAGAATTCACCAGTCCCTTATGGTAAGGAAAATATAATTAATCAGTTCCTTATGGAAAGGATAATATATAATATAATTCACCAGTTCCTTATACTAAGGAAAATATTATTCACTAGTTGTTTATGGTAAGGGAAATATAATTAACTAGTCCCTTATGGCAAGGAAAATATAATTCACCAGTCCCTTATGGTAAGGAAAATATAATTAATCAGTTCCTTATGGAAAGGATAATATATAATATAATTCACCAGTTCCTTATACTAAGGAAAATATTATTCACTAGTTGTTTATGGTAAGGGAAATATAATTAACTAGTCCCTTATGGCAAGGAAAATAGAATTCACCAGTCCCTTATGGTAAGGAAAATATAATTAATCAGTTCCTTATGGAAAGGATAATATATAATATAATTCACCAGTTCCTCATACTAAGGAAAATATTATTCACTAGTTGTTTATGGTAAGGGAAATATAATTAACTAGTCCCTTATGGCAAGGAAAATATAATTCACCAGTCCCTTATGGTAAGGAAAATATAATTAATCAGTTCCTTATGGAAAGGATAATATATAATATAATTCACCAGTTCCTCATACTAAGGAAAATATGATTCGCAAGTTCATCATGCTAAGGAAAATATAATTCGCTAGTTCCTTAAGCTAAGGAAAATATAATTCACAAGTTCCTTATACTAAGAAAAATATATTTCGCAAGTTGATCATACTAAGGAAAATAGAATTCGCCACCTTCGAATGCTACTGATATTATAAATCATTCTGAAGGTGCTTGTTTTCTGTACTATGTTGAAGATGTCTAAGTCGAAATTTTACTTCTGTATTTATATTTTCACACTTTATAATCACAGTGGCTAGTAGTTTATGATAAGATGTAATAGCACGCTGTATAGAACAATCGGTGTGCACTCTTCCCAACATACGTCATTCTACACGCATGCGGTTGCGACTGTGGGTCTCACCAATGAACTACTAGACAAACCATCTATTCAACAGAAAACTGTAGTAGATGACATGCCATTATATTTATGCTCTCTTATGTATCATGTATTCTATACAATTATAGACCACCTCTGAGTAGACGGCTCCTTCAATAGGCATTGTGCTAAGCCGAAAGCTAAAGTCTCCTGGGTATGAAAAAAGCACAGTAAAACAACCCCACTGCACATAGGATTTAAGAGCTAATCGCTCGCAATTCCTTGGGTTCTCAAACAAACAAAAAAAAACGTCATTTTACGGCATAATGACGTTTTATTAATCCGAATGGTTTTGTGACAGTGAACGATAGATCATTCTTGAGCTCAGGTCCATCGTTAGCCTATTAATAATAGTTATGTTTGTTACTTTGTGCCAATGAATGACGTGTTCGTTCTTCTTGAGCAGATATAGTCAATCCAAGTTCAACTGGACTGACTACCGTTTTCCACCTACTTAATGACAATCAGAAAACATTTCTGCTCAGTACTGCTAAAACGCAGTGGGGGATAAACAGTCCGGACATACGATCGACGATCAAAAAAAAATATCACATTTGTCCTGTTGACTACGACAATCAATACAAGGTAACTGCGTGAAATGTAACAACAATCGTACTTACGTATACGTAATGTTTTCATTCGTCGTCTTTTGATGTTTTGTGTGTATCTTGATAAAGACCTTTTGGTTGAAACGTTGAATATGATTTGTATATTGTAATGTGTATGTTTTCCTGTGTGCACATCATTTCCCACTAGTTTTAGATATAGTCTGTCGTGTCTGATTGAAACGATTATATAAACCTGTGTAATACGTAAGTACGATTGTCCCTTTGACTAAGAGACTTGTTTTCAGAGTTTATATTTATAAACCCGTAACCCGTCAGAGTCGTATTGTAGCATTGAATCTGTAGCACATGGCGTTCTCCAGCGATTTCAAAGTATTTCCATCTGCTGAAAGCGTATGCTTCTGGGTACTAAAAATATTTGGACACACTACTCCCCTCACATATTCCCTTAAACATTTCACAGCACAAAGTTAACAGAATTAATCTAGAAATTCAAATGCTTTGAGAGTAAGTAATCAAGCATTTGAACATTATGTAACATTATGTTACTTGCGTTCTAGCATGTAACCCAATAGCTGATCATAGTATGTAAATCTTAACAAACGTTAATTACAAACGGTAATCAACTTCGATGTCCTCCTCTTGGTCCAATATATTTTTGATTGTTTCAATTACAGTATGTAGGAAGGCGAGGTTTTATCTGTCCCAGAGTGATGAACATAAACTACAGTGTGTGTTACAACAATATACTCAAGCGTTCTTTATTTCCTTGTCTCTTGTTCTATCTACTGTTTTGTTGTTTCGGGCAATTTAACTCAGTCTTTTATTTATTTTGTCTGCTTCATGTGCTTCCACATCTGTTTGCCTCTTGTTTTCTGATGTCTCCCAATGTACATAACTCTAGCAGAGCCGTAGATATGACTTCGATAAGAGGTGAGAGAATTTATCTAGCAAAAAATAACCTAATAGTTTTGTACTTATGGACATTTTAAGGATTTTTTGGGTGGAAAACCGTTAGGGTAGAAATGAATTGGGTTACCTACTTTTCAGCCATTCTTCTTCATACAAAACATCATGATATACTTATCTAAGTATCTATTAAACCCCCGCCACCTTGTTATTTATGGTATTACTCTTTCTGTACATGTAGTCACGGATAGTTAGACAGAAGGATACACAGAAGGAATGCCACTGCAGCTCATCATTTGGAGTAGTAGGAGTTTTACGATAATTCCTGAAGCTATACTGGTGACAACATGGTGCACTCGTATAAAATACTGATGCTAGGATTGTGACAACATGGTGCACTCGTATAAAATACTGAAGCTAGATTGGTGACAACATGGTGCACTCTTATAACATACTGAAGCTAGACTTGTGACACCTTGTTAAACGCTTATAACATAGTGAAGCTAGAATTGTGACACCTTGTTAAACGATTATAACATAGTGAAGCTAGACTTGTGACACCTTGTTAAACGCTTATAACATAGTGAAGCTAGAATTGTGACACCTTGTTAAACGCTTATAACATAGTGAAGCTAGAACTGTGACACCTTGTTAAACGCTTATAACATAGTGAAGCTAGAACTGTGACACCTTGTTAAACGCTTATAACATAGTGAAGCTATAATTGTGACACCTTGTTAAACGATTATAACATAGTGAAGCTAGAATTGTGACACCTTGTTAAACGCTTATAACATAGTGAAGCTAGAACAGTGACACCTTGTTAAACGCTTATAAAATAGTGAAGCTATAATTGTGACACCTTGTTAAACGATTATAACATAGTGAAGCTAGAATTGTGACACATTGTTAAACGCTTATAACATCGTGGATCATGATTGGTAACAACCTGTACGCTAATAACATCAAACATCTAATAACATCAAACATCTAATAACATCAAACATCTAATAACATCAAGCATCTAATAACATCAAACATCTAATAACATCAAACATCTAATAACATCAAACATCTAATAACATCAAACATCTAATAACATCAAACATCTAATAACATCAAACATCTAATAACATCAAACATCTAATAATATCAAACATCTAATAACATCAAACATCTAATAACATCAAACATCTAATAACATCAAAGAATCAATTTTCACAGGTGTAAACATGTATACTGCAGAACTCCCAGCAATGATTCTGTGTGCAACCACTCTCTCCGTGACGTGATAAATTCCATAGCATATCTTTATATATAGAGAGAGATCCGTGTTGTGTTTTTATATGATTTTTCTGTTACCTCGTTCTCTCTCTCTCTCTCTCTCTCTCACTCCTGTCTCATGTTTATAAATATTTACAATATTTATAAGTTTTGTCTTCCCGCCCGACATATTTTTGTCTGCTGCTTAAATAGGAAACATACATACCATGAGAAATTATGTAAAAAGAAAATATTTCTAGAAGTTAGAGAAACAAAAAAGAAAGCAGACGTACGCATCTGTAGTTTTCACATTTGTGTTTGGTATTACATGCTTTGTTGTTACTTTGACATAGTGAATGACATTCTAGCATTCATCCAGTTTATTTGATGCATGAAACCACGGTTGCTCAGTGGTTACTGTACTGTCATCTTAGCCTAGTGATACAAAGTTCCATTTTCAGATCAACTGAACGTATTTGTAGATAAATATTGTGGGAGGGTCAACAGCTGCGGGATCATTGAAAGAAAATAAATCATATTAGATAATATTGTATCGTAACTCCTAAAACATACAATAAGGGAGTGAGTTGAACACTGTTGTGACAGCCATATACCAGAAAATATGGACTAGAAAAACATGACATAGAATATTACCAAAATCATTAGTGATACCGATTCCTAAGAAAGGCAACAACAAACTGTGCAAGAATTAAATAATTATTTGTCTAATCACCATCTAAGTAAGGTGATGCTAAAGATCCTTCTTAACGGAATACAAGCTCAATCGGAGGAACTGTTAGCAGAAGAATATGTTGGTTTATGTAAAAACAGAAGTACAACAGAACGGGTTTTCAACCTCAAAATATTGATAGAAAAGCACCTACAGCATCAGCATCAATGTGTATCAAAATTTCATTGTTTTCACAAAGGCGTTTGATCGTGTGTGGCACCAAGTTTTGTAGTAGATACTGAGACAATATAACATCGACACATACATCATAGAAGTTATTGATGCGCTGTATAAAGATAAAAGCAATGTTGTTTTCATAAATAATAACATTGGTGAATTTTTCATTACGGATATAGGAGTGTGTCAGGGATGCATACTTTCCCCAGTACATTTTGACATGTAGCTTGTATATATAATATAGGAGGCATTACAAGATCTCCAGACATCAATAACTATTGGCAGCAGATCACTTTGTAACCTCCGTTATGCCGATGATATCAATCTCTTGGTTGGTTCCATTTGAAATCCAGGACTTACTTCAAAGTTGAAAGAATTTCGTATGGTCTGTGCCGTGTGGCGTTGGTTATCATGTATTTCCGTGGCGTTCTATTTCGTGAGCTGTCAATAATTTCAGATACCGATGTTCTCCCATTCCATGTCATGGTATTCGTCCTTCACAAGTGATGATAACCATTTGTTACATCCACTTTTGAAATAATTCAATTAGAAATATTCCCTTGCCTAGTTCGTAGATTGCTAAAAAGCCCTATTCGAGCTTGCAATTTTATGTGAAAATGACTTGCACTGGGAATTTTGATTTAAGTGAGGAGGAGTTGTGCAAAACATCGATATCACTCTCTTGTCGTACCTCATTTCAAACCAGTGCCTAGACGAGTTGAGACGACTGGAAGTGAAGTTGGAAGTTTCCATTCCATAATGCTAGGCTGTCAAAAATCTCTTCTCTTGGTCTTCCTTTATCCCTCTTGCTCTTCAACTTGCTGGTTGTTGCAATGTGTTCCACTTTTTCTTTTCTCATGATGTTTCCAATAAATGAGGACTGTCTGATTCGGGTAAGCAATTCTCTTTTCGAATTAACATCTTTCAAAATAATATATTCATTACGATTTTTATCTGTCCATGGTGTTCTTAACATTCCTCTTAACATATAAAAAACACATCTCTACTGCAGGAATATAATTTTTCACTATTGAGTGTCCAAGATTCACTACCATACATCAGAATTGGTTCTATATACCATATAAGATATCACTTTCTCACCTCTACTGACAAACATCTATTACATAGTGTGGTCTTCATCTTGTAAAATGTTGCCTTTTCTTGTGCAGTCATACATTTGTCTTCTTTAATACATCTTCCATCTGATGTTATTAATGTACCTAAATATTTGAATATGTTGACTTGCTGCAGATTGATCCCATCGACTTCAATGTTGCCTTCTGGAAAACATTTATTCTGTGATATTGCCATTACTTCATTTTTTCTGCTTTTCATTTTAAGCTCCTTAAGAAGAAAGAATTTAGTCGGAAATATGTAATTGGAAATTAACATTGATAAAAGCAAGATATGGTTACTAGGGAAACCAAGCAAGATATTGGTGGTAACTAGTAAATCCAAGCAAGATTCCTCGAATAACTGGTTAAACTCTCACATACTTAAAGAAGTTACGATCTTCAAATATCTTGGGTCCTAAATATGTGATAATGGCAACGCGGGAAATTAGATTAAACTAAGACTAGATGTCGATTTCTGCCATGGCAAGATTGAATATGACATAGAAAAGTAAGATAAGTATTACAGTAAAAATCAATCTGTTCGGATCGCTAGTGATAAGTATACTTTTGTACGATTGTGAAAGTTGGACACTCATTGCAGACACAGAAAGAAGGGCTCAGTCTTTTGAAAACTAGTACTACAGACGTTAATCGAGCCGCGTTAGCGCAGTGGTTAGCGCACTGGCTTCGCATATGAGTGGTCCTGGGTTCATTCCCCAGTTGAGGCGGAAATGTTTTCAGATCGCAACGGCTCCCAGGTCGACCCAGCCTTAAATGGGTACCGGATTAATCCGGGAAGTAAAGACTGCGAGGGAGAGGAGATGGCTACCGCCCTCATTTGCAGAGCCTGTGAAATGTGAGATCGCTAACATCTCACACCCCTACGGCATTAATAAATGCTATGGGTTACTTTACTTTTTTTTTACTACAGACGTTTGCTAAGAATTAGCTATATAGAACACATGACAAATATATTTGTCCAGAAGAAAAATTACTTTTGACATTGGCGAAACAGCGTAAACTTGTTTGGTTCGGACATGTAGCGAGACACAACTCACTTTCAAACATTATTTTGCAAGGAACAGTCTTGGGAGGAGGGAGGAAGGAGGGAAAATCCTGGATTGATAACATCTTGGAATCGTCTGGGCGTGATTTTTCTAGAATTCGTCGAATGGCTGAGGATGGAGTTTTTCTGTGTGTGTTTTTGGATGATATAGTTTTTTTTGCTAATGTATCCATGTACCCAGCGTGACATCACAACGACCCTAACGGGTTATGGGTCTTATTGTTATTATTATTATTATTGTTATTGATATTGTTATTGTTGTTATTATTATTTGTAATTAATCAACAATTCGACGCATGATTAGAAAACTTTTGTTTTGGTTAAATCGTGACCTTCATTCGGCAGAATTTTGTGCAGGAGTTCACTACGTTAGACCACTCTCACATTTGCCACGCGTACCAATGGTCATTTATTTGCACATTTCTGTTTATACTTTCGTCAGCCAATGAAAAGCACATCACTAGTCAAATTGGCCTTATTTCGTGACGTATAATGTGTTATGACTTCGGCCATATAGGTTACTGCCACGAATAACTAAAATTGGCGGTCATGATCACGTTATGTCGACATACATTCAGAGTGTATGTAAATGTTTGGCGTTTAAATGACATTAACCTTCAGACTAAGCTTAAAGTTTACAGAGCAGAGATACTTCCAATGCTGTTATATGCTAGCGAAACATGGACTGTGTATAGACGTCATGTGAGGAAACTCAATCACTTTCACACAACTTGTCTCAGAAAAGTTATTAACATCAAATGGCATGACACAATTCCAGATACCACTGTCCTTGATAGAGCTGGTATACCCAGCATTGACACTATCCTGATGCAGACACAGATTCGTTGGTACGAATGCCAGACCATCACCTGCCAAAGATACTTCTCTATGGTGAGCTGGTGAAGAGTACACGATCTCAAGATGGCCAAATGAAGCGCTACAATGACTCATTAAAGACCTCACTGACAGCCTTTGAAATATACTAAGATACACGGGAAGAACGTGCACAAAATAGATTTACATGGCTCTCAACAGTAGAAAAGAGAGCATCATCTTGTGAACAGAGGAGAAATGCAGCAGCTCAACAGCGGAGAGTAACTAGAAGGTCACAGATAGACCAAAATCCGTCTACAGTGGTCATTCCATAGCTTGAATAGGGCTCATTGGCCATCTACGAACATGGCATGGCCATAATTCAAACAGAAATTTCAAAAGTAGATATACAAAATGGTCATCATCACTTATGATGGACACACAAATGTCGATAGTCAAGCAAAATCATAAGAAATATCAAATGAGTCACTTTAGAAGACTTCCAATGTTTTCCAATAATTCAACATGTCTTATATAGACGAGAAGCAGAGGAGGGCAAATATAGGCATGGACAGACAACATCAAGGAATGGATAGGGCAAGATATGTCCACGCTCATCCGCATCGCTGAGGATATAATTCGCTGGTAGACTCTGTGTGCTGAGGCATCCAATGTACCCCTACGACCTTGAAGGGTTATGGGGTTATTGATTGATTGATATAGACGATTTATAAAATAGACACCTTTCTCTGATTTCCTCCAATTCCGGATCCCTCGGTTTATTTCCTCTTTTTGGTTTTTCTTTATGTTGTCCACCCATTGTCCATTTAATAAGCTCCACATTTCTTCTTATATTCTATGTATATATGTATCTATTTTATCAGTAAGAATTCTGTTATACTTCCTACTTATCGATATCATCTCAGTGTTTTATGTTAATGAGACACTGATGGTAACTCAGTTAACATCAGTGAATCCTATTCATAATATATGTCGTTGTCTGTTTAAGATTTCGTGTTTCTATGTATGTTACGTGAACAGAAAGGAAAGCAAACTACAGTAACATTGCAGAAAGCCATGCATATTGTAATAGGTAACTAATGAGTGTTGAAAGATTAGATCGCTACCTCAACCCCTAAATCAAAGAGCTGCAGGAACTATCAGTCAAATATCGGTAATATGTCGCATCCAAGATGTAAACTACGATACAGTTCTGCATGTTCTCTAAACTATTTCCTGCTAACCGACAGTAGTTTTCAAGTGATCACAGAATAAATCTGAAACGAGGACCAAGTACTTATATTATCGACCTGATTTCCTATATGTCTATATTTATTTGTGTCAAACCCTCTTATCCTTAGAATATTCCAGCACATCTGCTATTTTTCTTGATTTCATTAACGGGGCTGTTTACTGTACCAAGAAACTCAATAAATGAAATCATAAAACCGAACCTGCATAACTTGACATATGGTTCATATATACACCCACTGTGCGCACATTCTACATAAAACTACTGCTGCCAACTACCGTAATTCCTAATAGCAGAGTTAACAAGGAACAGGCTATGAGTTCCTTGAGAACTATTTTATTTTGTGAATATTTTATTGATAGTTGGTTTATTCAAAGCCTCGTTTGTGAAGAGTAACTCTTACTTAGCAATGCAACTTGGGTGGTGGTCGTGGCAGGATTTCCTTTACTGCGACGTCCAGTATTTATATAACGATCATACGTCTTGATATCTGTATCATTTCTCTTGATTGTTATCTGTATCATTTCTGTAGATTGTTATCTGTATTATTTCTGTAGATTGTTATCTGTATTATTTCTGTAGATTGTTATCTGTATTATTTCTGTAGATTGTTATCTGTATTATTTCTGTAGATTGTTATCTGTATTATTTCTGTATATTGTTATCTGTATTATTTCTGTAGATTGTTATCTGTATTATTTCTCTTGATTGTTATCTGTATTATTTCTGTAGATTGTTATCTGTATTATTTCTGTAGATTGTTATTTGTATTATTTCTCTTGATTGTTATCTGTATTATTTCTGTAGATTGTTATTTGTATTATTTCTGTAGATTGTTATATGTATTATTTCTGTAGATTGTTATCTGTATTATTTCTGTAGATTGTTATCTGTATTATTTCTCTTGATTGTTATCTGTATTATTTCTGTAGATTATCTGTATTATTTCTGTAGATTGTTATCTGTATTATTTCTCTTGATTGTTATCTGTATTATTTCTGTAGTTTGTTATCTGTATTATTTATGTAGATTGTTATCTGTATTATTTCTCTTGATTGTTATCTGTATTATTTCTGTAGATTGTTATCTGTATTATTTCTGTAGATTGTTATCTGTATTATTTCTCTAGATTGTTATCTGTATTATTTATGTAGATTGTTATCTATATTATTTCTCTAGATTGGTATCTGTATTATTTCTCTAGACTGTTATCTGTATTATTTATGTAGATTGTTATCTATATTATTTCTCTAGATTTTTATCTGTATTATTTCTCTAGATTGTTATCTGTATTATTTCTCTAGATTGTTATCTGTATTATTTTTCTAGACTGTTATCTGTATTATTTCTGTAGATTGTTATCTGTATTATTTCTCTAGATTTTTATCTGTATTATTTCTCTAGATTGTTATCTGTATTATTTCTCTTGATTGTTATCTGTATTATTTCTCTAGATTGTTATCTGTATTATTTCTCTAGATTGTTATCTGTATTATTTCTGTAGATTGTTATCTGTATTATTTCTCTAGATTGCAATACGTCCTTTTTCCCTTTCCCCTTCCTGGGTAAATGCCCGTTCATGTTACCACACCTGAACTCTTCCCCCGTGTCTTTGATAAAAGACTGATATGTTCCTCTCACCACACCTGTACTCTCCCCGTATTATTCGGTATAGTGAAGGATCAAGCTCGGGAATCTTCCTAGCGTAGAGTTTATCGTGTTCACCGTGTGCTCAAGAGGTCATGGGTTCGAATCAGGCTCGAATCATCTTTTCTACAAGGTCGATTTTTTTCGGAGAACCCCGTGGATTATCGATTGAAGTTATAGAGCTACGTGTTATAAGTGGTACTCTCGACAGGCGGCGTTCCGCTTCGTTAAAAGTGACGGAATGCAAATGGAAAACTGAGTACTGTGGAGTCAATCCTCTACGACTTTTGCACCTTTGAATGAATAGAGATTACATTTTAAACTTCTTACGAAAAGCAACACGGAAAAATGAAATAAACGAAGGTGATGATTCCTTTTCCATGTCCAGAATAAATTAACTGATCCTGGAATGCGGCATTGCCAGAAATGAGCGCTATTATGTGGGCTTTCAAGATAGTTTGGTAACCAATAGTGAACAGGATCTAGAAGCCATATTATTATAGTGCATTCACTCTAGTGGAGATCAGAGTACCTTTGGACTTTTTCGTAGTGCAATAAGGATGATCTGACCACTAACTAGTTTACCAACTAACCAACTAAACAGGTAGTGGGGTACTCGTGAAATATGCAATTAGTTTAACCATATACTGTTATGCTGGCGAAATATACATTTATAATCATATACATTACACTGTTATACTGATGAAATATAAATCTGTAACCATATACATTATACTGATGAAATATAAATATATAACCATATACATTACACTGTTATACTGATGAAATATAAATCTGTAGCCATATACATTATACTGATAAAGGCACACACTATAGTAGTAGTAGAAACACATATGAGCCTGTGGTTCGCTGAAGGACAACCTCCTTTGCTTTTGATGGCTTAAAACTCTGATATGACCAAACTCGACGAACGTCTGCAGTCGAAAGTGTATATCATCGTAAGAGATTGTATTTAACCAAAGCAAAAAGCACGGATCACTTTGGGCAAGTCATCTGGTCTTCAAGAAAAAACATCTACTATGTGGAGAACGACATATACTGTTTTCCAAAATATTGTTGAGCAGAAGAAGCATTTAAACAAAACAATTCAGTAATCACATCAATGACTCACTTCAGCGCAGGAAACACTTCAGATATCAATGACACTTCATACATCAATGACTATCTTCAGCGCAAGAAACACTTCCGATATCAATGACACTTCATACATCAATGACTCACTACAGCTCAGGAAACACTTCAGATATCAATGACACTTCAGACATAGATGTGTACATACTCCTCCACAATATATATATATATAATTCGTACACATATTAATATTGTACACGTGGGGGACAAAAATACAAAAGTACACGTGAAATATCACATAAATATTACATCACATGAAATATCACATCGCATGACATATCACATTAATAAGACTTGATACGTTAATTTGGAGACTCAACAATGCGAACTGTGTTTATGAATTGCTGCGGAAACTTCTCTAAGATGGAGACTATATAAAAAAAATACATATTGATGGCGGTCAACGCGAAAAGTTTTCCACAAAGAGGATGTTCCTTTTCTTTTAACATAAAGAAAATCATTATTTATTCAAGAAGCAAACATTTGTGCAGTCATTGGAACAATATCTCTGAGATTTAGTTTTCAAATAGACGTTTCTGTTAACTCATTGCATTTTTTGCCTCATTAATCGAGCATTAATACACACTTTTTACTCGTTTTGCCAAATAAAATGACGTCGCCATTTTAAAACAAAACCCTCCCAAAAAATCAAACATCAGATGAGAATGTTTGTTAATCACCCCGTGCAATAAACATATTTTTCACAATGGCGACTAGCTGTAATTGCGCGTGCATCTGGAGTTGGTCAATAACTCACTCCTCTGTCTTCTTCCTGAAGATGTCGCGTGGAGGTACAAAAAATCTTCTTGCGATCGCGATTGTTTTGATGGTTCCTTGGTGTTTAAAATATGATTTGATGTCAGCGTTTTATTATGATTTCGGAGTGAATGAATGAGTGGGTGAGAGATATAGAGGAAGGTTGAGGGAGTGAAGTAAACTGATGCAAACCGTAATGGAAATTAGAGATGTTTGGTTAATGAAATTTGAAAATTGAAATTGAATTTAGAACGGCAGAGAAGTCATGCGTAAACTCTGTATATTTATGTTTCTCTGTGAATCTCTCTTATCTATCTCTCTGCGATTCTCTGTTTCATCTGTCTCTAGGTGACTGTCTCTTTGACTCTCTCTGCCACTCACTGTGGCTCTCTATGTTCCCTCTCTCTCCAGCTGATTCTCTCTGCCACTCACTGTGACTCTCTATGTTCCCTCTGTCTCCAGCTGATTCTCTCTGCCCCTCACTGTTACTTTCTATGTTCCCTCTGTCTCCAGCTGATTCTCCTGCCCCTCACTGTCGCTCTCTATGTTCCCTCTGTCTCCAGCTGATTCTCTCTGCCACTCACTGTGACTCTCTATGTTCCCTCTGTCTCCAGCTGATTCTCTCTGCCACTCACTGTCGCTCTCTATTTTCCCTCTGTCTCCAGCTGATTCTCCTGCCCCTCACTGTCGCTCTCTATGTTCCCTCTGTCTCCAGCTGATTCTCTCTGCCACTCACTGTGACTCTCTATGTTCCCTCTGTCTTTGTTTCTAGACGACTGACACCGCCTCTCGCTGTGGTTCTCTCCGACTCTATATATGTAACTGTCTCTTGCTTTTGTCACTTTCCCTCAAACTCGATCTTCCTCTGACCATCTCTCTCTCTATGTTTATTCTTCTTTAATTCTCTCTAACCATTTTTTTCTGTTCTTAACTGTACATGTCTCTAAATCTCTCTCTCGCCTGCCTCCATATATTATGTCCTTCTATTTTTTTCTATCTATGTTTATTTCCAAGTAAATCTTTCTACTTCTTCCACTATTGATACGTTCTGTATTTTTTTACATTTAGATAACTTTCTGTCTGCCCTTCTTCTTCATTGTCTTTCTCGGTGTCTTTATCTATGTTATATATCTCGATTTCTCACTCTGTGTACCTCTCTCTGTATTTTTCGCTTTGTATTTGTCTCTCTGTGTCTGTCTCTCTGTATTTCTCTCCCAGTGTTTGTCTGGCTGTGCGTGTCTTTCTCCGTCTCTGTGTGTTTGTTTCTCTGTGTTTCTTTTTATGTATTTCTCTCTGTGTGTTTCTATCTGTATTTCTCTGTCTGTTTTGGTCTCACTGTGCCTCTCTCTGAAATTTCTCTCCCTTTCCTTCTTTCTCTGTAGTTCTTGTATTGTATATATCTGTTTTCTCTCTGTAATTCCCTCCTGTGTCTAAAGCTCTGTATTTCTTTCTATGCGTTTCTTTATTTCTCTTTTTGTATCTCCCTTTTTGTTTGTCTCTCTGTTTTTAGCTCTTTGTTTTTCTCTCCATGTATTTCTCTCTGGCTTTCACTCTGTGTGTCTTTTTCTTTGTGATTCTCTTTCCGTGTTTGTCTCTCTTTGTTTGCTTCTCTGTGTGTTTCTCTCTTTGTGTTGCCTCGCTGTGTATTTATCTCTCTGTGTTTCTTTCTCTGTGTATCTCTCTTTGTGCTTCTCTCTCTGTGTTTCTCTCTTTGTATTTGTATATCTGTGTGTTCTCTTTGTATTTATCTCTATGGGTTTGCCTTTATGTGTTTCTCTCATTGTGTTTGTCTCTGTGTTTTTCTTTCTGTTCTATCTGTCTCTCTGTGTTTCTCTTTGTCTCTCTTCGATTTTCTCTTTTTGTCTCTCTGTGTGTGTTCTTCTGTCTTTCTCTCTATCTGTCTTTTTCTAAGTTTCTTTCTTTGCTATGTTCTCTTCCTGTATTTGTCTCTCTGTGTTTTGTCTCTATGTATTTCTCTTTCTGTGTTTGTGTCACTTGGTGTTTTTCTCTTAATTGCCAGGGATTGTATCTGCGTGCGCATCTCTCTGTGTCCACAGACAACTATATAAAAGGTGATGCAACTAAACGTAAACATCAACTTATGACAGGTTATTTGGACATATCAACAGAAACACAACACAACACTACCTTATTGAGCGTCACCTCGAGAGTGAAACACGACACAACACTACACAACACTACCGTATTGAGCGTCACTTCGAGAATGAGACACGACACAACACTACCTTATTGTGCGTCACTTCAAGAGTGAAACACGACACAACACTACACAACACTACCTTATTGTGCGTCACTTCAAGAGTGAAACACGACACAACACTACCTTATTGTGCGTCACTTCAAGAGTGAAACACGACACAACACTACCTTATTGTGCGTCACTTCAAGAGTGAAACACGACACAACACTACACAACACTACCTTATTGAGCGTCACTTCGAGAGTGAGACACGACACAACACTACCTTATTGTGCGTCACTTCAAGAGTGAAACACGACACAACACTACCTTATTGTGCGTCACTTCAAGAGTGAAACACGACACAACACTACACAACACTACCTTATTGAGCGTCACTTCGAGAGTGAGACACGACACAACACTACATTATTGTGAGTCACTTCAAGAGTGAAACACGACACAACACTACGTTATTGTGCGTCACTTCAAGAGTGAAACACGACACAACACTACCTTATTGTGCGTCACTTCAAGAGTTAAACACGACACAACACTACCTTATTGTGCGTCACTTCAAGAGTTAAACACGACACAACACTACCTTATTGAGCGTCACTTCGAGAGTGAGACACGACACAACACTACCTTATTGTGCGTCACTTCAAGAGTGAAACACGACACAACACTACCTTATTGTGCGTCACTTCAAGAGTGAAACACGACACAACACTACACAACACTACCTTATTGTGCGTCACTTCAAGAGTGAAACACGACACAACACTACCTTATTGTGCGTCACTTCAAGAGTGAAACACGACACAACACTACACAACACTACACAACACTACACAACACTACCTTATTGAGCGTCACTTCGAGAGTGAGACACGACACAACACTACCTTATTGTGCGTCACTTCAAGAGTGAAACACGACACAACACTACGTTATTGTGCGTCACTTCAAGAGTGAAACACGACACAACACTACGTTATTGTGCGTCACTTCAAGAGTTAAACACGACACAACACTACCGTATTGAGCGTCACTTCGAGAGTGAAACACGACACAACACTACCTTATTGTGCGTCACTTCAACAGTGAAACACGACACAACACTACACAACACTACCTTATTGTGCGTCACTTCAAGAGTGAAACACGACTCAACACTACCTTATTGTGCGTCACTTCGAGAGTGAGACACGACACAACACTACCTTATTGTGCGTCACTTCGAGAGTGAGACACGACACAACACTACCTTATTGCGAGTCACTTCGAGAGTTTTCTCATGTGTCGACAATGAGTAAAAAGAATAAAGTAATCTCTCGTACTAACGTGCAGTAGTGCTGTGATATCTTGTTTATTGGTCGAGAAATTCCTCTCTTCAGTGGATGTTTACAAGTTGGTTGTTTCGTTTTATCTATAGTTTGTCGTGCCTGTGTCCCCCATCTATGTCAGAATCCCTGTCGCAAAGTTTCTCTCTGCCTACGTTGTGTCCAGTATTATGTGTCACTCTTTGTGTCTGTCCTGTGTCGCGTTCGTTATGTCATTATCTCAGTTTTCGCTCTGTCCTGTTAGCTGTTACTATCTCTCTCTATATATATATCCGTCATGTTCCGTTCTCACTGTCACTCTATCTTCTGTTCCATTCTCTGTATCACTCTCTCTATCTCTACCATGCCCCATTCTCTGTATTACTCTCTCTATCTCTACCATGCTCCATTCTCTGTGTCACTCTCTATGTCTCCTCTATGTCATATTTCCTGTGTCACTGTCCCTGTCTCCGCTGTGTCCCGTTCTTGTGTTACACACTGTGTCTTCACCATGTCCTATTCTCTGTGTCACTGTCTCTATATCTCCGTTACGTCCTATTCTCTGTGTCACTGTCTCTATATCTCCGTTACGTCCTATTCTCTGTGTCACTGTCTCTATATCTCCGTTACGTCCTATTCTCTGTGTCACTGTCTCTATATCTCCGTTACGTCCTATTCTCTGTGTCACTGTCTCTATATCTCCGTTACGTCCTATTCTCTGTGTCACTGTCTCTATATCTCCGTTACGTCCTATTCTCTGTGTCACTGTCTCTATATCTCCGTTACGTCCTATTCTCTGTGTCACTGTCTCTATATCTCCGTTACGTCCTATTCTCTGTGTCACTGTCTCTATATCTCCGTTACGTCCTATTCTCTGTGTCACTGTCTCTATATCTCCGTTACGTCCTATTCTCTGTGTCACTGTCTCTATATCTCCGTTACGTCCTATTCTCTGTGTCACTGTCTCTATATCTCCGTTACGTCCTATTCTCTGTGTCACTGTCTCTATATCTCCGTTACGTCCTATTCTCTGTGTCACTGTTCTGTCTCCGCTGTGTCCCGTTCTCTGTGTCACTGTCTCTGTTAAGTCTTGTTCTTTGTGTCACTGTCTCTGTCTCCGCTGTGTCCCTTTCTCTGTCACTGTCTCTGTTACGTCTTGTTCTCTGTGTCACTGTCTCTGTCTCCGCTTTGTCCCGTTCTCTGTGTCACTATCTCTGTCTCCGCTTTGTCCCGTTCTCTGTGTCACTATCTCTGTCTCCGCTGTGTCCCGTTCTCTGTGTTACTGTTCTGTCTCCGCTTTGTCCCGTTCTCTGTGTCACTATCTCTGTCTCCGCTTTGTCCCGTTCTCTGTGTCACTATCTCTGTCTCCGCTTTGTCCCGTTCTCTGTGTCACTGTCTCTGTTACGTCTTGTTCTCTGTGTCACTGTCTCTGTCTCCGCTTTGTCCCGTTCTCTGTGTCACTATCTCTGTCTCCGCTTTGTCCCGTTCTCTGTGTCACTATCTCTGTCTCCGCTTTGTCCCGTTCTCTGTGTCACTATCTCTGTCTCCGCTGTTTCCCGTTCTCTGTGTCACTGTCTCTGTTAAGTCTTGTTCTTTGTGTCACTGTCTCTGTCTCCGCTGTGCCCCTTTCTCTGTCACTGTCTCTGTTACGTCTTGTTCTCTGTGTCACTGTCTCTGTCTCCGCTGTGCCCCTTTCTCTGTCACTGTCTCTGTTACGTCTTGTTCTCTGTGTCACTGTCTCTGTCTCCGCTGTGTCCCGTTCTCTGTGTCACTGTCTCTATCTCCGCTGTGTCCCACTCTCCGTTTCACTTTTTCTGTGTTACTCTATCGTGTTCTCTGTTTCCGCCGTGTCCAGTCCTTTGTAACACTCTCTCTGTGACACTCTCTGTCAACACAATGTCCCGTTCTCTGTGTCACTCTCTGTCAACAATATGTCCCGTTCTCTGTGTCACTCTCTGTGGACAATTCATAAGCGACGTAAGTGGAAGGACAAATCCTAAAACTCTCCTGCCCCAAACCCTCTGCACTCCTGCATGCACTGCAATAGAACTTTTCTGGCACGAATCGGACTCATCAGGCATCTACGAACTCACAAAACAAATTAGACAATCACAAATGTTTTGTTGTTTTTCTATTTGTTCATCACATTTTTTTGTATTTCATCCCATGCTCATCTTCGCTTGCAAAGGAGAAACAGCTTCACTCTCTGTCTCCACTGTGACATGTTCACTGTGTAATTCCCCCTGTGTCACTATGCCTATCTCCACTGCGATATATTCCCTGTATTGCTTTCTTTGTCACTTTATCTTTGTCACTCTCTCTCGCTCCGCGGTGTCCCGTTCCTTGTGTCACTCTCTGTGTGTTACCCTCACCGTGTCCGGTTCTTGCTCTCAATCTGTCTCCACTGTATTCTTTCTTGTGTCCCTTTCTTTGTGTCACTCTCTCTGTGCACCTCTCTAAGTGTCACTCTCTTTGTGTCAGTCTGTCTGTATCACTCTTTCTGTGTCATTCTATCTGTACCACTCTTTTTGTGCCCCTCTCTTTGAGCAACTCTCCGTGTCACTCTCTCTGTGCCACTCTCTCTGTGTCACTCTCTTGTGTCACTCTCTCTGTACTACTCTCTCTGTGCAACTCTCTCTGTGCCACTCTCTCTGTGTCACTCTCTCTGTGCCACTCTCTCTGTGCCACTCTCTCTGTGCTACTCTCTCTGTGCCACTCTCTCTGTGTCACTTTCTCTGTGTCACTCTCTGTGCTACTCTCTCTGTGCTACTCTCTCTGTGTCACTCTCTCTGTACTACTCTATCTGTGTCACTCTCTCTGTGTCACTTTATCTGTGTCACTCTCTCTGTGTCACTCTCTCTGTGTCACTCTCTGTGTCACTCTCTCTGTGTCACTCTCTCTCTGTGCTACTCTCTCTGTGTCACTCTCTCTGTACTACTCTCTCTGTGTCACTCTCTCTGTGTCACTCTCTCTGTGTCACTCTCTCTGTGTCACTCTCTCTGTACCACTCTCTCTGTGTCACTCTGTCTGTACTACTCTCTCTGTGCCACTCTCTCTGTGTCACTCTCTCTGTGTCACTCTCTCTGTGTCACTCTCTCTGTGCCACTGTCTTCGTGCTACTCTCTCTGTCTCCACTGTTTCCCATTCTCCGTGTCACTCTTTCTGTTTCACTCTCCTTGTCTCCAATATGTTCCATTCGCGGTATAACTCTTTATCTCCACTGTGTCCAGTCCTGCGTCACTCTCTCTGTGTCACCCTCTCTATCCCACTCTATCAGTGCCACTCTCTTTGATTCAATCTATATGTGTCACTCTCTCTGTGTCACTCTATTTGTGTTATTCTCTCTACGACCCTCTTTTTGATTCACTGTCTTCACTGTGTTCTTTTCTTGGTGTCACTCCATTTCTCTTAATTTTCACACTTTCTATCTATGTCTCTCTTTTTTACCTCTCAGTATCTTATTTCTCGCTCTATCTTTCTCTCCATTGTCTCTCTCCCTTTCTTCCTGTGTCTTCTTGACATTTATTCCTAATTCTTTTCTCCCTTCTTCACTTACTAAAATAGCTTTATATTAATCTATCCATCAATTTGTAACTAAATCTTCTATCAAACGCACATCCGGATTTCAAACAAATTTTCAACACACTGCAAGATGTCTGGTAACGTATCAATGCCTTGTTCTGCTCTCTTCAAATATTTATATTGAAAGTTACCGACAACATTGAATGCTCGAATGTAAACTTGAAACCTCAGGTGGTGTCTAACCATGCTTGCTAGCCGAGACATCTTGAGCATGTGATAATGTTAGAGAGATTCATATCAAGTTCATGGTATGAGTCTTGATCAACAATGTATTAGATGTTTAATAGGCGTAGGTGGAAGGTAGATTTGATAGGCGCAGGTGGAAGGTAGATTTGATAGGCGCAGGTGGAAGGTAGATTTGATAGGCGCAGGTGGAAGGTAGATTTGATAGGTTCAGTTGGAAGGTAGATTTGGTAGGCTCAGGTGGAAGATAGATTTTATATGCTCAGGTGGAAGGTAGATTGTATAGTCTCAGATAAAAGGTAGATTTGATAGGATCGGGTGGAAGGTATATTTGATAGACTCAGGTGGAAGTTAGATTTAATAGGCTCAGGTGGAAGGTAGATTTGATAGGATCAGGTGGAAGGTAGATTTGATAGTCAGGTGGAAGGTACATTTAATAGGCTCAGATAAAAGGTAGATTTGATAGGCTCGGGTGTAAGGTAGATTTGATAGGTTCAGGTGAAAGGTAGATTTGATAGACTCAGTTTGAAGATAGATTTTATAAGCTCAGGCGGAAGGTAGATTTTTTAGGCTCAGGTGGAAGGTAGATTTGATGTGCTCAGGTGGAAGGTAGGTTTGATAGGCTCTGGTGGAAGGTAGATTTGATGACTCAGATGGAAGGTAAATTGGAGAAATATATAAACTAGTGATATTCGAACAAAGCGCAGTGTGAAATAATATTAAACTAACAGGCGAAGCTGATTACACAATTGTTCTATAATCTTCCAAAAAGTAGACAACATAATTTAGCTAAAAGCACTAATATACAAAAACTGTATGTAATGATTTTACTACAAACACCAGTTTAGAAAAGACTGGTTAGTATGACTTTAGTATGAGCTCTCCACAAAGATTCAACTGTTACCAAAGTCAACCTTTTAAGGGCACCGTTAAGTCTGAGCCCATGTTATGCACGCCTTGAAGGCAATTACAGAATGATTGACATTATTTCGATCTTCTCTGTCCCTTTTTTTATTTTTAAACGCAGCAAGTCTTTTCCTCCCGCTGCCCACCATCGTGTACTCACACATCATCTAGCTAACAATCACGAGTTCTCAAAATCGTTGTCTGTTCCTAGATTGTTGATTCTTTGTCTGTTCCTAGATTGTTGATTCTTTGTCTGTTTCTAGATTGTTGATTCTTTGTCTGTTCCTAGATTGTTGATTCTGTGTCTGTTCCTAGATTGTTGATTCTTTGTCTGTTTCTAGATTGTTGATTCTTTGTCTGTTTCTAGATTATTGATTCTGTGTCTGTTCCTAGATTGTTGATTCTTTGTCTGTTTCTAGATTGTTGATTCTTTGTCTGTTCCTAGATTGTTGATTCTTTGTCTGTTCCTATATTGTTGATTCTTTGTCTGTTCCTATATTGTTGATTCTTTGTCTGTTTCTAGATTATTGATTCTTTGTCTGTTTCTAGATTGTTGATTCTTTGTCTGTTCCTATATTGTTGATTCTTTGTCTGTTCCTAGATTATTGATTCTGTGTCTGTTCCTAGATTGGTGATGTAACTCTCATTACTAGAAACTACACTAACAATGAATGATTTCACACTGGTTGCTTCCATCTTTTCGATAGGATATAAAGTAATCGCTGGGAAGTTTGTGAATGTCAGGCGGGACCATACGTCAATGTCAAGGCTGTCATGACAGCTTCATTCTCAAGTAGGCACAGGTGAGCTACTTATTGACTCGTTCCTACTTGGTGAGCACTTTTTCTCAGGTGTTAGTTGTGACTCCGATATCATAAGTGCACAGTTATTTAACAGTACGCATATGTCTGCATTTCTATGTTTTTCTGTTTCTGTTTTTGATAGCTACACAAAAATGGAATTGCATTGCATTTAAGTATATTTACATTTTCCATAAAGGTCACGCTAGTTCTTTGATGAAAAGTCGTGCAGGTCAGTGAGAAATCGTTTGTCACCTCATTTTCTCATCCTCAAAGTATCTCATCCGAGATACACTGTCTTCAAAGTGTCAAAGACTGCAAGGAATTATTTCCTGTTAATCACTGTTTAGCCAATTATATTTTCAATGCGTGAGATCTGATGTTTTAATTTAAATGTCGTGTTTCTTGTCAATATTAGCGTGTTTGTGATTTCATCTTCTGTATTATTTTTCTTCAAACCCCACAAGTTATCACAATGTAGTCAATAGAATAAAATATGACATGCTTTAGGTGTTTCCCAACGTGGGAACACGCCGCACTGGGATGCAGTTTGATTGTTCAGGGGGGCACTTTGAAGAAAAAAACCCAGTGTAGGGAACAATTCAATATTTGAAATTTAACAATAAATATTCATATACTACATGGAACGGGAGGGGGGGGGTATCATCAAAATTTTAGAAAGACATTAGTGGGGCATGGTAAAAGCAAGGTTGGGTAACACTGCTTTAGATCATAGCTGCGAGAGACTGCGATTTACTAATATGAGTATATAGGCAAGCATGTCCTTCTACGTTAACACATATAATATTAGACAAGTCTTCTCCTATGATATAATATTAGACAAGTCTTCTCTTATGATATAATATTAGACAAGTCTTCTCCTATGATATAATATTAGACAAGTCTTCTCCTATGATATAATATTAGACAAGTCTTCTCTTATGATATAATATTAGACAAGTCTTCTCCTATGATATAATATTAGACAAGTCTTCTCCTATGATATAATATTAGACAAGTCTTCTCTTATGATATAATATTAGACAAGTCTTCTCCTATGATATAATATTAGACAAGTCTTCTCCTATGATATAATATATATTTAGAAACACTTAGAAGAAGCCAACAATAACTGATAATTGTTTAAGATGAAAGGAAAATTCGAAAAATGTACAATGTTTCAGAGTAAAGGAAAATTCGAAAGATGTACAATGCACAGCGTATGTAGAATGTACCACTAGAACAGGAAATACAAAACTGAATTTCAATAACAACGTCGAACAAACGTCTTATACTTGATTGATTTCTGAATAGAGAATTCGGTAGCTACTACAAATATGAAGTCCATCATCAAGACCTCCACAAACATGGTTGGAACATAACTCACCCATACAGCAAGGGCGATGCCATCTACAGCCTTGGAGCGATATTATCGACATCGTTTCCTTCTTGTCGCATTATACCACGTTATGCTTTGCAGCGTCAGGATCTCTGGAGACGGTTTTTTGTGTACTTCATATATCTTTAATATTTGTAATCCATCTTTTGCATAATCTGAACTTGTCTTTGTATCCATTGTGGCTGTAGAGAAAAGTTTGTTGATGGTTACTGTGTGATTGTAGTCTGTAAGCATGTGAAAGCACTTAATCTAATATCTTCTTATGTAACCACGGATTGGCGTTGTGTTTGTTAGCCTTCTGATGTTATCATTTCTATTTCTGTATCTTATTGTTACTACGAGAATTCTACGTAGACAGGTCATTGTTATTCCAACAGTTTTCTTTTGTCTTTTGTTATTAGTGTTTACATCTTATATCTCCAGCATAGTGATAGTATGATGATCATTTTATTTAGTGTAGTTTTGGTGTTAATATTCACATGTTTGTTTATGAAAATCTGAGACTGGTTCTAAGATCTGCTATGCTATGTTGCATTTGTATTGGATTTCTTTGGTGTTTTTATAATTCGATGATATGATGCTTCCAAGATAAGAGAATTCTTTTACCTGTACAAGTTGTTGGTCATTGTTGAACAGTAATGTTTCTTCCTATTTTTGCGGTTGACATTACCTCGTTTTTTTTTCCTGTGATTATCTTCATATTAAAGTACCTGGGTGAGAGGGGGGAGCAGCCAAATTTGGAGAGTACTTTTCACAGCCAATCTCTGTTCACAGTGTCAAATGCCTTTTTTTAAAAGGTCTACATATATTGCGAAAAATTCCTTTTAATGTTCTTTCATTTATTCTTGGAGTTGACAGGCAGTAAAGGTCATGTCCACTGTCCCTTGACCAGCACTAAATCCGTACTGATTTTCAAGCAAAAGATCACCTATGAATGTCTGTTTAAGGCGATTCTACATTACACGAGCTAGTATTTTACTAGCTTTGAATATCAACGATAACCCTCGGTGGTTGTCACGTGACCGTTTATTTCCCTTGCCTTTATATATGTGTACAATTGAGGCATCTTTCAGGTTTTGAGGCAGGGTTTCTGAGCTCCAGAACGTAACAAAGACTTTGGTACGCTTTTGGAGAAGACCTATCCTCCTATCTTGTAGATGTCTGCTGGAATTGCATCCATATCAGGAACTTTTCCATGTGACATTGGTCCAACGGTAGTCTGTACTTCTTGATTTGTTGTTGAGATGACAAGCTCTTCTCTTATGTTGTATTCTGGCATGTGATCTATTTCTTCTTCGCTGTATACTGATAACTTATTTAAAATTGCTTCGAAATGTTGTCCCCATTGGTTTAGAATCTAGGTTTTTTCTTAAAGGAGAGCTGACTCACTTGCGTTAAGCAAGGTCGGTGATCCTGTAGAAATTGGGCCGCATATTGTTCTCAGTGCATCGTAGAATCGCTTGTAGTTGCCCACAAAGCAGGTTACTCGCAAATATTTTATAGGTAAATAATTTAAAAATAAAATCAATTCACGGGCAGACAACCACGGAGATAACAGTAATCACCTACCCTGACATATAATGTTTAATAACTGATTGGAAATGTAATGGCATCAAAGATAATTAAAAATCAGTAATACTCTTGTACACGTGTTCACGGATGTTCTCCACTGGTACAAATAATCATATATAGTTTATTTCTCTCAGACTAGACCCTATATTAGCCTGATTCAGTTTGGGCACGATTTTTCATTTCCTCTTCAGTCGGTTCTATATTACCGGTCCAGACCGTGATAGATTTATCTCTCTCGTTGGTCTACCATCAAACCTCAAGCCATTTTTCAATAGTTTGAGTTGGAAGATTACCAAGTGACAGTTTTGTTTTGGCCGATTGAAGGTTCTCAAAATATATTTTGTTAGATATATTCAGGGTAATGAAAAATAAAATATAAATAGTTTTTGAGAAATATAATAAATTGTCTGGTTAGGACTTTCAAGAATGTGGAGATGATTTAAGAGTGGTCGTTGGAATAATTAATTAACTGATTTATTCCGTGCTGCCAATTCACCACTACTATTTCCTGAAACTATCACGAGACCTACTAATCGGTATTAGTAATGCTCTATCTATACATTATATCGGCGTTGCGAGAGCAGCAAGGTTCTGGAGTGAAAGATAACTCGTTCGATTGAGAAAAATATAGTTTTTGAGATATTTAGAATAATAAAAATTTCTGAAATAGAGTTCTCTTTGTGAGTTATAATGATATAAAAACAAATTCAGTTTGAGACCAAACATTTGTAGATGTTTTGTAGACCAAAAATCAATGTAAATAGTCGTACAGATTATTGCAGCTGTTTTTGAAGCAAGGCAGAAAATATATCAAGTAGATAGATAAATACGGCGGACGGGCATTTCTGATATACTTTCATTGCATATAGATAGAGTGCACAAACTTAAATAGCAGGATCCATGAGAGATATATTTTAAGATGCAAAACAGACATTACACACAAACATAGAATAATATACAACAAACTCACATACAAACATAGAATAATATACAACAAACTCACACACAAACATAGAATAATATACAACAAACTCACATACAAACATAGAATAATATACAACAAACTCACATACAAACATAGAATAATATACAATAAACTCACATACAAACATAGAATAATATACAATAAACTCACATACACACATAGAATAATATACAACAAACTCACATACAAACATAGAATAATATACAATAAACTCACATACAAACATAGAATAATATACAACAAACTCACATACAAACATAGAATAATATACAACAAACTCACATACAAACATAGAATAATATACAACAAACTCACATACAAACATAGAATTATATACAACAAACTCACATACAAACATACAATACTATACAACAAACTCACATACAAACATAGAATAATATACAATAAACTCACACACAAACATAGAATAATATACAATAAACTCACACACAAACATAGAATACTATACAACAAACTCACATTCAAACATATATTACTATTGAATAAAGATACACAGAGAGGAGTATCGAGAAGATACACACAAAAATCATAGAATACAATATATCAAAGTCATTTACAAAAATTGAATACAATATATCAAAATGTTATAAAAATAAAGAATACTATATAAAAAATGATATACACACATTCAATACTATATAACAAAATAATATACAAGCATTCAATACTATATAACAAAATGATATACGCACATTCAATACTATATAACAAAATGATATACGCACATTCAATACTATATAACAAAATGATATACAAACATTCAATACTATATAACAAAATGATATACAAACATTCAATACTATATAACAAAATGATATACAAACATTCAATACTATATAACAAAATGATATACAAACATTCAATACTATATAACAAAATGATATACAAACATTCAATACTATATAACAAAATGATATACAAGCATTCAATACTATATAACAAAATGATATACAAGCATTCAATACTATATAACAAAGTCATATACAAAAATAGAATACTAGAGAACAAACGCACACACAAACACAGAATACTGTAGAACAAACTCACATATAAGCACAGAATACTATTGAACAAACTCACATACAAACACAGAATACTGTTGAACAAACTCACATACAAAGACAGAATACTGTTGAACAAACTCACATATAAATACATAATTCTGTAAAACAGACGAACATAATATTAAAGAATAAACTCACATTAAAAAAAATACCATATAACAAAATGAGATTAAACAAAAGAATACTTTAGAACAACTTATATACAGACACAAGATAATATAGAAAAAAATCACATATAAACACATACTACTATAGAACAAACTCAGATACAAACACAGAATATTCTCAGAGGTTCATGTTATTCTTCTTCAGATTAGACACACAACCACCCCTTGTGCAGTGATCTATATCATATTCTCATCACTGTGTTCATTTTCGTCAATTGAAACTTGAAAAACGTTATGTGCTATGTAGCTTTCGTCAATTGAAACTTGAAAAACATTATGTGCTATGTAGCTTTCGTCAATTGAAACTTGAAAAACGTTATGTGCTATGTAGCTTTCGTCAATTGAAACTTGAAAAACGTTATGTGCTATGTAGCTTTCATCAATTGAAACTTGAAAAACGTTATGTGCTATGTAGCTTTCGTCAATTGAAACTTGAAAAACGTTATGTCCTATGTAACTTAGTTAGTTTGTTTGTTCCTTTCGTGCCGCAAGCGACACATAGGGCAGAGGTTTTGGTTCTACATATGATGCGGTCAGCTGCTTACAGCTTCAGTTCCTTGATGGTCTTACAGCTTATTAATTCTCCTTCTTTAAGAATGGTGTTTTTAATGGTAGTTTTAGGTCTTCCTCTTTTTCTTTTATCCTCAGGTGACCACATAAGGGCTTCCGAAAATATTAAAACGATCTTCCATCACATAAAGAATCAGTAAACCTCCGTTTCAAGAATGATTGGGGGTTTTACGATTGTGCATATTAGGACACAGATCAACCGACCATAGTAAGTACCAAGAACACAACTACTTCCATCTTGAACCGGAAAACCCTATGAATCACTATCTATAAATATAGGAATTTGAGTGATGTGTGTGTTAAAAAGAACTAATTATTTTCTACGGATGTGAAGCATGGACCCTAAACAAACAACAGATAAATTAAGTGAGATGAAGGCTACCATTGACATCTAAGAAAGTTAATGTAGAAGTTCTCAGAGATGCTGGAGAAAAGAGAAACATTATGTTAACAATTAGAGACGGACAGTTAAGATTTATAAGGCATGTGATGAGAAGAATAAAACTTGAATATTTAGTAAAAACTGAAAATATCACCGGAAGAAGAGACAGGGAAAGACAAAGAGAGAAGCTCCTGGATGAATTAACACCACGGACTGGAGAGTCTACCCACTGAAATTCAGAAACAGGAAATTGTGAGGAAAAATTATCACATACGCAACTTGATAAGGAGCTTGAGTGATTATCATGTTCTATAATTAGATCTGCATAAGAATGCACCGGGTTTACCTAGATGTCTGTAATAAATTATGTTGCCCTCATACGTCTCACCTCTGTATCCCCCGAGTTGTTTTTTTCTTCTAGTATTTCGAATCATTCTTGTAAGGTAGGGGTGGGCAAACTTTTTGTGCAGAGGGCCGCATTGAAAATTGTAAAGCTATTGGAGGGCCGTATATAATATTATGTATATATATATATATTTAAATGATGCCAAATTGGGAAAAATATTGTATATATAATATATAAGAAAGTCGAATTAAAATTCCAATGGATTTCTGTGTAATATTAATGGGGGAAAAATCATTTTTGACGATCGTCCGTTTATTTAAAAATGTGTTTGAGGGCCGCAAAATATCCAATGGCGGGCCGCTTGCGGCCCGTGGGTACGTAGTTTGCCCACCCCTGTTGTAAGGGATACTTCAATGTATACATCAACAAACAGAGCCTGGTAGTGGTTTCTACATTTAGCAATGTCTAGTGGTCACTTCAGATATTTCTAGTGGTTTCTATCTTCAGATATTTCTAGTGGTTTCTATCTTCAGCAATGTTTAGTGGTTTCTATCTTCCGATATTTCTAGTTGTTTCTATCTACAGCAATGTCTAGTGGTTTCTATCTTCAGATATTTCTAGTGGTTTCTATCTTCAGCAATGCCTAGTGGTTTCTAGCTTCAGAAATACGTATGAATGTAGACAATTCATGATCCTTCCATTACTTTATGTCAATCTAGGATTGTCAATGTCTTCAACCTTCGAGTTTTTTCTGCAGGATTATTTTTTGACATTGAACCGTGTCGAATAATATATCCAAACCCTATACTGACTCGATATTTTGCAATTGAAGATAGTGATTTTGCATTCATGTATGCATGGTTATTTGATTTATTACATACTCATTTGTCTTATGCATTATTTAGGAATGCATGATTTGTCCATAACACTTTTATTCGATGATGAATATTCGTTCCTCAACTTCTGCAGTGAGTGTCCTACTCGCACAGCCATCAGGTAGAGCATATAGTGGGCGGGAAATAACAGGCAAAACATCATTTCGAATTTTCTGCGGATCTTGAGCAACCATTTTCTGTGTGCCATGTTCACATGGTCTTTGTTATTTTCTGTCCATCTCATTGGGTCTACTGCTGACAGTATAATCGGAAGAACTAGAGAATCATACATTTTAATCTTCAGTAATACTAATATTGTTTATCTATATTAAATTTATCCCTGAAACAGCAGCTAATGGCACCTGCAGCCTTATTGCTTAATTATATGGTGGATTGCCCATCACTGTATATGCAGTATACTAGGTATGCTACACTGTATGTGTAGGTATGCTAGATAGTGCAGTATACTAGGTATGCTACACTGTATGTGTAGGTATGCTAGATAGTGCAGTATACTAGGTATGCTACACTGTATGTGTAGATATGCTAGATAGTGCAGTATTCTAGGTATGCTTCACTGTATGTGTAGGTATGCTAGATAGTGCAGTATGCTAGGTATGCTACACTGTATGTGTAGATATGCTAGATAGTGCAGTATACTAGGTATGCTACACTGTATGTGTAGGTATGCAAGATAGTGCAGTATGCTATGTATGCTACACTGTATGTGTAGGTATGCTAGATAGTGCAGTATGCTATGTATGCTACACTGTATGTGTAGGTATGCTAGATAGTGCAGTATGCTAGGTATTTGAAGGTATGAATTTCTTCAGATTTGTGACCCTATATTACGATGTTGGTCTACAACGATTTTGTTCTTTTCTGCGATGACTTTCATTTCCCATTTGGCTGTGACTTTTTCCCAACATTGATATCAATTTCTGTAGTTATAGTTCTTTCAGTTATAAGATTAATATCACTAGGAAATACCAACTTCAGATACGATGACCTTCATTGAATCACATTGAATAATAATCATCGTGTGTCACTTGGGCGTGAATAGGGAATATAGAACAGTAGCACTATAACTTTTCTTATATGTTGTGGAAGAAAATTAAGAAATGTTGAAAGTAAGGGGTTAGCTATCCATTATGTAGCAGGTCAGGAACCCACAATGCCAATATTAAGTAGAATGTGTTGAAATGAATGATGCAGTTTTCACATCATCACCGTCACTAAGATCCATATTCCTTCAGGATCATAGATGTGACACTGAAAACGTCAACAGAAAGTTATCTTTATGTCTCTCGGCTCTCATCTCTCTCTCTCTCTCTCTATTTCTCTCTCTCTAAGAATGTAGAAAAACGCAATCCAGATCAGTTCTTAATCAAAAGGGTTTAAAAGCCGTAGAAGATTGACTTTACTGTACTCGGTTGCCCATATGTACTCCGTCCCTCTCAACGAAGAGGCACGCCGCCTGCCGAGAGTACCACCCATAGCACGTAACTCCGTAGCTTCCACAGGGATCTCCGAAAAAAATCCACCTTATAAACAAGACGACACGAGCCGGATTCGAACCCGTGACCACAAGGCGGATTGAACACATGGCGAACAGCTTAAGGCACTAGGAGATACACAAAAAAATTACTCTCGCGAACCGGATTCGAACCAGTGCCATCTTCCTTGTGACTACAGTCCTCCGCTCTACCAACTGGGCTATCGCGGGGTCAGTTCTTAATATTATCAGTGCATAATATTCTTTTGTCCTACGCGTTTTCTCCAATCTGCATATGCGGTCACAGCAGCGATGATCTAAATTACAAGATAGAGCATTCAGCTTTCCAGACTACAGCCAGCAGGAGTGTACGATGATCAACCTTCCCAGTGTTACATGAACGGCACTACTTTCACCCTGCTCGAACCCAGAGCTTGTTCATATAAGCTCGGATTTTAAAAATGCCTCATCGACCACTAGACCACAAAAATGACATAATTTACAATCATATTGCATTATCCTAATTAAGTTCTGTTGATTGACTCAGGCTCTCTGTTCTTAATAATTGGAGTTCCAAAAATGTGTAAGCTAATTACTCACAGAACTTGTGAGTAGCGTGTGATCATAACGACATTTAGCAAGCATGTAATAACTCACTGAGTAGTTATAGCACGACTCGCCAGTGTTGCCAACTCATTTTGTTAAAATTACATTAAATTCATGCCTAAAAAATAAACTAGACAGTTATGAAAAAGCACTACAAAAAGAAGCACGAACACTTTTTAATTAAAATGTTACAAGATATCACATTATAATTTATAAATATCAGTTAAGATTAGAATTATAATATTATTCTAGATATGAAAAATGGCCAGACAACATGTAACGGGAGCACTAGTGGCGGAAGAGTCTAGACAAGATACTGCAAGACAGAAGCGGGCACGTAGAAAAGAAAAAAACATCTCAACTTCGCATAGACACCCTCTACAGTTGTCAATTCTGTAAAAGAACACTTTGTGCGCGCATTGGACTTTGTTAGTCATTTAAAAACGCACTATTAACCTTTTATTATTTTTATTACTTATTGTTATTATTATTATGGTTGAGTTTTTGTCATCGTCGATTACGACTGACGAACATCATCATCAGAATTGTTACCGGGCTTTGAAAGTCTTGCCATGTCCTATCCATGTGTGCCGCTATGCATCATGGAGGGTCGAAGTCTACATTCTTTAGCTAAACGTGATGGCGTTACCATAGCGTAGCCTTGGTGTTCTAGTATTTCTCTGATCACCTATCCATCTTTGTCTGGGTCTTCTACTCTCTCTTTTCAGATGACCTTTTATTGAAAGCTAACAATTGAATACGATCTGGTTCCAATGTGATTATGTGGCATACCCGTTTGATCGTTTATGTGTCTCATACAATTCAAAATGCGTGGAAGTGGGAGCACAACATAATAACACATTGACCTGCTATAGAATCGCCTTGCAAATGTTGGGTGTGGAGTTTGATACTGTATTGTAAGATGTCCAAGGGATAAACATATCTCATGTTACATGTGGACTGATATGATAAAGTTGAACATACCAAGTGAAATGTTACAGTTGAACATACCGAGTGAAATATTAAAGTTTAACATACCGGGTGAAATGTTAAAATTGAACATACCGAATGAAATGTTAAAGTTGAACATACCGAGTGAAATGTTAAAGGTGAACATACCGAGTGAAATATTACAGTTGAACATACCGAGTGAAATGTTAAAGTTGAACATACCGAGTGAAATATTACAGTTGAACATACCGGGTGAAATGTTAAAATTGAACATACCGAGTGAAAATCCAGTACAGGGCAGCTCTGTGATGAAGAGGGGCGGCTACATCAGGCGGGTCCACTCAATATACATTGTTGGGGATGGAATTTGGAAGACTAATCATACTGCGAAAATCTACTGCACGGCCCTGGTCCTGCAAATCGCAAAGGTGCTGCCAACAAGTTTTTCTCACCGGGGTTCATATGATATGGGCGGTACATAGTAAGATATATATCATTATGTCTCAAAAACCCTTGGTAATCTTTAAGACTTGGGGAGTTATGTATGCCTAAAGACTTGAAGAGATCTGTAGGCCTTAAGACTCTGGGAGACCTGTAGGGCTAAAGACTTGGGGAGTTACTTGAGGGAGATTTGTAAAGACTTGGTCATCTGTAAATGAATATATTTCATTCACACCACAAGAGCCACCGAAGATAAGTTGTCCCAAAATAAGGGATGGGTAAGAGAAAAGTTGTAAGCAACTGCTGTAATACACGATCTTCGCATACATTCTCCTGCCTACATCTTCGCATACATTCTCCTGCCTACATCTTCGCATACATTCTCCTGACTATATCTTCGCATACATTCTCCTGCCTACATCTTCGCATACATTCTCCTGACTATATCTTCACATACATTCTCCTGACTACATCTTCGCATACATTCTCCTGACTATATCTTCGCATACATTCTCCTGACTATATCTTCGCATACATTCTCCTGACTACATCTTCGCATACATTCTCCTGACTACATCTTCGCATACATTCTCCTGACTACATCTTCGCATACATTCTCCTGATTACATCTTCGCATACATTCTCCTGACTACATCTTCGCATACATTCTCCTGACTACATCTTCGCATACATTCTCCTGACTACATCTTCGCATACATTCTCCTGATTACATCTTCGCATACATTCTCCTGACTACATCTTCGCATACATTCTCCTGACTACATCTTCGCATACATTCTCCTGACTACATCTTCGCATACATTCTCCTGACTACATCTTCGCATACATTCTCCTGACTACATCTTCGCATACATTCTCCTGACTACATCTTCGTAACCGGCACAAATTTAAGATTTAACGTAGACGTTATGTTTAAATCGTCACAGAGAGGCCTGAAACCAGTCTCACAATTCCGACTCAAACAAAACTGGTAAACACACAGAGGAACAGTTCCACTCATATTGACGATACGTATCACATAGAACGTTAACGTTATTAGATATGCAATGTCACGTACAATATGTTTGATATGCAATGTCACGTACAATATGTTTGATATGCAATGTCACGTACAATATGTTTGATATGCGATGTCATGTACAATATGTTTGATATGCAATGTCATGTACAATATGTTTGATATGCAATGTCATGTACAATATGTTTGATATGCAATGTTATGTACAATATATTTGATATGCAATGTATGTACAATATATGTGATATGCAATGTATGTACAATATATGTGATATGCAATGTCATGTACAATATATATGGGAGCCGCGTTAGCTCAGTGGTTAGCGCACTGGCTTCGCATATGAGTGGTCCTGGGTTCATTCCCCAGCTGAGGCGGAAATGTTTTCAGATCGCAACGGCTCCCAGGTCGACCCAGCTTTAAATGGGTACCGGATTAATCCGGGAAGTAAAGACTGCGAGGGAGAGGAGATGGCTACCGCCCTCATTTGCAGAGCCTGTGAAATGTTAGATCGCTAACATCTCACACCCCTACGGCATTAATAAAATGCTATGGGTTACTTTACTTTACTTACAATATATGTGATATACAATGTCATGTACAATATATGTGATGCACTGTCCTGTACAATATATTCTTCTAATATTTAGTGTTACAAAATGAGTCCCAGCATTCGAAATGTGAGGTTTAACCTATAACAGAACTTTCAATGCATGCCATAATGTATCAGTAAGTCACTATAAGAATGGACGAATGACTGACTTATCAGCACGTCTGGTAAGATATAGGTGAATGTTTTAAAGGATTATCCGAAATAAGTTACTAATTTATGAGCAATTATTCCGGCTCTATCTCATATCTAGTGCTTACCATATATTTCGCCTGTATACGAAATGCGGATAAACTTTCATATTATGCACATGTTCATTTCAAGTGTGTAGTAGTGTGCACACTTGTCTTCTCGTCAGTGAAAAGTCATTTCAGACCGTGTAGTCTGAAACACAAATTGGCTAATTATGACAGAGAATATATGTAAATATAAGTAGGACGCCAGAGGACAATTTTTAAAAATTCTCGAGACTAACGGGAATTGAACCAGTCCATTCAACGGCACCAAATCGCCTAGCAACTATTGAACACGCGTTCTTCCGCACTTGACTAACCGCATCTCCAAAAAAGATGCGATTTCATCAAGCAATTCAAACCGTGCACACAAAGTCACCAGAAAGGACCGATCGAGACAAGGACTCTTAATTATGACAGAGAGTACATTATGCCACGATTTAATGCCACACTGGGGACAATAAGGAGAAGGGAGAATCCTTTTGTTTAGGAGGTGTTAGGGGTAGGTTTGATACTCGTTCTAATTTTAATTTCCCACACCCCCAAAACACCCCCCCCCCTCCCAACTTTAAATATCTCTGTCTCAAGGAAGAAAGAATCAAGTTAAGCATTATTACGGCTGCCATTTTACTAGTAGAAATGAACCGGCTGAGTGATGTTACAAACTAAAAAAAAACACAATTGCATTCGACGATGACATCACATACTATTAAAAAATTGTGATCTGAAAATTATTTATAAACTATGATCAGTGGTAAGCACTATTTCATTAAGTCATAAAGTTTCCCATCAGGTTTCATTGCAATATATTTCTATTTGTTGATGTGAGCTTCTTTTATTATTCTGTCCATGTATATGTTGAAAAGTAAAGGTGAAATCACGCATCCTTGTCTTACTCCAGATCTTGTTTCAAAAGGTTCAGTTATTTCATCTGTTCTTCTTACTGAGTGTTGACATTTTTAGTACAATATTTCTATATTATCTAACATATGTCCTATGGTGTTATTAGAAGAAATCAACCTTTATTATTCAGTTAGCAGCGATACTGCAAGAAAGACACGGCAAAATACCTTTCTAAGTAGAAAATATCCAGCTTTTTTGTCATTTCATCTTATACCCACATTTGGGAGCTGCGATAGTGTATAATATTAAGTAATTCGCCCGCTGACCCTTGGCTATCCACGTTATAAACCTTCTAACAGAATGAATTAGGATCCCATTCGTTATGTTTTTTATTATTGTTGGGCTTTTGATTGGTCGCTCTTTACATACTTGGAGTCGTAAGCCTAAAACAACCAAAGCTAACCAATAGATTGCACAGAAATTGGTTCCCTATGTCATGCCTACGTTTTAGTTGGAAGGCATGTAGTACTGCCAATAGCCACGGCTGACAAGTAAATCTACGTTTCGAATTCATTCGTTATTCATGGTTTCTTCTTCTTCATCTTCTGTGTTCATTCTCAAACTCCTGCAGATTAGCAGGTTGTGGTCCGGAGAACGGAATGCGCTGTGTCATGGTTTACACCATTGCTTCGATATCTGCGCCTTTCGGCCTGATACATCCGACTTCAGCATGGCTTTGGGTCACTGACCCAATATGGGATGGGACAGCCAACTCCATCCCATAACCTCCTTAGCCATCTTTTACGACATGCGTGGAAGGTAAACAGTGTTGCTATTCTTTGCTCCCCTTTCGGGCCACGGCAACACATGAGCGATTCATGGTTTGAAAGTATTCTTGTGGTTCATGCAACCACTAGGAAGTAGCGTACCAGATCACATGCTTGAGAAGGTCGAATAATGCTACTGAGCAAATGCGGTAGGCGAAGTTAATCTAGCGGCTTCTGATTAACCACTGAGTACGCAGCTGCACGCTTAGAGGAAACTGTGTGCTATGGCGTTTATTTATAATCCATATTACCTTTACCGTTACCACATTGATTAGAACAATCATCCGGGACGTGCAACAACTTTGAACAATATGTTCATACAAGATAAAATAAGAAGTAATACTAAGCTGAAACTGAAAGTAACTTTTCATCTCCCAACACGGGAAATAAAAGTAACAGACTCGTGCTCCGTCGGGTTCTCAATCAACCAGCATCAGTAACATCCATCACATAGCTCTCCGAAGAATCCGGAATACTCTAGTAAAAGCCACAAAAGTCAGAGGAAACCTGTACAGGATTATAAATAAACATATCACAAACAATTATTTCTACTACTCGCTTAATGCACACACCTGAACGATGACTCGTTCGAAAAGTTTCCAGACTCTACGTAAGCGTGCTCCAGAAAATTGCCATCATTAAATAACTATTTACTTGACGTTTCCATTGGGTTTTTTTTTGGGTTAAAGAACAACTCTCGCATACACCACAGTTGCTTGTAACGTGCACAGGACAATCACAGAAAACTTGTCTGTTTTAATGGTGGAACAGAGATGTCCCGATACTGGCTAATATATTTCATTGTAGGCTTTCAGACTTCTCTTTTAGGAATTCCATTATATTGAGAAGATATGGCAATATCATGAATGTAGAGTAGACGGATTCTATTGTTATTGAAATGCAAGATTTTAGCAATGTTTATTTCTGTACATTCCGGTGTTTTCTCTTCCTCTGTTCCGTCTTGTTCAATGTTGTCATATTTAATATAAATATATTTGATTACTTTTATGGCTAACATGCCAATCATCAAGCATAAGCAAAGCCCTAGTGTATAACATGCCTAAACATTGAGGCTTTCTTCTTGTTATGCGTTATGATTGCAGGTTATCATGCTTGCTTTATTAGAGATGACTGCAGGTTACCAAGCTTGAGTTATGATTGTAGGCTATCATGCATGTGTTATGATTTATAGCTGCAGGTTATCATGCTTGAGCTATGACCGACGATTAGCATGCTTGAGTTATGAATTATTATTACAAGTTACCATGCTTGAGTTATGACTGCATGTTATCATGATTGAGTTATGACTGCAGGTTATCATGCTTGAATTATGAGTTATGATTTCACGTAACTATGCTTGAGTTATGGCTGCAGGTTATCATGCTTGAGTTACGACTGCAGGTTATCATTCTTGAATTATGTGTTATGAATGCAGATTATCATACTTGAGTTATGATTGCAGGTTACCATGTTTGAGTTATGACTGCAGTTTATTATAATTGAGTTATGACTGCATGCAGGTTGTCATTCTTGAATTATGTGTTATGAATGCAGATTATCATACTTGAGTTATGATTGCAGGTTACCATGTTTGATTTATGACTGCAGTTTATTATAATTCAGATATGACTGCATGCAGGTTGTCATTCTTGAATTATGTGTTATGAATGCAGATTATCACACTTGAGCTATGATTGCAAGTTACCGTGTTTTAGTTATGATTACAGTTTATCATAATAAATGAGTTATGCGTTATAACTGCAGATTACCACGCTTGTTTTATGAGTTATGACTGCATGTTATTATGTTGAGGTATGAGTTATGATTGCAAGTTACCATGCTTGAGATTTGGCTGTAGGTTATCATGCATGAGCTATAACTGCACGTTATAATGCTTGAGTTATGAGTTATGATTGCAAGTTACCATGTTAGCTTTAACCTCACTCTCCCAATTATGTCTTACTTAATCAATCCCTCATACTAGATCATCAAATATCTCAACTTGGTTTCCAACAATATGGTTCCGCGAGAAATGGCGAAGAACAAACAAACTAATCACATGCATTTCAATTTGCATTTGTAAATTTCTATTATATTGGCATCACAAATAACAGAAATGTTTGACAAATACATATATTCCTATAATAAGTTCTTTAATTGCATTCCTTTTCTACATTGTCAAATAGAACTTGTCTGTTCTCGTTATGCTTATTGGTGATATATATATATATATATATATATACATATATATACATGATACATATGCAATGAATATTATATGTAAGGTTTCAGTGATACATTAATGTTATTTGAAGTTTCCTCTAGGGAATAGAGATTGAGAAAAATGTTATAATAGATTATAAAAACACGTTAGGTCACTCTGCGTTTGTTATATTAAAAAATATATTCCTGTTTATGTACTGTATAGAAGTATATTGTATAACTTTCCTGATCATTGCTGCAGAATTAGCTCAAACTGTGTTATCATTTGTTTTGATTTTAAAGTTAAAATCAGGTTATATAACTATAATGGACTAGCGACTATGGTATGGTTGAAAGAGCGTACCTAACATAATAGATTTAACCCCCATCTAATCACCACTCTATGATTACGCTGATTTCTCCAAACAGAAACTATTCCGTAGATAATGTTTACAAGATGACCGATCATTGAGCTGCTCCATAGATAATGTTTACAAGATGACCGGTCATTGAGCTGCTCCTTAGATAATGTTTACAAGATGACCGGTCATTGAGCTGCTCCATAGATAATGTTTACAAGATGACCGGTCATTGTGGTGCTCCTTAGATAATGTTTACAAGATGACCGGTCATTGAGCTGCTCCTTAGATAATGTTTACAAGATGACCGGCTATTGAGCTGTTCCTTAGATAATGTTTACAAAATGACCCGTCAGTATACTTTTCCTTATATAATGATTACAAGATGACCCGTCCGTGATCTGCTCCGTAGATAATGTTTACAAAATGACAAGGCAGTGAGCTGCTTTTTCGATGATGTTTACAAGATGGCCGGTCAGTGAGTTGCAAAGGTTCGAAAGGAGAGTATGGAATTGTAGAAAGGGATCGAAAGGACATTGTAAGTACATTGTAGCCAGATATTCTAGTCACTAAAGATTAAAAAGTGTTTAGTGTGGTTTTGTCTACACATACAGTAGAAATATTCAGTAACCCTATAAACTGTATGAAGTTAGAATGTTATGTGGCTTAGATATCTCAGCTATAAACCTCAACAGTGATTCTCGACAGTGCAGGCCTTCTTGCTGAATTCATGAGGCCTTCATTTGTTCTTTTTCTTGATTATTCCCGTGTTTTCCGTTGTCCAATATTTATGTTCTTGAATAATTTATGGATTTGTATAATATATAAATATTATGCCTGCCAAAAAAATCACAGGCTACTGCAAGTATATAAATATTAACTAATAGTTTTCGTGACAACAATAAATAACGTACCGAATGAAGGCCTTATTAATTTAGCTAGAAGGGCTGTACAGTCGAGAGCCACGCCACAACACGACCCTTACTCTTGACTAGAACACATCGATTTAATACGCGGGAATGTGAGAAAGATCCTACAAGAATTTGCAAAATCGATTCAATTCGGTTTTAAGCTGAACATTAACTCTTTATCTTTGATAATTCGCTAAAAATTCCAACTTAGACCCTCTTGTTGCTCCGGTAAGTCGACAAATCCTCCATTTTCCTACTGAATCAATTAGGACAAGATTAGAGAAACTGCTCGCGAAGATAAAGAGTAGGATAATCCAAGTTCCGAACACAAACACGTTACATTAATAGATATGCAACATGCCTATTTTGTCTCCTAAACTGCAGCTGGTAATATATTTATGACATCTCACGATTCATTACTATTCTGTCAGCTCTGAAGACCTCATCAGCTCCACTTCTATTCAACCGAATATTTGTAGATCGTAATGTAGCTTTACACACACGTTGTTATAATTTATTCAACCATTTTTTTCAAGCGTTTGTTTCTTTTTCTGCGTATGCTGGTGTTTTTAACAATGAAATCTACATCTTTGCATTCAACCATTTATTCCATCTCCCCTATTTTTTCTGCTTGTAATTGATGCTAACACAATTACCTTCTACATAAATACACAATTGTTTTTTACCCTATTTCTCTCTTCGTCTCGTCTCCTGATGTTGTTTTTTCTCAAGTGCCACGATAACGAATGCAAATGGTTATGATCACTCCCAATGTTCCTATCTAAGAACTCATCGATTCTATTGCTGACTTTTTTTGTCATGATAGATGGTCTCTTGTCGACTGTAATTTATTCTTTGAACGAACCTCTTTCATATCTCAGGATTTTTTCTAACTTTTAAAATAAGAAAAGCTACTAATGTCTGAAATATATAATGGTCCAGTGAAGCGAAACGCATTAGACTTCACAGTACAAGACATTAGACATTGTACTTTAGATGGACAATTCACAACATAGGTTAAGACCATTTTCTCAGTGAAATATGGTGAAATAAAAGATATAACCACATGCATGCTATGAAGATCTTGTAGACATAACCAAGTGAGTGCACTTACGAACTTTTAGATATAACCATTTTAGTGCAGTGGTGATCTTGTAGATATAGCCACATGAGTGCACTTGTGATTTTTTTAGATATGTTCACGTGAGTGCACTAGCGATCGTGTAGATGTAACCACTTGAGTGCACTAGCGATCGTGTAGATGTAACCACTTGAGTGCACTAGCGATCGTGTAGATGTAACCACTTGAGTGCACTAGCGATCGTGTAGATGTAACCACTTGAGTGCACTAGCGATCGTGTAGATGTAACCACTTGAGTGCACTAGCGATCGTGTAGATGTAACCACTTGAGTGCACTAGCGATCGTGTAGATGTAACCACTTGAGTGCACTAGCGATCGTGTAGATGTAACCACTTGAGTGCACTAGCGATCGTGTAGATGTAACCACTTGAGTGCACTAGCGATCGTGTAGATGTAACCACTTGAGTGCACTGACGGACTTGCCATTTTACTACATCATTATTCTGAACATTTAATAATATTGATATTACAACCGGTTAATTTAGCGACTGTTGCAACTTCATAATTATGCCAATGTTCTAACCAGTTAACTGCGTGAATGTTGCAAATACGAGAACATGATAGTGTTAATATTTTACCAATTACCTGTGTGGACGTTGCAACCACACACTCGTATCAATGTACCAACCATTTAACTGTGTGAATGTTACAACCATCTAAATATGTCAATGTTCCAATCATTTAACTGTGTGAATGTTGTAACCACGTATTTGTGTCAATGTTTCAAGAGGCAATTATTCATCACTTCATGAGACAGGCAGGTTTAGAGAACATAGTCACAACAGGCAAAATTAAAGGCAAAAGAGACAGACGGCGACAAAGTGAGAAAATATTAGATAGTTTGACAGCCTGGAATGCAAGGAAACAACAACGATCTTGATACATAATACTGTGGACATAAAGCTGTGGAGAGCCATGACCGCCTACGCCAGCCGGCATGGCACCTGATGATGATGCTGATTGAAAAAATGATTGTGTAAATGTTTCAAATAGTTAACTGTGTGGATGTTGCAACTACTTATTTGTTTCTATATTCCAACCAGTTAACTCTGGATGTTGCAACTAGTTATTTGTTTCTATATTCCAACCAGTTAACTCTGTGGATATTGCTACTACACATTTATATCATTGTTCCAACAAGTTCATTGTGTTTATTTCGCAACCACAAATGCATGTCAATGTTTGAATTAGCTAACTTTATGCATGTTTCAACCACATAATCTATGTAAATGTTTTAGCCAGTTAACTATATGGGAAGTTCCTACCACATTGGTATGTTAACTGTTATGTTATGTTGTGTTCCTCCAGGGCCATAGGCGGCGCATAGGGCAGAAACCATAGCTTTCCATTTCTGTCTTTGTGTTGCCAGGTCTTTCAATTGTTGCGTGTTGTTTAGGTTCATTGACATGCCTTCTCTATTAATGGTTCTTCGTAGAGTTTCTCTAGGTCTCCCTCTTCTTCTTACTCCGGGTGGCACCCAATATAGTGACTGCTGGGGAATTCTTAGGCTGTTCATTTTGAGAACATGGCCGATGTAAGTCCAATGTAAGTTACTTTGGTTTGTTAGTTCGTAGATGCCCGATGAGTGCGATTCATATCAGGAACGTTCAGTGCATGCAGAAGTGCTTAAGGTTTGGTATAAAATAGTTTTTTTTATTTGCCCTTCTGCTTCCGTCGCTTGTGAATTACCCGCAGTGTTCTTTCTTTTTCAAATTTAGTGATGCCAGCAGTGATCTGCGTGTGCCAAGCTAAGTGATCAAGGGGGTGTAGTCTCCCATGAGATAGGATCGATGCTGCAGTGTTTGATAGAGATTTATTTAAGTGATCCCTGAAGCACGTTTTCTTCCCTCCACTTGAACGTTTTCCATGGAACAGTTTCCCATAGAATAGCTTTTTGGAAGGCGCTTGAACTATTCCCCGACTACTCATGCGTGAGGTGCCCATTTACAGCACGGTCGACTGGAGGAGTGTTCGTGTCAGGCATGAAATCATAACCCGGAATTTGTGTTATTGCCCGGACATGGTTTCGAACCTTGCACGCTGTAAACCGGTGATAGTAACACTGCTATCACTTAAGCTACGATACATTTGGTTTTACAGTGACTTAAGTGTGAAATTGGGATACGACCTTGTAACGTTTTCGCCGGAATTATTCTGCATGTTTTCCGTAGCTGATGCCTTCAATTTACCGATGAAGACTGATAATTATAGACACAATCTAAGCATAAAAATGTTGATTATATTCTATTTTAGCTTAACACTTATGCTGTGAAGTAACGTCAATGCAGGTGAACGTACCCAACATATGTGCCATGATTGTGAGTTCAATTATTTGTTGATGTCATTGTTCAACAAACGCCGACGTTGTAGTTTGCATGTTGGATATACATTTAATGAATGACAATGGAAACGATTAAATAATATATGTACTCTTTCACTCGTTTCCCCTCTCTACCAGCCGCTTAATCTCGTATCTCTTTCTCTATCGCTCCCTACATTTTATTCATATTTTATGGTACTCGTTTTATATCTCTCTATCTCTTGCTAAATTTAACTTTATTGTTCTCTCTGTATTGCTTCCTCAATCTCTCAATATTTAACCTTACTTCTCTCTTTATCGTTATTTCGATCTTAGATTCGTTTTTCTTGATATTCTTTCCTTATATATGTTTATTATCCCTCGCTCCATTATATTTTTTTCTCTATCTCATTTTATCTGGGACGGTCATAATAAATGACACAAAATGTGTTCATGATTGCCCCCATTGTACTCTGTTTTTTCCCCACATGTATTCCTCTTTTCTCAAAATAGCAACACAGTCTGCTAAAGATACCACTTATAGCACGTAACTCCGTAGCACCTAGTTATAATCTACAGCGATCTCATAAAAGATGTACTTGTATTCAAGATATGATGTCTAGGGATAACTAGGAACAGGGTAATGAAGTTTTGCTAATCAATAGAAACACACATAATTACACACACAGACACACGAATCTCGATATAACTAGGACAACGATAATGAAGTTTTGCTGGGGTGCAAAGGGTACCAAACTGCTCTCGGCGGACCCAGGGTTAGCAGATAACCAAGATCCAAAAAGTACCTCCTCGTGGTGTACCCTGGAAACAGAAACACAACTGCTCGTGCTGATTCTGGCTAAATCTTTTGGGGATCGTCTCCGTGAATGTGGAGGCAGCAGATGGAAAAAAAATTAACTGCAAAAGAGACAGTCAATATCTCCGACACAACTGCGCCAGCACTTGCAGTGACACTGTCGACACACAGCGATGTTAGTCAGTACGATCCAATCATTGGGGGGACGGCCAATGAAAACGACGTGAAAAGGTAGATGCAAGTCGAGAGACGACAGGACAACATACTGAGTATAATGAGATGGCAGCACAGCGCCAGAGGGCAAAGTGTAAATAGAAGGTAAAACGTTATAAGGAAATTGGAACTACAAGCTCTGTTAGCTGGAGACATGCTCCTAGTTACTGATACTCCTTACAGGAATAGACCCAATCGTGGGCTCCCGGCTAAGAAAGTAGCCCTTGTCCAACTCTAATATCGAGATTTCCTATACCAGAAATATGCTTGCGGAGAGAAAGCGTTTCGTACCCGATGGGCTCAGACACAAACGGGACAAAGATGGCAGCCATGGCGCAACTTTACTGTCAAGCTTTCCTATACTGAAAACATGCTCGCAGAGAGAAAAGGATCAATACACGATAAGCTCACGCACAAATGGGACAAGGTCTTTGAGCTCGAGAATACGTCTTGCTACCAAACTGGAGATGAGACTCAGACTTGGACGATGGGTTCACGATGTCGGTGAACATCTGCTAGGATGACGAAAGAGTCCGAGTCCAACTCTTCTGTCGAGTTCTTCTTAAACCGGAACGAGGCTCGCTCGCGGATAAGAAAAGGTTCAGTACCCGATGTGCACAGGCACAGAACGTCTAAATACACGAGGCAAGTTCACTCACGGTGGGACACCTCATGAGAGATACATCAACAACACTCATCTCGGCGAAGGGTCATTACACACCCGCGACGCCCGTTGACAGATAGGCAGGCTGTCACATGCTAGGGAAACCTACTACCCGAATTAAAGGCATGACGAAAACAGATATGCTGAGTCTCGTATGGCCGGGCCACAGAGTGAGCCGACTGAGGTGAATATAACACAGTTCAGCTATGGCAGCACAACGTACTTCACGTTCCCCGACTGAAATCACACGATTTATTCGTTGTGGTTATAAGAGAATTAACGCAGAAAAAGAGGTTTTGATAATCACTGCAAACACATATAATTACACAAGCAAATCGACGTTTCGACCTGGAGTTGGGAATGAATATAACTCTTCATGTACTAAAACGCTGTTACTAGTATGATTTGTATGTGTAATTATGTGTGCTTCTAGTGACTAGCAACTTCATTACTCTGTTACTGGATTTATTTGCTGGATTTCAGTTCTGCGCAGTAAGTATATATTATCGATGTCGTGGTATAGTAGCATCATCTTCTTGAACGCAATCCTCATCGTTTAGCCACTCCGCCACGAATATCCTTTTAGTAATAACAAAATATCTAGTACACTTTATCAGTTAACTGTAGGTTATATTTCGTTATCCTGTTGATAATTGTAGTTTATATTTCGTTATCCTGTTGATAATTGTAGTTTATATTTCGTTATCCTGTTGATAATTGTAGTTTATATTTCGTTATCATGTTCATAGCTCATAGCTCAATCAAGCTCATATTTCGCATTACTGTAAAACCCGAAAACCCATCAACAACAAACTGGCTCCAAATTTATTCAGTTTCAGATAATGAGTACCAGAAGAAACTGTGCTAAGTTGTTTGTTTGTTTGTTTTGCGTTCGCTCCATTGTAACCATCACGGGATCCTGTGCGATTTCCGCCGGGAGCGTGATTATGTTGTGCCACCGTTATGCGCCTTGTAGGCCTAGCACATCCGATTTCGGCATGCCTTGACAATTCGGGTGGGTTACACTTAGCCTGTGACAGCCTCTATATCTGTCTCCAGGCACGCGTAGTGGCGACTCTTCGCCCAGACGATATTTGCTCTCGTCTGACTCGTACGAGGTGTTCCACTGTCTATGAACTTGCCTCGTGTAATTGGACGTGCTGTGCCTGTTCCCAGTGGGTACTGAACCGTTTCTTATCCGTGATCCTGGTTCCTTAAGGGGAAGAACTCAACAGAGGAGTTGGGCCCTGGCTCTTTCGCCATCTTAGCCGAGGTGTCATTCACCGACATCGTGTACCCCTTGTCCAAGTTCGAGTCTGACACCACGCGTTTGAGAGCAAGACGTTCTCGAGCACTGTGCTAAGTGAATGTGATCTGCGTGATGTTAACTTTGCTACGTGAATGTGATCTGCGTGATGTTAACTTTGCTAAGTGAATGTGATCTGCGTGATGTTAACTTTGCTACGTGAATGTGATCTGCGTGATGTTAACTTTGCTAAGTGAATGTGATCTGCGTGATGTTAACTTTGCTAAGTGAATGTGATCTGCATGATGTTAACTTTGCTAAGTGAATGTGATCTGCGTGATGTTAACTTTGCTACGTGAATGTGATCTGCGTGATGTTAACTTTGCTACGTGAATGTGATCTGCGTGATGTTAACTTTGCTAAGTGAATGTGATCTGCATGATGTTAACTTTGCTAAGTGAATGTGATCTGCGTGATGTTAACTTTGCTAAGTGAATGTGATCTGCGTGATGTTAACTTTGCTACGTGAATGTGATCTGCGTGATGTTAACTTTGCTACGTGAATGTGATCTGCGTGATGTTAACTTTGCTAAGTGAATGTGATATGCGTGATGTTAACTTTGCTACGTGAATGTGATCTGCGTGATGTTAACTTTGCTACGTGAATGTGATCTGCGTGATGTTAACTTTGCTAAGTGAATGTGATCTGCGTGATGTTAACTTTGCTACGTGAATGTGATCTGCGTGATGTTAGCAACATTAGTCATTTTATCATAAAGTAACAGTCTGTCGTCAGGGTATATAAGGTTAGCAAAGAATAGCAACATTATCACATATAATACATGTCGTAAGAGGCGACTAAGAAGTTGGTTACCCTATCTCATACAGGGTCATGGTTATACAAACGCTATGCTAAAGTCGGATGGGCCAGACCTAAAGGCACATATATCGGACATAAATTTTAAACCATGAAACAACGTACTACCTTTTCTCCGGATCTGTAATAAAGATCCTTCCAATCTGTAATAGTTTCAGTGCGAACACAGCAGAAGAAGAAGAAGAAGAAGAAGAAGAATGATCACCGAAGAGTACCTCCCAAAAATCGTATTCACTTACGCCTGAACGTTGTGATATAGGCAAGACAATTTGAGTGTGTAAATAAATGCGTACATATCTAATACTCTTGTTCTCAAACCCCCGCTTGTTGGCAGCACGTATCACGGAGAACAGAATGTGATATACCACGGTTTTCAATTATTTCAGCGATATATATGCCTCTGTCCCTAATAGTTATTTTTAAGCAGAACACTTTTGGGGCAATTTGATCTTCTATTGGTGTATGGTAATCAAATCTACTCTCTATTGTCTATCCTCAAGTAGATGATTGTCAAAATACCCACACTTTCCGTTAAGTGTAGGGGTGGTAACTGGGAACTTTAACAGTATATCCAAGGCCAGATGTGTCGCCTTGGCTGTGTTTAACTCATATTTGTTCAGGGTTGTTGTGATATTATCTATCCATCTTCTTCTAGGTATTTCTCTGGCCTTTTATCCAGAACTATTCTATCGATGTATTCTGTGCATTACATTATATACCCATTCTTTCCCGATTTCGTCATTTCTTATTTTAATCTACTCTCAACCTTCATTATTCGTATATTACAACATGCATCACACGTGACAGTGCTACTATTCTTTATTCTAATTACTTGCCCTTCACAGACAACAGTTTTCTAGTCTCATATTGCCTGTTTATTGTCAGAGCAGAATGATAAGAAAACAATAGAAAAACTTAGAACTGTCATTAATTTCGTAGGAGTCATTGAGGTCAGAGATTTTGAGCGAATTGTTGGATGTTGCGTTCCATTGAACAGAATGATACAAAAGCATACTGTAGTCGGATGTAACAGGCCACAAAGCGCAGATCACATCACTGTTGTAAATCATGACATCAGTTTTGTAAATCATGACAAAGCAGTGTTATAAATCATGACACAGCAATGTTGTAAATCATGAAACAGCAGTGTTGTAAATCATGACACAGCAGTGTTATAAATCATGAAACAGCAATGTTATAAATCATGACACAGCAGTGTTATAAATCATGACACACCAGAGTTGTAAATCATGACACAGCAGTGTTATAAATCATAACACAGCAGTGTTGTAAATCAAGACACAGCAATGTTATAAATCAAGACACAGCAATGTTATTAATCATGACAAAGCAGTGTTATAAATCATGACAGAGCAGTGTTATAAATCATGACACAGCGACTCTGTTCTCTGGACTACACCCTCTTAACCAACAAGAGTTTGAGAACGAACGTATAATAATGACCCATATTTTGAAATTTTCCCCATTTCCCAGTGTTCCTTTTGGCTGTGTTTCTCAAGTACTAGAGGTGCATGATGGGTCTGATCTCAATGTAAACTTGTGCTTGAATTTTTATGTTTGCACCCAATAACAAACCAGCTGGTGTTCTTCATCAAAGTGAATCTTTGAGTGGCGTTAATAGCTTGTTTTTTCTATATTTAGTCTTCAGGTGAGTATATTATCTCCTTGCCTCATCTCTCTACCTCTTCTATAATCCATCTATCTCTACATCACGCCATGTATTCACTTCTCACTGTCGATCTAGCTTTATTTCTGCCAATTATCGTCCCAACTATAAAATGTGAAAACGAGCACTTGATACTTTATATTCTTAGTGCTGCCAACTGATTCTGTTGTTTACTTTCTTTCACACCATCATTGTACATACTTCTATATCCGCTTTCTTTATGTTTCATTTACCCATTATTGTACATACTTCTATATCCGCTTTCTTTATGTTTCATTTTCCTGTTATTGTTTGAATATTATTAGAATATTCTCGAATATATTTTCTTCTGTTACACCTCCAAGACAACGAATAATATATGATATATTACGCTGTATACGTCGATTCTTGTATGAGAAGAGTATGGTAGATTTCAATATTTAAACACAAATGTGTCTAAAGTCTTTACATATTTTAAGTTAACAATTTTTGACAAATTTTGACACCTTCCAGCATTTGTCAACTTGTCAAGATTACTTCATAATTATGTTAAATGAAAAAATGAACGTAAATAGATACAATTGCTGCCAATATTTATACACAAAACATAACGAGACGCAGCGAGAGACGACGTTTTGACTAAAATATCTGTCATCAGGACGAATGACAATACAAAAAAAAGCCACATACTTCGCCTAAAAAAGAACATAAGGTGTGACCATGATAGGGGGAAGAGATTAAAGCTTGGTATGAAATGTCATGCAAAATAATCATATCAAAGCTGGACGGATCCAGTAGAGAAGAGTAGAAAGACATGAGTTATAAGTTATGAACGGATAAGGTGGACACGAGTGTGATGATACTGAGAATGATTTTGTTTGGGATGAGATTTAATCACATGAGAAAATGAAACACAATAAAATATGAAACGGGCTACTTAATTCAGTATCAGTTGCAGTTTGTCTGGAAGCCAACAGCAATAGAGTAGACAGAGCACACAATCTGACTATTCCAAGGTGTTATTGTCAAAGAATACAATGGACATGAGGAAAGTATAAGTAGATACATGACAAAGATCACATTTTGAACATCTAAATACCACGGCTCCTGGGCCAAAAATGTAGAACAGAAGGCCGTAGGTATTGCAAACCAGGTAGAAGCGAAAAGTGAGGAATCGGTCAAGAAGTAAATATATAGGGCCCATATGTGGTCAAAGTGACCCAGAGAGTAGAATAAGTAGAAAGACAGAAGAGAACAGATATATCTAAAGGCATATATATCGTGATCCATCAAACTAACTATAATGGAACATAGACACATAACAATAGGGAAGCATTGGTTAATGGATATGATGGCATCATAGAGACGTAAGGGAATGACAGTAGACGGCTATATAACAAGAAAGAAATATGCAGAAAGATAGTCAAAAACCGGTGTAGTATACCATTAAATTTCGACGAAATATAACATGGACACACCACAAACAGTAGATGGACGGAGATAGGGAGAAGGGGGAGCCAGACAAGCACTAATAAATAGAGGAAACTATCCAAGAGATGAACACTGTATGAGGGTATTACTGCATAGATTGCTTAGAGGTTGGCGGTACTAGAAAAAATAGTGGATGAATGATGAAAACGAGAAAATGAGAAGACAGTGCCGAAGAAGGGAACACCTGTGCTAGAACGATAAACGAGAAGGAATCTGTAGCCATAACGGATGGAAGCAAATCCAAAGCTACAGTCAAGGTATGCACCGCGTATTGTATGACACAGGGACTAATGTCTGATATTCGTAAGTAGCTAGTCAATTTCGTGGGACCCCTGCGTTGGGATCGATGTAAGTCAGGGTGACAGAAATCACAATAAAAAGTAACGGTAGATGTTCAGAAGTCACAAACACAACTCAAGGTACTATTTAGGGTGTGTGCTGAGGAATGTGACAGGTCTCATAAACTGAAGGTTATGTAACTATGATGGGCCAGCTGGACGTCGCAAACAGTTGGTGGGTATTGCTCACAGTGTACACTAGTCCGTCTATCAGAAAAAACAATCAACGGACAAGATTCTCAAACCACAATATAATGTCTTTGAGGGAAACATTTACTGTGGGGAGGGACATGCCCGATGAACAAGGGTTCGTGTCAATGGTAGATCAACCGTAAGTCTCAATCCGTTGGTAAGCATTGCAGGTGCTGCACGTAGGCCCCTATGTAAATCACTGGAGGGACCACTGCTACCAAGCCTAATATATCAACCGTGTATCATAAAACGCTTGTATGCACTGTTTACACTGTGCAGTAACTAATGTCGGAAGTCAATGTCAGTGTTTAAATTTAATTGGTTTATAGAAAATAGTATTGTTCACATCCAATTTTGTCAAAAACTCTCTAATACCTGCCAACAATTGTCAAACTTTTGCAGCTCCTCCGTCCTACCTCAAGTTATGGAATTATTTCTTAGTTGGAATATAAGCCATATTTAAATATCGCAAGAATATCCACAACAAAAATTGAATAAAAACCTGGAATTCTTTGAAAATATCCAGCCTAACTCAATAAGTGTTTCCTCGATTTTTATCGTACAAGTGTACATCGCACAGACTAAGTAAAGAAAAAAACGATGTCGCGAGAGAAAGGTCCTCTGTTTACTTTAATTGGCAAGAAAAGGTTGACACCTCCACGATTATGTAAATAGACGTGATCTGACCTAATTACGGAAAGAAACACGAAATGATCAGAAATGATCGTTCATTTTCTTTTTTAAATTGTATTCGAAAATGTAATGCAATGGGCAGAAGTAAGAACAAGTTAATCGTGGGAAATTTAGAAGATGAAGATGTTAGCGCTGAAATGGAAGATGACGATAATGTGAAACTCTGACAAATTTTAGTTTTGAATGATATGAGTGATGATGCGTAGAATCATGAGTTTAAATACTGCCATCTAAATTATCTGGTAAGTCTATTTCAGACCTATTTCCATATTCCTGCGTGTGTTAATTTTTTACCTCACAACTCTATATTATATTTGACATAAATCTACTCTCTCCATACTTCAGTAGTGAAAAAGATTATACTTCAGAACATTATCGGCTTATGTGCGATAATATACTGTAAATCCACTAGGTACATATTGCTTTCTTGAATATGGCTATGTATTCGTGTTCAGATAAACATTCAATTTTATTATAAACACGTTCTTAAACAATGTCTCAAAATAATGATCTTTAATATAATGTTTCTTTTAATCAGTCATCAGTTCATGTACGCAGTAACATATGATTGGCACTGCTTGGAATGAACATAAAGAATGTTTCAGCAAGAGAGAGAGAGAGAGAGAGAGAGAGAGAGAGAGAGAGTTGGGCATCCATTTTAGATTTCTGGTGTGGTATGGGATATCAAACTTTTGTGTGTGATTTCCTTGGAGCTTAAAGTAGTGTTTCTTTAATGCGTAGGGGGCACTGCATATAGTGCGTTTTCAGCTTGGCAGGTCAGAAAAAAATGGCTTGGCTGGCAGAGTTTTTCACGCAACTGAACTAGAGTGTACCCTTAGCTTTATAATTGAAGAGTTTTATCTCGTGTAGTGATCGCTAAGTAAAAAGTAGCTTAAATGTTTCTGTGCGTTGTGATTGTTTCATTACTTCCTAAAGCATTCGGGCCTACTTTACCTAGAAATTTTAGCTTCCACTTCATGTTTATTATCAGCAAATGCGGATATTCACCAAGGGAGGAGGGGAGGGGGGTGGCATAGGAAGGTGTGTTTCAACGATGAACAATAAGATAGATATCAAGAAAGTATAAACTCTGTAAAAGCTAAACGTATGTCCCATGGCAGCAACCTGTTGTCGGGGATGAAGGTAACTTTTCGTGTACTAAACCGCAACAACTATTAGGTGGGGTCTCCAGTTCCCTTCCTTGCTGTATTTATGTCCCCTAACTCATGTGGCAGATACTCATTTGCAGCTGACTCGACTGGAGGAGTGATCTCCTCCAGTTGAACTTAGCATGCTGTAATACGGTGATAGCAAGCAAGCTCAATATCAACTAGGCTACGGGCTACATAAACATACTCGTATTGTGTGTACTGGGTAGGTAGTTAATGAGTTTGCCTCTCTTTTGGAGAGGCGTGCTCCTTTCAACCAGTGGACAAAGTCCAATTAGGTTATATCAGGACACACTACCATAACATATTAGATGTATTTTGAGTCAGATATAGTCCAAGTTGAAATCGAAGGTAGGACAACATATACATGCTGCTTGTGGGGTCGAACTAGTTTAGAAACTTAGTGTGTAAACACATCCTTGTTGCACATTGACTCATCGTTTATCTGTGCTGTGATCTCCGCCTGAAATTATTTCAGCATCTAGCTGCTAATCCCACTCACTCAGTGTTGGTTTGCTAACTTTCCCTGGCTACCTATATAGGCCTCATGTTCAGTCACAATAATCTTGACATGTGAGACACGGTTGCGTAGCGTTAAGTTACTCTCTAGCCGACCATCGGTCCGATATTTTCCTGCCGGGACATGTGGGTGTTCTAGGCAATGAAAGAACAGATGAACTGGTGTTATGCATGATTGTGACACAGGGCGGTGAGGAAATTGATCGAGCTAACCATTTGAACTCCATAAGAAATATAGCACGCAAGAGAGACTAGTGTGGATGATGATTTCCTTTCGATGGTCAGGAGTAAATATCAGGATTTGAAATGCGGTGTTGCAAGAAGTGAACATTTTGGAGGACGCAAAAGAATTATGGTCAACCAAGAGAGGTCAGTACTGTCAGCGGAAGTGTAATGGAGGATATACTCAGAGAGTGATCGGAACAGCTATAGATATGTCCAGTTTGCAGTGGTGATGATCCAACGACTAACTAACCAACCAACCAACAACGGACCTGGATTTTAGGCTCGCGCGCTATTCGTGATTTGAAATAACAATTAATTTTTTGGTCCACCCAGCCACAAGATAGCAAGGTGCCAGGGATCATGCCTTTGGAAGATCGTGAAATGGTGACCGCTACTGAGCAAGTACTTGACGATAGTTTGGCGGTTTCTAATCAGCTACTGACTAAACAGTTGCACATTTATTGGGAAACTGTGTGCTCTGAAGGTGGCTCATAACTCATTTACCTCTTGATATGACGGTCTTAGAGCGTGTACACTGTCATATAACTCAGTTACCTCTTGATATGACGGTCTTAGAGCGTGTACACTGTCATATAACTCAGTTACCTCTTGATATGACGGTCTTAGAGCGTGTACACTGTCATATAACTCAGTTACCTCTTGATATGACGGTCTTAGAGCGTGTACACTGTCATATAACTCAGTTACCTCTTGATATGACGGTCTTAGAGCGTGTACACTGTCATATAACTCAGTTACCTCTTGATATGACGGTCTTAGAGCGTGTACACTGTCATATAACTCAGTTACCTCTTGATATGACGGTCTTAGAGCGTGTACACTGTCATATAACTCAGTTACCTCTTGATATGACGGTCTTAGAGCGTGTACACTGTCATATGACATAACTCATTTACCTCTTGATATGATGGTCTTAGATCGTGTACACTTTTGCAGATTCACACGCTTTTGTTATATTTGTCACTCTCTCTATTTACTCGAGATCTCAAAGTATATAAATCGACATTTCAACCAAAGGTATTATTGAAGAAGAAATGTCACAACGGATAGAAAATATCACTGTTTAGTTGAAATAAATTCCAGCGACTAACACCAACAAAACACATCTGGAAGGAAATACACAATACATGTTTATACGAGGGGAAAGTCATTAAGTCACAAGTTAATGTGGAAAGTCATTAGGTCACACATTAATGTGGGAAGTCATTAAGTCACAAGTTAATGTGGAAAGGCATTAGATCACAAGTTAATGTGGAAAGTCATTAAGTCACACGTTAATGTGGAAAGTCATTAGGTCACAAGCTAATGTGGAAAATCATTAAATCACAAGTTATTGTGGAAAGAATGGAAATATGTCGATTTTGAAAGGTTGGATCATTCAGTTATGTCATCAATGTGTACGGCAGACAATAATTGTATCGTAGCTGTTGTACACGCATGCGTATCGAACATTCAACGTGGCGATCATGCTCAATAATTGTACACGAAATTAACAGAGTGCAGATGTGCAATTTCGTAACAAAGGGACTTTTAGTCATTTTAGTCCATGACGTTAATTAATAAGGACATGGTTCTTATTTACACTTAGTTAAAATTACAATAACTAAAATTATTTGTAGTTTGAAGCGCTGTATTAATAAGTAAATCAATTATCACAATAACTTTTCTTATTTGCTGATGAAGAGCCATGTCGTCGTCCTGTTGAACGTACAGCAGAAGCAAATGTGCAGCGGATGGAGTAATCGATTCGCTTACAGGTTGATAAATGTAAACAGCGTAGCAATCGCAATAGGATGTTTGAATGATTCAATCTGTAGCATAATGTACTTACAATTTAAGTTGTAAAAACTGCACTCTCATGCATACCAAGAGAACTGACTGGCATAAACAAAATGTCCTGAATGTGCATATCCGTACATCATCTGGTTCTTGTCAAGTGTATGCCACCAACAGAAACAAGTGTTACAATCAAGGGAAATAATAGGAACATGTGTTGAAACTTCTTGTGTGGTCGTTCCAATTGCAACAGGATTTCAAATTAGTGCATTTGCACCAAATCTAACGATTATTATTATTCCATCACCAAGTTCCAACTGAGAAAACAATATGACCGTCAACTCGGAATGCATAGGTCGGATTAGTCAACCGAAAGGCGTATATACTCGTATCTCAAGGGTGTTGTAAATCATGGCAACCACCAATAAATAAAACATAATTATTTCTAAAAACTTATATTCGTTATTTTACTAACTTGTTGGTTAGCGAGAGGATCATTGGATGAGTTATCGGACATTGACAAAGTGTGTGACGTGTATGAAGCTGCTGAAGAAATTGGAACACATTGTCATTTGTTATCGATGTTTTACAGATCATGATCATTGATTATTACAGCCAAAATAGCAAGTAACCGGTCTGATCATTGAAGCCAAAATGAGTTGTCAAACAGCGATACATGACGTTATAAATAATACATACATAAACATTATATTTGTTTGTTATAAACAATAGTGAAAAACGTAAACACATCTGACATTTAAGTTTTAAGTGAAAGAAAGAAGAAGAGGACATTTGAGTGTGAAATAATGTGTGATCTGTGTATTGATTTTGAAATAATTATTTCCCTTGAATGTAATGTGTGTCGCTGCTTGTACTCGACACCCTTACCCATCCGTAGATGTCTATTTCTAGCGGTGGGCAAGTTAACACGAATATACCGTAGATAGTGAAGGCGTGCCGGAGTGCACTGTCACTGGGTGCGCATGCGCTTGCATCTGTGTGTCTCACCAATGGCTCACTAGACAAACCAATCATACAACAGAAAACCTTAGTAGGTCACTTAAAAAGTAAAAGTAAAGTAACCCATAGCATTTATTAATGCCGTAGGGGTGTGAGATGTTAGCGATCTCACATTTCACAGGCTATGCAAATGAGGGCGGTAGCCATCTCCTCTCCCTCGCAGTCTTTACTTCCCGGATTAATCCGGTACCCATTTAAGGCTGGATCGACCTGGGAGCCGTTGCGATCTGAAAACATTTCCGCCTCAGCTGGGGAATGAACCCAGGACCACTCATATGCGAAGCCAGTGCGCTAACCACTGCGCTAACGCGGCTCCCAATGTCACTTGCCTTTATATTGAAGTTATCTTCTTATAGAAGCTTCATGGCGCGTCATCTATTCAATCCCGTAGTCGTAATCTTCGATAACAGTTACCATGTTGTTCTGACAGGCCGACGTTGTGCATGAAATAGTTACGAGCACGGCGTGGGTGGACGCAACAACAAAGAAACATGTCGCAAGGGCCAGAGTTGTGATCGGATGTCGACGTCTGTTTTGGCGGCATTAGACTCAAAACACCATCGAGTCGGATGTCTGCTGGAACAGACGGCGTAGCACTTATGGGAATGCCTCACGTGGTGTGAGACCTGTTTCTAATTAAGAATAAACTGCCACTGGGAGTGAATCATGAGTGTTTCACTATCATCCAGAGTAAAATTATGTGGAATTGATCTACTTCAATTTTTGCCGTGATATTTGAAGTTGCACAAAAACAGAAGAGTCTATGCTCACAGTTTCCTTGGATTCATAGGGAATGTTGTTAACAAATTTCTAGAAGAAAGGTGACCATGTGAATGCAGTGTCGCAATGTAAACATATGCTGATGCACATAATACAATTCGAAGTAAACATTCAGAATGGATTTTTACAAATATACTGTTCTAGAATGACAATACAACGGCACATACAATTTGATTAACCCAAGACCGAATTCGCCAAATGAGATAGAAATTACCGGAATATCCAACAAACAGCCCTGATCTATATGCCGAACGATTACCACCTGTTTGGACCACTGAAAACCCACCTTGGTGAAAAACGTTTCGCGAATGACATAGAGATTAACATGAAAGGAATATGTTGCTGAAAATGCAAACTAAACATTCTTATGTTGCATGTATAAACATTCTTATGTTGCATGTAATTCACGCTGGTAAATCGATAATACAAGTGTGTCAAATCTTCTGTCAATTACCCTAGGAAATATAACAACAGCCTCAGTATAAAATTACATAGTTTTCATGTTCACATTGTATTTATGTATTTTTGACATAACATTTGCGACTTACTGATTGCCTTCCATTCGTACCCAAAACTATGAAGGAATGAAACAAAACTATGAAGGAATGAAACAAAACTATGAAGGAATGAAACAAATCGAGCGAAAGATAAGACAAGTAGACTTACAGGACTTTTACACGTAAGAATGAAAGGTGTTAATACCAAACAGCCTTAATGCTTTGTGATTATTTTAAGCACACAATTACAGTAAGATATTATTTTAAGCACACAATTACAGTAAGATATTATTTTAAGCACACAATTACAGTAAGATATTATTTTAAGCACACAATTATGGTAAGATAATATAATGGGCATAATATAATCCCCCAAAGAGGAAATCTGGTATACATGGAAAAACTTGTCTTCAAGCTGTAAAGCCTTTCTTTTTCTGATGTCAGGTGCAACGTCCTAACCTCGACTGAATATCGGAAATCTAGAAAGGACACTTTGGATACTTGCTAGGCAGTGATGTAGATTATTTAAATATCCATCACACCCTCAATCCACATTTTCCTTGTTATTCCTATACCCTTTAAACTTCTGCTTTATGTTGCAGGGTGCTGCAGCTGGTAGTGTTAGATAAATCTTCACGAGAGTGACCAGACCTTTTCATTGTTTGCTTTTCTATATTCTTAAAAAAAGATAGTGTCTGTACAGAACTTCTGATGTCTTTATTCATTATGTAATATATTTGTGTTTTATAAGCTGTTTTTCGTGTTTACCTTATTTCACACCAAAGCCATTTTCTCTCAAATCTTTAGTCAATGTTCATGTCTCGCAATCCTTAATTTATCAGTGCTCATGTCTCATATTTCTAAGCACTCATCTATCATGTTCATTAGTCAGTGTTCATTTCTCATATTAGTAGCACAACTTTGGCACACAGATATTATTCATAATCCAGTTATTTTTATGCATGAGAATAGTCAAATGTTTCTCAGAAATGGTGGCAGGCGATAATAACGTGGTCGTATTGATTGATATGTGCTTAGATTTGGCTGCCAATATTTCTCCGTATCATCATTAAGTAGGGAGGATTCAATTAACGAACAATTGCCAGACATATACGTACCAAATTCAATCCATATATGGAAGGCCTAAAGGTCTCAATAGTGGCCCAGTAGACAAACCGCAATGCAACAGCAAACCCTGTAAGATGACATTTCTATATAAGGGAATCTTTGATCTTATGGAAACGTCACAGTGCTTTATCTATATAATTCAAATCCCCCCCCCCCCCCCCAGTAGAAGGCTTCCTTTTAAAACATTGTGCACCGTTGAAAGGTAGTCTTCTGTGTATGTATTAAATCTGTGGAGAGACCTCTCCCTTACCAGTAATTTCACTAAAGTGTACAATTATTAAATTACTCGTAATTTCGTAATATCTAAGCAGAACAAATATAGGTAGTATATACTCGTCTGGTATCTGTGGTAACGGAATGATTGTAACATATGGGAAGAGAAGTGTGTAACCAGAGGACAACGGTCATGCTATTCCGACAGAGTTTGACTACATATCCTTGTGACAATCATACAGTGACATTCTGACAGAGTTTGATTACATATCCTTGTGACAATAATAGTGACATTCCGACAGAGTTTGACTACATATCCTTATGACAATCATACCGTGACATTCCGACAGAGTTTGACTACATATCCTTGTGACAATCATACAGTGACATTCCGACAGATTTTGACTACATATCCTTGTACCAATCATACAGTGACATTCAGACAGAGTTTGACTACTCATCCTTGTGACAATCATACTGTCAGCTGAGTCTGTCTACACATCCTTGTGAAAACGATAAATACACCAAATTAGTAATTTTGGAGCAATTTAGGCAACAGAAGAAAAAAATTAAAATATGTGCTGGCATTTATTTAATGCATCTCTAATCTGCGCAGGAACCCACTTGTTTGCTGTAAATGCTACTAATCTGTTACTGGTTGTTTTTAACACAGAAAATAATGACTACACGTTTGAATTTGACATAACTAAAGGAGGAATAAGTTAAATTGGAGTTCACTTGAATAATGGAGGAGAGGCGGGGTGGGTGTTTGCTAATGTAAAGGAAAAATACAATTTTGGGTTAGAAAAACAAATGAATGGTATTTATGCCCTCCAGTCATAGGAGAATCTGAGATCCGGGATAAGACGATTTTCAATTAGTCAACACGAGCGAATTCAGTAACTGTCATAGCCCGTTAGTCACGACGAGCTAGCTCCATTGAAAAGGAAGACTACTGGCACAGACTGTATAACAGTAATGAGGTGTAACTTTAGGCAACGAAAATTGTGTTATTTATACCCTTTAAAAAAGATAAAGTAGCATGAAATAAACCATAAATTATAAAAATTATATTCAATAACTAATAAATATGATAGTTATTCCTCGAACAACAAACATTCAATACGTGCTGCATGTGCCGCCACCAAGAGCGTGTGTCACGTGTTAACGTCGGCAAGCATTGTGTGACTAGTGTTAACCTCAGCAAGCATGCAGGAAAAATTATGCTTGGACGCAAATATTAGGGTGTTTTAATTATATATGAGAATGGGGGGGGGGGACGAAAAGTGCTAATCAAAAATTGTGAAGAATGTGGGAGACTATAGTATTGCTGTTGAGCTGCACTCACAAACAGTTAGAAGACAAAATTGATGCCTTTGAGATGTGGGTATATAGAAGAATAGGGAGAACATCATGGAAAGAGAAGAAAACAAATAAAGAGGTGCTAAAGACACTTAATATGAAGAAAGAACTACTAAGAGAAATACAGATCAGGCAAATAAAATACTTTGGACACATTAAAAGACATGACACCCTATTGAAGACCTTACTTGAGGGTAAAGTCAAAGGGAAGCGAGCAAGAGGTAGGCAGAGATACATGTCGGAGAGTAACATTACACGATGGACAGGTTACAGTCTAGCAGAGTGCACCACCAAGACAAGAGACAGGAGATGTTGGAGATACGTTGCAGCCAACCTTCGTTGCGGAGACGGCACCTGATGATGATGATGATGCACTGACAAAATTACCTGTATAAACCACTACAACTGCTGCATAGTCAGTGCATAATAATATGCCTCAACGATGAAAAATGTGTGTTGTAGAAGAGAGTGAAGAGACATTACGTCGTCGCTAGAAGATGTGCTAATTGTGATTTTGATATTTCTTTGTGATATCTTAAATGTTCCTTCACGGATGAAACTACGACAGGTCCAGAAAACCGGCGGTGGATTTGAATGTTCACAGAATTCTGCTCTAAATATTGTTCAAGAATGTAAGAAAATTAGAGAAACCAAACGAATATTGCTTTTATAGATCAAGAGAAAGCTTTCGATCGAATAAATAGAGAACTATTCTGGGTAATTCTAGAAAATTATGGAATAAAAGAAACATTATTAGACTATGTAAGATCCATATACGAAAATAGTGAAAGTGCAATGAGAACAAGCGCAGGACATACAAAGTGGTTTTTAGTAACATCAGGAGTTAGACTGGTGTGTTTCTTGTCACCATTATTGTTACATCAGAAATCACACAAGGGTGTTTCTTATCACTATTATTGCTATATCAGGTGTTAGGCAGAGGTGTTTCTTATCACCATTATTGTTACATCAGGAGTTAGACAGGGGTGTTTCTTATCACCATTATTGTTACATCAGGAGTTAGACAGGGGTGTTTCTTATCACCATTATTGTTACATCAGGAGTTAGACAGGGGTGTTTCTTATCACCATTATTGTTACATCAGGAGTTAGACAGAGGTGTTTCTTATCACCATTATTGTTACATCAGGAGTTAGACAGAGGTGTTTCGTATCACTATTATTGCTACATCAGGAGTTAGACAGGGGTGTTTCTTATCACCATTATTGTTACATCAGGAGATAGAGAAGGGCGTTTCTTATCACCATTATTGTTTATTATTTATATTGATAATTTTATCAAGACAATAAAAACACCACCAGACTCTTACCATTCAAATGCCCTAACTTAACTACTCTTTGCAGACGACCATTTTCTACTGCACAGATAAAGTGAAGAGCTGCAAGATCACATAACCCTACTCAACGAAAGCTGCCTCAATCACAACATGAAGATCAACACAGAAAAAAAAGTAATCTCTATAGACAAAAGCCAATACAATCACCATTAAGATAAATGATCAATTACTGAAGCAAGTGCGGGAATTTAAATATCATGGAAACATTTTTACACACCACGGAAGAATGAACAGAGAACGCGAGAAAAGAATTCAAAATGTCAACTACACAACTCTGTTCCAATGCAAACGAAATGGCAAATAATATATTAAATCTTCATACCGGCATTGTTCTATCAATGTTAGAAATGGATACTAACAAAATAACAAGGGATAAAGGTTACTGCGTGGGAAATGAGATGTCTAAGCAAAGAAGCAAACACAACAATAAAAGATCATGTGAGGAATGAAGATATTACAAGAAATGTTAGAACAACATCTGTGGTAAATATATTGAACAACAGAGATTGAAATATATCGGCCACTTTATGAATATCATATCCCTTATTAGCCAGCAGCAAGAGCATACAATATGAAAATGGAAACAGCAAGAAACAGAGGGAGGAACCAAGAAGAAAGTGGACTGAAAGAGTTAGAAACATTTTGAGACGTCACAATATTATTGCATATCAAGCGTCCAAACGTGCCATATCCCAAAAATTGATTATCATTCATTCCAGCGACGGCTTTACAGCAAAAGCAGAGAAAAGACAAAGGAGGAAGGTGTCACTGTCAGAAATGTGGCTCAGCGGAATGCAGTCTCTCATTCAGTTATAGTTATAGTCAAAGATAAGCAGTGTATTCCCAGACTGGGATCGTCGAAGAAAGGCAAAGCAGAGGTCTTACTATAGTCACTACACATCGAGAAGATGGCTAAATTCAGAGAGGCAGGCACTGCAACAGAGAACTGTAAATGCAAATGTTATCAGACAGTTCCTCAGAGATGCTATCAATAATGTAGTCAGTGATCAGACTACGGAATAGCCTTCAAGATGCCAACTTTCGCGCTTGTCATCTCGCTTGATCGACCACACAGCTGCTGCCCATAGACCAGCTCGATTAGCATGGTGTATACAGCCTGTGAATTAGCGACATACACAGTGAATTAAAGCTATGTTTTCGGATGCGTCTATATTTTCTTGGAGCCACAAATGAATACATCAGAGTACGGAGGCGTCGTGGTGAATGCTTTAGTGATGGCGCTACCCTCAAACGTAACCGATATGGTTAGGAATCAATGGTGATGTTGGGAGGTAGTAGTTTACTTCATAGATCTTCCCTGCCGTTCGCCCTTCTCGTCTATCATGTGATTGGGAATCTGAATGATGAATGCTACCGTGAAGAAATTATGCTCCTCTCTTGCCATCCTAGCACTGCAAATTATTGGTCACAGTGCAGTCCTTCAAGATGATAATGCACGACAAAGCCGTTCTCGTCCTGGAAATGCATTCCTGCAAACAACGGCTGTCACTAGAATGTATTGGCATGCAGACAGCTCTGATATGAATCCAATAGAACATCATTGAGACCAGCCTAGACATTGAGTTAAGCAACATCCGCCACCTTCTGCAACTCTGTATTATCTGATTCTTGTATTTCAGCATCAGTTTCAGGAAATTACCCAATGTTTCATTTACATGTTCATCATATCTATGCGACAGCGGTGCCTTGAATGCATCCCAAATAATGGAGTACAAATACAGTTCTGACAATGTTTACCTATGTTATTATTCTCAATAATTTGACAAATGAGGGTTGTTTTGATTGCCGTGCTGTAATTTTAAACACCTTACTGTTGGCGTCAAGAAATGTAGTGTTGATTGTAACTGATATGATTGTTATATTGTGTTATGAAATGTCGATTTGATTTTTTCGTTTCCGACTAAACGTCCTTCCAAAGGGAAGTCCTTAACATTTTTGAAGGATATGTATATGTTATATTATGTATAATTATATTATATATATAAATATATATATACATATATATATTATGTATGACACGTATAATTATACTATGTTATGTTATATACATACATATATATATTATATATTTTATATAACATATTGTTATATATATATATATATATATATATATATATATATATATATATATATATATATATATATATATATATATATATATATATATATATATATATATATATATATATATATATATATATATATATATATATATATATATATATAAAGATGTAACATTTATTCGCTCGCAAAATTTCTTCCTGCGGTTCTCAATCAATCATTCAATCATATATATATATATATATTATTATTATTATTATTATTATAAAATAACGCTATTTATATATATATATATATATATATATAGTGTTTGCATAGAAAGCGTGTAGTCAAATCTTTAGGATACTGGTGCCCAATCGTTACCGCTGGAGTTTTATCTTTTGGAGATAAAACTAATTTTGAGACCAATTTCCAGCACAAAACAAGAAAACGAGTATTTTTTACATTCTGGAACTCATGGCAACAGGATACAGTCCTTCTAAAGACATGCGTTGCGTCGATATCTGCCCCATTAGTTCCGTTAATTAGATTTAACGATCTGAATGTTGTGGTTCCAAGAACCACGATCTCGTTATTGTTTATGGTTGTGGTTATACCAAACTAGACGAAGATTCGTGGTTGAAAGCAGCGTTCCTCACAAAAGTGGTAAACATATATTCCGAATTTTTAATTGCAATTTTGGGTCCTGGTGACAGTAAAGAGAGAATGAACAGAACCAATCGCTCTTTGGTCAATCATACGACAAGCGTGATAAATAACAATAATCTTTACTAAATAACAATAATCTTTACTAAACAGTGCCTCTTCGAAGAAAAAATAGAACAAAACTTCACCAAGAAATTGTGCAAAATATAACATAAACTTGAAAACGAGGACCAAAAAAATATCTCCACTGGAAATCTAAACTATGCATCTGATCATTTTGGCAACCTCGATTTATCGCTCCTATTATTCTCTTTGATGTTTATTTTGTTGAATCTTCTAACATTTCCCATTATTCATTTTTTAACTTTAGGCTATAAATATTTTTGTTAAAATAGTTATTTTTTTTATTGCCCCAAACTATTTTTTGTAACCTTTCTTTCATGTTTTTTTATCATCGATTTTACACAATTTTTATAATATCCGTAATATCGTTACTGTTGTACCAATTTTTAATACGTAATTTTACTATCTAAATATGGTCTGTTGCGTTCTTCTGTCAATTTACCAAGCCACAATGCTAGTAACTACAGTGAAATATATAATTCACTTCTTCTTCCAATTACCAAATCACAGTGTTAATAACTACAGTGAATTATATAATTCACTTCTTCTGTCAATGAACCAAGCCACAATGCTATTAATTACAGTGAAATATATGACTTATTTTTCCTGACAATTACCAGATCACAGTGCTAGTAATTACAGTGAAATATATGACTTATTTTTCCTGACAATTACCAGATCACAGTGCTAGTAATTACAGTGAAATATATGACTTATTTTTCCTGACAATTACCAGATCATAGTGCTAGTAATTACAGTGAAATATATGACTTATTTTTCCTGACAATTACCAGATCACAGTGCTAGTAATTACAGTGAAATATATGACTTATTTTTACTGACAATTACCAGATCACAGTGCTAGTAATTACAGTAAAACATTGGATTCATTTCTTATGTTACTGATAACGACAGCGATGTCAGCGGCAGTGAAACTATGGCTGGCACCCCTTGACTTTCCCCCCAGATATAGACGACCGAAGACTGGGCTCCAGTAGGAGATATGGGTTGATTTCCCCCAGATATAGACGACCGAAGACCGGGCTCCAGTAGGAGATATGGGTTGATTTCCCCCAGATATAGACGACCGAAGACCGGGCTCCAGTAGGAGATATGGGTTGTTTTCCCCCAGATATAGACGACCGAAGACCGAGCTCCAGTAGGAGATATTGCGTTGTTTTCCAAGAATCTATAATTTTTTTTCCTTAAATTCTATTTACGGGAACGTTGGCCGTTCAATGATTCGCTAATTGTTCATAATTATTTCACAATCAATGCGGATCGCACAGGTAAACATGTCAACTACATGAAGTTCGAAATTCTTACTTCTTCCTTAAAATTGTTCTCTGTGATTATATTTACTACGGTAGTTATTTGTTATAATCTTAGATTAATCTTAAGATTAATCTTAATTTTGTTATAATTTCATGAATGTCATAAGAGGCGAGTAAGGAGGTTATGTGATGGAAATGGCTGTCCCATCCCATATAGGGTAAAAGTGACCCAAAGCCATGGCTGAAGTCGAATGTGTCAGTCCGAAAGGTGCATATATCGTAACAATGATGTTACTTTGGCCTAACGCATTCCGTTTTCCGGATTACATCCTGGTAATCTGCAGGAGTGTGAGAACGAACGCAGTAGAAGATACTGCATCCAAAATGGAGTTCTTCTGGATATAAATATCTATAACTAATTTCTACTTCACGCGGCGGTTTATGCATAGGTGTAATGATATCCATGTTTTCTCAGTCAAGGAGTAAAGAGTCCGACTTTATCTATAGACGGGGGCTTAGCAATGTTTTCTCAGTCAAGGAGTAAAGTGTCCGGGTTTATCTATAGACGGGAGCTTGGCAATGTTTTCTCAGTCAAGGAGTAAAGAGTCCGACTTTATCTATATACGGGGGCTTGGCAATAGTCCTTGTCTCGATCAGTCCGTTATGGTGAATTTGTGTTTTGTGTGCACGGTTTGAAAGGCTTGATGAAATCGCATATATTTTCAATATCTGGGGAAGACACGGGTCTCTTTAGAGAACAATGATGTTGGCTGACAACTAATATCCAATTGTTTTACAATGAATCTGGACAGCTATTTGGCGTCTTTATCACATAACATTCATGTCTTTTCAATAATTCCACTTGTTGAAATACTTTAAGAATTCAATCTTAGAGTTAACTGAACAATTTGACGAATGAAGGGAAATGGCTGATAAATACATGGCTTGTAGTGAAACACACAGATTTAACCTTTGGAAACAATGACCACTACACAGTTGAAGTGTGGACTTTTTTTCTAAATTTTTCATCTGAATGTGTGGATGTGATATGTCTTGTTAATTGAAAAAAGTACAAACTACAATATGGCATGCTGTTGTGAAAATTGTTAAGACATATCAAAAATATGTGTATACAAGCATCATTGTTCAGTGCTTTTTTAGTGTATTGTTTTAGGGAAAAACTGTTAAACTCTCTATCTCTATGTCTGTCTGTCTGTCTGTCTCTCTCTCTCTCTCTCTCTCTCTCTCTCTCTATATATATATATCTGAGTGGCATAGACGATCATATTTCTTCACGATTCGCTGTCTTTTGTATTGTAATAGGCTATGTTGGTGACATTCTCACGTATCCCAGTGACATCCCATCCAGCAACATTTCTCTTTCTCTGTGTCTCTTCTCCCCGTGGGCTTCGGGATCGTTATTAAATGTTTGATTGGTTATAAGTCAATGACTCATATCATTTCACTTCGGGAAGACCCACTGGTGCTTAGTCTCCCCTAGCAGATGACGAAGAATGTGTATACTGATGGTTTCTGTGGCCCGATGGTTAAAAATTCCGTTCCTCCCTGAATGCATCCAGTTTTACTTCTACCAAACATAATACAAAATTCTTCATATGTAAGCCTCGATGTTTCAACAATCGTGGTGTCCGCATCCAGTAGGAGTTCATGATGCACTTTCAGTACATTCACCTTAACCAATGTCAACGTCTAGTTTATTGGTGTAAGGTATGCACTCTCTTAATACCACGAGCACCTGCATGTCTTGAGCAATACAATAATGTGACGCTTGATGTTGCTGGATGCAGATATAAATGACGTTCACTCATATCGATAATTGCGATCTTTCGAAAAATAGACTGAGACTCGATCCCCAAAAAGTAATTTGGCGATTGAGGTCCCAGAGAGCCATTTGTGACAGCTGTGGCAGCTTCGACTTTTATCCTAAAACTAGATGTAGTTATTCCGTATGCTCCGCATTGTCCTCTGTTCTCTGTTGCGACTATACAAAGATAACTGTATGTCAAGCCCCAGTTAGACTAATTGTCACGACACACAAACCAATCAGTGAACACAATGATATCATCGTTAGGCTATCAGCAATCAGACGCTCGGTTTCAAATTTTGCTTTTGCACTTCCCCAACCTCTTCCTTCCAATAGTGATCTTTACTGTGTTAGATCCTGTCATTGTCTGATCGATTGGATACCATTCCTCTGCTGTTTGTAAGTTTGAAACTGTGGTTACCTCTTTATAGTCCTGTCAGCTAGCGTCGTCAATGACATGCCGCGATTAATTCTTGCTTAATTTATGTCTTTGAGATTCTTGTGTTTCTGTCTTTGAGATTCTTGGGTCTGCCGTGATGCTGTTTTAGTTTCAGCAAAGAAATGCCGAGAACGTAGTGATAGGAAACCGAGCACATGTCTCATTTCCCGGGTGGGAGGGGGGGCGGGAGATAATTAATGACTGGTGTAATGGCTATCCACTTTCCCTAATTATGCACATGTTCTAGACCAGTGTTTCCCAACGTGGGACCAACGTCCCACAGGGGGGGGGGGGCAATATGATTGTTCACGGGGGCAACTCAAACAAGTTGCAATTAGACTTCATTTGGGAATAATTCAATTTTTGAATACACAAAATATATGTATATGTTACATAGGGGGGGGGGGGCATCAGAATTTTAGAAAGACTTCGGTGGGGCATGGTACACAAAAGTTTGGGAAACATGTTCAAGACGATCGCATTGCGAATGTCATATCAGAGTCGTTCACAGACATGACCAGCTGATGTAGAATGTGATATCATAGTCGTTCACAGACATGACCAGCTGATGTATAATGTGATATCATAGTCGTTCACAGACATGACCAGCTGATGTAGAATGTGATATCATAGTCGTTCACAGACATGACCAGCTGATGTATAATGTGGACTAACTCTCGCAGCGTTCATAGCTTAACATACTGCATGCCATCTCTTGCATCGGTGTATCGTTTGATCAACATGATGTTTGTAGAATAGACTGCGATAAACGGATACTCCCAGATAACCCAGTCTGATAGTAAACGGACATGTAACAAAAGAGATAATCAAGATAGCAATGACAGACCAGACGTATGCACATGTATTATCATAGAGACGCGCATTGTAAAAAAAATAAATGAGGGAATGAGAAAGAAATGGCACAACTATTTCTGAAGACAACATGAATGACAACAGAACAAAAAAGGCCCCACCACCAAAATCTAAATAAATAAATTATCAGTTTTAAGACCAATTGGCCTAAGGCTATCAACCTTAATAAATATTGATTTTCAAGGTCGTATCTAGCTGTATCGTCAGTAATATAAAATTGGTTAGAATTTAAGTGACTGTCGCGCGCCAATAATTGAAAATAGTGCTATAACAAAATTAGAACTTCTCACAGTTCTAAATATTGAATGACAACAGTGCTAGCTACAACAATTAACTGTGTAATTCCCTTCTTCTGTCAGTTGTGGTCACAATCGCTATTAACTTCAATGAAATATGATTCACTTCTTGTGCGTCAATCGATCATCAGGTTACAGCAATATTACCTTTAATAAACTATATGATTCCCCTTCTCTGCCAGACATCCGGTAATAGCAACAATAGATTGAAGAAACTGTGCTTTTCCACTATTTCTCAAATAGTATCCATATATTTGTGAAGTTCATTGAATTGATGTAAATAACTTTGGCAAGATTGATGAACCATATAAAACAATGTGTGAAAATTGCTTGATTCATATTTCAAATAGGTTGTAAAGGAAAATAGTAAGATGTCTGAGTGTTCACAAAACAGAATAAATCAAACCAAAGAATATAGTTAATAGTTTACGGAAGAGAATCGACGTTTCGATCATAAAACATTGATGAAGAAATAATAACAAACGGAGAATAAAATTTTGCGCCTGCGGATGCGTCTGTGGGTCTCACCAATGGCTCACTAGACAAACCAACCATGTAACAGAAAACCTTAGTAGATGACATGCCTTTATATTCAGGTTATCTTCTTATAGAAGCTTCATGGCACATCATGAAAGTTTGTTTATTTCCATTCTCAGTTGCCTTCACACAATTTAACATCAACAACAAACATCAAATGCCGTTTCCTTAACGAAGTTTGGCTGCAACAGACCTCCAACATCCCATATCTCTTGTTTTGGTGGTGCACTATTCTAGACTGTAACCTGCCCGTCTTGTGAAGTTACTCTCTCACTTATAGATCTGCCTACCTCTTGCACGTCTCTCTTCGACTTTATCCTCAAGTAAGGAATTCAATAAGGTGTCTTTTAATGTGTCCAAAATATTTTATTTGTTTAATCTTTATTTCCTTTAATAATTATTTCTTCCTATTAAATGTTGTTAGAACCTCTTTGTTTGTTGTCTTCTCTTTGCATGGCGTTCTCCCTATTCTTCTATATATCCATATCTCAAAGGCATCAATTCTTTCTTTGAATTGTTTAAGCATAATTGAACAATCACGTAACTAATATGTCTTCATATATTCTTTTCAATCAATCATACTCGTCGGCCACTAAGGATGTATTTTCTGAAATATGTCATCATCCATTCTGTTGCAGTCATACATACATACCTACATACATACACACACACACACACACACACGCACTCTCTCTCTCACACACACACACACGAACACGCGTACAAAAATATGTTTCCAACGAATTTTTTTTAAAATTATTAATCTATTATTTTTCGTACTATTGTATCAGTATCGTTCTGTCTAAGTATACCGAAACGTCAATTATCAATGTCCGTATACTTATCTTCTTCTTCTTCTTCAGCGTTCATTCTCAAACTCCTGCTGGATCTCTCTTGTATCAGGACCATGAACCATTCTAAATTTCCAACAAGATGTAGTCCAGATAATGGAAATGCGTTGTGTCGCCATTATATTTGCGTTGTACCGACACATCCGTCCTCGGCTGAATACTTATCTAATATCATCAGTTTCATTATTTATAAGTATTTTTAACACATCGATACCAATTCATATTATTATTATTTTCGTACGAGTGTTACTACGACCAGACTCCGATCAACCGGTACTCTCCGTCTTTTTAGTCATTCTAGATGCATGCATACATTGCCAGATGTACAGCACATTTCTATCAAACCTTGCATATGTTCAAGTTCATGGACAAGGATTTCATATTTCTATCAAACCTTGCATATGTTCAGGTTCATGGACAAGAATTTCACATTTCTATCAAACCTTGCATATGTTCAAGTTCATGTACAAGGATTTCACATTTCTGTCAAACCTTGCATATGTTCAAGTTCATGTACAAGGATTTCACATTTCTGTCAAACCTTGCATATGTTCAAGTTCATGAACAATGATTTAATATTTCTGTCAAACCTTGCATATGTTCACAGCCCACGGGCAAGAAATTCAAATTATCTGACAAACTGTACATATATTCACAGCCCATGGACAAGGATTTAACATTTAACACTTCTGTCAAACCTTGCATATGTTCTCAGAACACAGAGACGGATTTCCCATTTCTGGCAAACCGTGTATACGTTCACATCTTCATTCCATCTATATCAAATAATCTCTTTTCTCCATTTATTCATATGTCTTCACTGTTTCCTGTTTAATTGAGGGTTCCATGTTATTGTTCTTCTACATATAATGTTTGCAGATTTGCTATGTTACATTTTTACAATTTTGTTTACTACTGCAATTATCACTTATAAAAATACTCGATTCCGTGAAAAATACTCGATTCCATGAAAAAATACTCGATTCCGTGAACAAATACTTAAAAAATATATTGATGAGTAAATGAACAAGAATTTGATGACATACCGCCCCCTCCCTCCCTTGAGGACACGGACCCATCAATTTAACTGTCAGATTCTTTTCGATAGCTTGTCACACGCACATATAACAACATCACGTAAGTTTGAAACCCCTGCCGTGTTTATTGTTTGCACTTTCTTGATAACAGCAGTGAATAAACGATAAATTAATCCTTGCTTTGCCTTAGTTTCTAAACTTAGAACAAGGCAAAATCTATGATCGATTGTTACATTCTACAATCACTAGTAAATCAAGAATGCGATATGAATATTATTTTCCAAGTTAGTCGATAACTATTTTAAAAAAAATAAATAAAACCTCCTCATCACCGCCATCTTGTAATATTGAGTACGCGTGTACCATCAACTAAAATTGGCAATACTATCATGCGCCCTTCATCTTCCTTCTTCATCTTCTTCAGCGTTCATTCTCAAACTCCTACTGGATCTCTTTTGTTGCAGAACAATGATCCTACTAGATTTTAAGCAGAATGTAGTCCAGAGAATAAAAATGTTTTGTACTGCCGTTTTATTTGGGCCCATGGCCAAATACATCCGTCTTCGGCGACCGTATAATATATGCGCTAATTTATATAGATATCATTCTACAGCGGCGCTTCTGACTCTCTACTATGGTACGATGTGAAACATTCCACTATATTTTCTCTTAATCTGTCACTTTATATCTTTTCACTATCAGTTTAGTCTAATACTACACTGGTGAAACAAACTTGCAAATCATCCACAAGTGGTAATGTTGAATTCTAGCTTGTTCTTAATGGTGACAACCTTCTTGTTGTGTCCATATCTCTCAGTATCTTCTCTTTAGTTGTATCTTGTTGTATCTATCTCTCTTCTGTACCTTCTCTTTAGTTGTATTCATCTCTTTTCTGTACATTCTCTTTAGTTGTATCCATATCTCTTAGTATATTCTCTTTAGTTGTATCCATATCTCTTAGTACATTCTCTTTAGTTGTATCCATATCTCTTAGTACCTTCTCTTTAGTTGTATCCATATCTCTTAGTACATTCTCTTTAGTTGTATCCATATCTCTTAGTACCTTCTCTTTAGTTGTATCTTGTGTCCACGTCTCTCAGTACCTTCTCTTCAGTTGTATCTTGTGTCAACGTCTCTCAGTACCTTCTCTTCAGTTGTATCTTGTGTCAACGTCTCTCAGTATCTTCTCTTCAGTTGTATCTTGTGTCAACGTCTCTCAGTACCTTCTCTTTAGTTGTATCTTGTGTCAACGTCTCTCAGTACCTTCTCTTTAGTTGTATATTGTGTCAACGTCTCTCAGTACCTTCTCTTCAGTTGTATCTTGTGTCAACGTCTCTCAGTACCTTCTCTTCAGTTGTATCTTGTGTCAACGTCTCTCAGTACCTTCTCTTCAGTTGTATCTTGTGTCAACGTCCCTCAGTACCTTCTCTTTAGTTGTATCTTGTGTCCACGTCTCTCAGTACCTTCTCTTTAGTTGTATCTTGTGTCCACGTCTCTCAGTACCTTCTCTTCAGTTGTATCTTGTGTCAACGTCTCTCAGTACCTTCTCTTTAGTTGTATCTTGTGTCCACGTCTCTCAGTACCTTCTAATTTGTTTATTTTATTGATGAAAATGATAAGGTATAGTAAAAATCATGTGATAGAAATGATCAGATTTACGAAATGAGTATAAGTAGCTTCACTTTCAAGTCAACATGTCAGCACGTTACTATAGATACGACGAGGTTAACAAGTCGGGCTAACCTAACAAAAAATATTTAAACTTCGCTTCTTGTGGATTTTGTATTATCATTTGTGGGGAAACTATTTAAAAAAGTGGCAGCCACTCTTTGTTTTCACTTTTTTTTGTTAGTACTAAACATCTTGTTCTACTTTCTTAAATGGGGGAGACGTTGATCCTTCAAATTACTTTCCCAAGAATATATATGAGCGCTTGTCAGAATAAATAGAGTGACAGCTGTCAGATAGGTAAAATAGTACAGCATGTAGATAGTTAAAGTGTTTCGGTTCATACAACAGAGTTTGAATTAAGAGATATACTTCAAGGGAGTTAGTGATCCCAATCAATTTTTTTGTAACTCGAATGACGAGAACACCATAAGTCATTAAAATAGCATAGTGGTGTTAGTGAGCAGCAGGCTGTGAGGCTGCCTATTATAAATAAAGATTATTATAGTAGATTTAATATGATGCTTTAATGAGTTTGCATCAACGCCTCTCTTTCCGAGTGGAGAAAAGAGAAAACCATTTTCACATTCCTCCTTTTAAAATTTATGGATAGATAAGATATACATATTTTACTGTTTCTTCCTCGTTCTTTCTAACACTCCTGTCAGTTGTCAGGGCTCATACCGGTGAAAATAAATGCAATTTGTGGTGATAGTACGGCTTCGCTGAGATTGCTGCACCTAACAGCTCAACACATTCGACTTCAACATGAAGATTTTTATTGTTCCATTTTGACATTTTATGTCACGGGTTCCCAACCTCTTAAGAAGTGAGCTCAGCCCATATGTACTACTGAGTTTACCTGCACCAATGTTGCCACTTTATGTTTTCAAAAACCCAGATCGTCCTTAAAAAACCCAAGAAAATTGTATGCACCACAAATAGAGCAGCAAATACGATTTCAATAAGGGAGAGAAGTATTTCTACTAACGAAACTTATGTTCACTTGTATCAATTTTAAATTCATGTTCACTTGTATCAATTTTTTAGTTTACTATCTTTTAGTCGTTCCTCGCATGAAGATTGCTGATATTATGACTTCAGTTTTTGTATTCAGTGGAGTGTCTGTAAACTTGCTGCTAAATTTATTTCATCATCAGGTTCCGTGTCAACTGGCGTAGGTGATTATGGATCTCGAAAACTCTCGATTTCCAGTATCTTTTTTTCAGGATCGTTATTTTCTTGAATCTTTTGAAAATAGATAGGGAGTAAGATAAGGATACGGGCTCTCACCTATACTGTTCAACATATACATGCACAGAATAATAAAAGAAGCTCATATAAACAAATAGAAAACCATTGCAAGTAGACCTGATGTGGAAGTTAATAATGAAATCAACGAACTACTTTTGCCGACTATCAGTCTAATATGAGAATATGAGGACAATTTACAAAACCACATTAATGCGTTGCTATTAGCATGTAAGAAGTACAACATGAGAATTAACACACACAAAAAAAGAACTGAAATTATAAAAACTAACAAGTCTTCAACACAAACGGATATATAACAATAGATAACAACAAATTGAAGCAAGAAAAATAATGTAAATATCTAGGCAGATTTTTTATCCGAAAATGGAAGACTAGATAGAGAAATAGAGTCAATGCGTCACAAAACAAACACAGTGACTAATCAGCTTTCACCATTATTACTTCTCCATCCAGAGATCAAGATGAAAATGAAAAGACAATATAATATCTACAATGTTTATACCAGCACTTTGTTACCAATGTTAAACATGATCTTTAACAGTCTCGCAGCATAGGAGAATCGTTACATGCGAAATGAAGTTTCGGACAAAAGTTACAATGGTTACTTTATCTTCTATTTTTAGTTACTAATAGTTACTAAGCTAGATAAAATAATAAATTAAGAAATTAGGATAAGAGTTGGGTTAGTATCATGTATTGAACGTATCGAAAGACAGCAAGTAAAATTGTTTGGTCACCTTATTGGAATAAATCCATACCAAAAACCAATAAGAGCATATACAAAAAGAGTATCCTGACATAAAGCCAATGGTGGACAAGAAAATGGTGGGTAGAAAACTACTAGATAACCTTGAACAAACATGGGCGTAATTTAACCACTCCGACACATTTAGCCTTGGAACGACAGCTGAAGTTCCCACCCCTATGCTTCAGGGGAATATCTGAAGACACGACGTTATAAAGCATTATAAAATGTCTTACTACCACATTTAACTCGGATACGCATTCATTTCTACTTGTGGTTTTTTTATGTTTGTATGTTATGTCCGTATCTTGAAAAAGGCCTATTGTTCCGAAATGTCGACTTTGTCCTGTGTATTGTCATTTGTAGATTATATTCTGTGTTTTGTTTTGTTATAAGAACCACATTTACATCCGTTAGTGATAGTGTGTAGTGTTTTAGTCGTCATTCAGTAGGACTTCATTACCTGTCTTGCACGTGAGTATTATTTTCCATTATGTTCTACTAGCAGTACCACCTTCTATTGATATGCTTAACAGCAAGTATGAATACTATCAACCATCATTAACCTGGGAATAGGCAATATACAATAGGCATGTGTCATTTCATTGTTATTTCTCACGCTGTCGTCAGCGATATTTCTTTCTTTCAATCTTTCTCGTTGTATTTATGTTCTTCCGACCCCTCATGCCTCTTTCTTATATTATTACATAACCCCCGTGTCGAGTTGGATTCTATCAACACCACAACATTGGTTTTTCTAGCTCTCCATGCTGCTATTAATAATAAATTAAATTTACAAGCTTAATATTAATTTGGATTTTTTTTTTTAGAAAACTAACAAACGTCCATCTGATAAAATCCGGAAATTGACAAAGAATATCTGAAGACACGACGTTATAAAGGCGGCATGCAGACTTGTACAAAAGGATACAGAACACCTGATCTAGCAAATGTAAACACATAGAATGAAGTACGTTCACGATGTGGTTTAAAAACAATAATTTATATTTAAGTGAAATAAAATATTTATAATTTAATAATTTTTATTTTAATATATGTACGTGGAATGTCTGGGGCGTCAATAGTAAAGACATATGAATTGCAACACTATGAGGCAGAGGAAGATACATAAGAAGGTGAATTGAAGAGGTTACCGACGTGCCGAGACGATACAATATTACTGTATTTCAAACGACCAAACATAGGTACAAGCAGGACCGGTCTTAGGCCAATGCAACCTATGCGGCCGCAGTGGGCCCCGCACTTCATAGGCCCATAAATTCATATTAGAATTTATTTTATTATCCTCTTCCCTACCCAGACTGGGCCCCGCGCAATCCGTTTCGCATTGGGCCCCCAATTGTTAGGGCCGGACTTGGGTACAAGTGGGTACTTCAATGGATCCATCACTACACAGATTAAGTGTCGTCAGATACAGCATCAAACTGATATCTTTTGCAAGCAGAAATGAAGTGACACAACTTCTTTTTTAATTTGACAAACAGTTCATCAAATATGCCTTATAAACACTTAGTGAAAATCGACAATATATAAAATAAATCACGCTGTTATACACATTTCGTGAGGTGATTGTAGATATTTTATCACGCTGTTAATTGTGTAATACACATTTCATGAGGTGATTGTAGATATTTAATCACGATGTTATGCACATTTCATGAGGTGATTGTAGATATTTAATCTCGCTGTTATACACATACCATGTCATGAGTTGACTGTAGATACTTGCATGTTAATTAATATTCGTATATCCACAAGTCTGAAAGCGCATTAAAACATTGCAAATTCCCTAAATATTAAAAAAATAAACATTTTTAACACACTAAACACTACCTAGATTTGAATATTTTTGGATCTGAGGATAGAGGGGGGTTAGCTTGAATAGAAAACAGTCATTATACACATGCAACAAGATACATACCAATTAACACATTATACACATGCAACAAGATGCATACCAATTAACACATTATACACATGCAACAAGATGCATACCAATTAACACATTATACACATGCAACAAGATGCATACCAATTAACACATTATACACATGCAACAAGATGCATACCAATTAGCAATCAACAGACTAGTATTATTTGTCTTTTTAAACAGTGCCTCTTTATATGACCAAACATATGTAGTTTTCTTTTTGCTATCGTGTTTAGTAACCACCACTCTGGCATCTGCAATGTGCTTATTATATTTGAGTTTCTCTTTTTTTTTCTGTCATGATATTCTATATTTCAGTATATATTCATCTCAAATGCGTTGATCTTCTTTGCCGTTGTTTTACTTAAGGTCCATGTTTCACAGTCGTGTGTTTCAACAGGAAAAATAAAAGTTCTTAACAGTAGCAGTTTATTTCTATTTTCTTGTTTTCCATATGTTTTTCAAACGCGTTATTTTACAATCTTCTATTGCCAATCTCTTCCTTATCTCAGCCATGCAGTCGTTTGCACCGTTATGTTTGGCCTTATGTATTCGAATTTATCCACACACTCTATCTAGGTATTATTCTGATTTTTGACTGTTGTGTTGTTAATCTGTTGACATGATATTATTTTGTTTTTGCACGATTTAATATATGTTTTGTGATTCGTTGTATCTTTTTGTATTCTTGATTAGTTGTTACAATACCATTATAGGTCTATCATTTGAAAGAAGCATAGTATTATCTGCGTAGTGTAGTTCAAAAAATTTAAAAAAACCACCTATGTTTTTAAAGCGTGGTAGTCAGCTGTGTGTATGTCTTCTCTCACATTCTTAATTATATTTTCTGCGTAGATAGTAAGTTACACTTATAATAATAATAAACATTTGGACAATTTTCACTGCAGTTTGATTCATTTTCTTTTAATAAAAGCACAATTCAAGAAAATGTAAGTGGAAACAGAATAAACGCATTGAAAATCTTATCTTATTTTCAATTGGCGTTGAAAAAGAGCGCATCATCTTGTGAAAAGAGGAGAAATGCAGCAGCTCAACAGCGGAGAGCAGTTAGAAAGTCACGGATAGACCAAGATCCGTCTACTGTCGTCATTCCATGTCCGAACTGTCCAAGGACATTTACAGCTGGAATAGCGCTCTTAGCCATCTACGAACTCATAATCAAGAGCATAAATCTAATTGAATTTTCAAAAGTGGATGTAACAAATGGTCATCATCACTTGTGATGGACGAACAGCAACAAGGTGGAAACAGGCACATCAAAGAGAGAGAGAAAAAAGGGGTTGTTTCATCATCGTCATCACCGCCGTTGCATGACAGTAGGTCTGGTACTCTGCTGGTGAGATCCGCAGACCTTCCTCACGGGGCCCAGGTACCTATAGAACATGCGACTACTTATACATGGATTGTAGTGAGTTTTGGAGTTAACTAGAAAATTTGGTATTAAGATGAGTGTGAGCACGTTCGTTTTGCTGTGTAGCATATTACGCGTTGACACGTGATAGAAACGTGACAGCAGAAGTGCAGAACGTGAACGTATGGAGTTGAACGCATTGCAAGTTCTCATGTTCTCTGTCTATTTTACATTGTTAAGATAGTGATGGACATGGCAGGCGATGGCGTCTGTTGCAGACATAATCGTAATTTTTTTTTAACTTGCGTAAAAGGAGAGGGGGGGGGGAGAGACAAGTGAAAATACAGTGTGTTAAGGTTTCGCGAATCATTGCCAGGAAATAACAATATACACAACAGATTGTCGACGTTTCGATCTTAAGGCATTAAAAAAAATTTAACACAACGAGTAAATCTTTAGTAGGACTATCTATCATGTTTTCCTTTATTACAGACAGACGCACACATATACACACACAACCACACACACATACTCTCTCTCTCATACCTCTCCATTCTATACATTTTATTATTTCTACATCTTATCTTATCTTATCTTATCTTATCTTATCTTATCTTATCTTATCTTATCTTATCTTATCTTATCTTAATCTTTATCTTTATCTTTATCTTTATCTTTATCTTTATCTTTATCTTTATCTTTTATCTTTTATCTTTTATCTTTTATCTTTTATCTTTTATCTTTTATCTTTTATCTTTTATCTTTTATCTTTTATCTTTTATCTTTTATCTTTTATCTTTTATCTTTTATCTTTTATCTTTTATCTTTTATCTTTTATCTTTTATCTTTTATCTTTTATCTTTTATCTTTTATCTTTTATCTTTTATCTTTTATCTTTTATCTTTTATCTTTTATCTTTTATCTTTTATCTTTTATCTTTTATCTTTTGTCTTTTGTCTTTTGTCTTTTGTCTTTTGTCTTTTGTCTTTTGTCTTTTGTCTTTTGTCTTTTGTCTTTTGTCTTTTGTCTTTTGTCTTTTGTCTTTTGTCTTTTGTCTTTTGTCTTTTGTCTTTTGTCTTTTGTCTTTTGTCTTTTGTCTTTCGTCTTTCGTCTTTCGTCTTTCGTCTTTCGTCTTTCGTCTTTCGTCTTTCGTCTTTCGTCTTTCGTCTTTCGTCTTTCGTCTTTCGTCTTTCGTCTTTCGTCTTTCGTCTTTCGTCTTTCGTCTTTCGTCTTTCGTCTTTCGTCTTTCGTCTTTCGTCTTTCGTCTTTCGTCTTTCGTCTTTCGTCTTTCGTCTTTCGTCTTTCGTCTTTCGTCTTTCGTCTTTCGTCTTTCGTCTTTCGTCTTTCGTCTTTCGTCTTTCGTCTTTCGTCTTTCGTCTTTCGTCTTTCGTCTTTCGTCTTTCGTCTTTCGTCTTTCGTCTTTCGTCTTTCGTCTTTCGTCTTTCGTCTTTCGTCTTTCGTCTTTCGTCTTTCGTCTTTCGTCTTTCGTCTTTCGTCTTTCGTCTTTCATCTTTTATCTTTTATCTTTTATCTTTTATCTTTTATCTTTCTGTTATCTTTTGTCTTTTATCTTTTGTCTTTTGTCTTTTGTCTTTTGTCTTTTGTCTTTTGTCTTTTGTCTTTTGTCTTTTGTCTTTTGTCTTTTGTCTTTTATCTTTTATCTTTTATCTTTTATCATTTATCTTTTATCTTTTATCTTTTATCTTTTATCTTTTATCTTTTATCTTTTATCTTTTATCTTTTATCTTTTATCTTTTATCTTTTATCTTTTATCTTTTATCTTTTATCTTTTATCTTTTATCTTTTATCTTTCTGTTATCTTTTATCTTTTATCTTTTATCTTTTATCTTTTATCTTTTATCTTTTATCTTTTATCTTTTATCTTTTATCTTTTATCTTTTTTCTTTTATCTTTTATCTTTTATCTTTTTTCTTTTATCTTTTATCTTTTATCTTTTATCTTTTATCTTTTATCTTTTATCTTTTATCTTTTATCTTTTATCTTTTATCTTTTATCTTTCATCTTTCATCTTTCATCTTTCATCTTTTATCTTTTATCTTTTATCTTTTATCTTTTATCTTTTATCTTTTATCTTTTATCTTTTATCTTTTATCTTTTATCTTTTATCTTTTATCTTTTATCTGTATCTGTATCTGTATCTGTATCTGTATCTGTATCTGTATCTGTATCTGTATCTGTATCTGTATCTGTATCTGTATCTGTATCTTTATCTTTATCTTTATCTTTATCTTATCTTATATATCTATACGCTGTATCCCTTGTCTGCCTTGCGGCGTCAGGGGTAGAAGAGTTTTCTGGAGATGACCTTCCTGTGTGCTGTTTGTAAGTTTGTTCCTGTGACTGCTTTGATTTCTGTGATCCATCTTTTACATGGTCTACCTCTGGCTTCATAGCCGTTATGCTGTGTGTTTTTACACAGTCGGAAGAGCGAACAGAGAGATCGAAGCAAGAATAAAACAAACTCACTATGCAAACTATCAAATCACCTTAATCTCTAAACATCCGTCGATTTCACTGGAGACTACAAGAAAATAATAAACTCAACCTTCGTACCAATATTGTGCTACCATGGTTAAACGTGGACACTTACTAAAAACCATGAGATATGCGAAAGATATACGATAAACTCGCTACATGCGAAATAGCGAAATACCATATTTAAGAGCAGCAATAAACATAACAATAAGACCACCACGACAGGAACGAAGATATTACTATAATTTTTGGAACAACACCTGTTATCAAATATATTGAAAACGGAAACTGAAATAGTTTGACTATAGTCAAATAGCTATTTAACGAGAACAAGCTTTAGTTGGCAAGCAGTAAAATGATACAACATGATAATGGAAATAAGAAAATCAAGAATATCATGGATTGAAGGAGTCACATATTTATTACAATATCATAACATCACTGCATATGAAGTATCAAAACATGTATAGCCCGAAAATTGATCAACATCCATACCTGCAATGCATAACCGCAAAATAAGACATAAAGACAAACTAAAATAAGAATAGAAACTACTACTACTAATTACATCGTCGGTAAAATGTTGAATATCAGGTTTTCAATCACGTACATGTTTCACCTAGCTGTGTTGATGAGACATGCCCATTAATCACGCTATCACAAAGCCGATATTTGGTCAATATACCTCAACACTATTGGAACATATAAAACAGCAACCAGCTCCCTATTTCACCAACACAAGACGACTAGGTAACTCTACTGATTTTATTAAAAATGTTTTATGAGCTGAAGTGCAAACGTTTTATTTCGTTTCTATTATTTTCCAGGAAATTCGTACCTATAAAAGCAGTATCTACATCCTCATTAGTGTCATAAAATCATAATTTTCTGTCCCCATTTCATGAAAACGTTGACTCCATTGTCAGAGTCTGGTGCTAACTACATGTTGTCATAACTAGAAGTATGGACATCTGAAAGCTAACAAAGAATGTGAATGACACTACAGAATGTCATAACTAGAAGTATGGACATCTGAAAGCAAACAAAGAATATGAATGGCAATACAGAATGTCAGAAGTAGAAATATAAACATCTGAAAGCTAACAATGATTGTGAATAAGATGCAAAATAGAAGAAGGAAACATAAACAAGGAGAAAATGAGAATATCTCTATAAGAAAACAGTTATCGTATACATATTGCAAGATGCATATCAAGTGACAGAAAGCTAGACGGTTTCACTGAAAAATATGGTTACAAGTTTACTGCCATTTGGCTTATTTTTGGTACAAGTATAAAACAACAATTCAAGAAAATATCGATGGAAGCATACGCACCCACCTATAGAACATATGATGTTTACCATCAAATGTCACGCAAAAACTAAACCATTATCTAAAGAATACCACAACAGACTGAGAAGTCACATGTACAGAAAGCTCAAAATTGGTTAGACTTACATAAGAAAATGTACACTGAGCACAGAGATCAGAAAACATTATTCATGCATGCCAATATACCACGAATAGCGACATAAAATATGGTCTAATGAGACGGGAATTTTTACAAACTTGAATGGCTCCAATAATGACATGACGCGAATCAATCAAATCGAAGCGATTTAACATAATGACTGACTGAAGAACGATGAAGAGGATCATTGAGTGGATTTCAATGAAAAATATTATTTAGCAGCGTTGTATGAAAACTGTTTAGAGTTGCAAAGTTCTACCAGAGACGATCTAATTTAAGACGATCTAATTTTCACTCGAATGTCTGTCTCGAATATATGTTTTCATGTCCGCCTATTTGTTTCATCATTCGTTTTTCTCATCATTTACGTCGTCTGTGTTTCAATAGCCCATATCTCTGTCCCGTTTCAGTACATTGTCTTCTTTGTCCATACTAAGTACCCTACCTACATAAAAATACAGTACATTCTTCTGCAATCTTCCATCTCTGTCACGTATTGTCTTCATTATTTTTACCTCTCAATTATCTCCATCTTCCATCAATGCCTCATTTGTCTCCATCATTTCTTAAAATTCTCTTGTCTGTTTCTGTCTTCCGCCTCTATCTCCCATCACTATTCTATTGCTCGTTTCTTTCCATTATTCTTGTACGTCTCGTCTCTCCATTATTCTTCTAAGTCTCGTCTCTCTCCATTATTCTTCTATGTCTCGTTTATCTCCATCATTCTTGTATGTCTCGTTTCTCTCTATCACTCTTCTATTTCTCGTCTCTCTCCATTATTCTTCTATGTCTCGTTTATCTCCATCATTTTTGTATGTCTCGTTTCTCTCCATTATTCTTCTATGTCTCGTTTATCTCCATCATTTATGTATGTCTCGTCTCTCCATTATTCTTCTATGTCTCGTCTCTGTCCATTATCGATTTCTGTCTCCTCGCTTTCAATTATTCATCTCTGTCTCGTCTCTCTCCATCTTCTGTTTATTTCGTTTCTCTTCATCATTCTTCGATGTTTCGGCTCTCTATATAATTTTTCTACGTCTCGTCGCTTTCCATTAGCAATCTCTATCTCCGTCTCTGTCTCGTGTCTCCTCACTATCCATCTATATCTCCGTCTCTGTCTCGTGTCTCCTCACTATCCATCTATATCTCCGTCTCTGTCTCGTGTCTCCTCACTATCCATCTATATCTCCGTCTCTGTCTCGTGTCTCCTCACTATCCATCTATATCTCCGTCTCTGTCTCGTGTCTCCTCACTATCCATCTATATCTCCGTCTCTGTCTCGTTTGTCTCTCTCCATAATCGAATCTAGCTCTGTCTCTATCTAATCTATCTCCATTATCCATCTCAGTTATGTCTCTCTCCATTATCCATATCACTTTCGTCTCTCTCCATCTTCCGTTTATGTCTCCATTATACATCTCTCTCTAGTCTCTTCGATTATCCGTCTCTGTTTCGTCTCTCCCCATTATTATCTCTATCTCGGTCTTAATTTCTCTCTCCATTTTCCTTATTTGTCTCATCTGCCCGCTCATCTATATTCCCGATCTCTGTCCCGTACATCCCCGTAAACATATTACTCATTCGATCTATAAACATCTATAACAGTCTATAACAATCTATAACATTCTATAACCATCTATAACCATCTATAACCATTTATAACAATATATAACAATCTATAACAATCTATAACCATCTATAACAATCTATAAACATCTATAACATTCTATAACAATCTATAACAATCTATAACCGTCTATAACCATCTATAACCATTTATAACAATATATAACAATCTATAACAATCTATAACCATCTATAACAATCTATAAACATCTATAACATTCTATAACCATTTATAACAATCTATAACATTCTATAACATTCTATAACTATCTATAACATTCTATAACAATCTATAACAATCTATAACCATCTATAACAATCTATAACCATCTATAACCATCTATAACAATCTATAACCATCTATAACAATCTATAACCATCTATAACCATTTATAACAATCTATAAAAATCTATAACAATCAATAACAATCAATAACAATCAATAACAATCTATAACAATCTATAACCATCTCCTGGAAACATCTCCCATAAGGAATATATATTCCAGAAAATTACTTATACATCTATTAAGTTTACGATTATGTTCGCTGTTTATTTGTCTGCCTATTCACACAATCACGCAATACAAATAGCAGACAATAGCCAAGCTCTGTTTGACATGCAAACTTAACATAAGCCACTTCAACTGACTCAAATATGAATACTTTTTTGTTGCTGGAATTAAAGGATGACCTTTTCTGACTACTAGATTTGCTGTCGTGACACAACCAACATATTTCACACGCTGCCATCCATCATTGTTAACTTTCATCTTATCCTCTGGAAAGTGTAACGGAACCAACGGTTATTCATTCATTGCAACCCATCAGTGCTCGGTCCCTTGTATACAGCTAAAGTCGTCAGCAGTAGAAACATTGAACACTAATTCTCAGAGCTATTCCGAGCTGTATCTAAGTTAATTCCTTCATTTCTGAATTAAAAATACAAGAAAGATGTATGGGTTTGATTTTATATCTAAATGTGAGCGTAAAAATGTATCTGTAGTTTCCTTAATTATAGATCAAATGTGTGATATATTGTGTAGATAAATGAATGTGCTCTTATTTATGGTATGTTTCGTCTTTTAATGTTATTTAAGTAGATTCGTTAAGGAAATGGGTACCAGATTTTTTGGAACAGTAAAAGTGAGGGAGGGGTAGGTTTTTGTGATGAGAACCATCGCTTCATACTTTCACTAGTCAATGAGAAATTCAGGTCTAACTCCATCTCTCAAATACTCTAAAATCATGAGTAAAAGTGCGTTTAATTATCTAACTTTATCTTATATTTGACAGATTTCTTGTGGGAGACACAGCCCATTCAAGATCAGATTTCTTCAGATGGTATGTAATGTTTCCAATATCATTTTACTCATCAGCATAGATGATATATTTAATATATGGTAGCGATGTGCATCATAAGTAGGTCTGCTAACATAACTCTTTACATCAATTCTTCTCAATATTCTTTGGTTCATGCCTATTAATAACTAACAACATTATACAGGATGTGTTATTAAATAACTCATTAATAATTTTCTCCAAGATCGGTAACTATAAGACTTTCTCCAGAATTTGTTACTATAAGACTTTCTCCAGAATATGTTACTATAAGACTTTCTCCAGAATCTGTTACTATAAGACATTCTCCAGAATCTGTTATTATAAGACTTTCTCCAGAATTTGTTACTATAAGAGTTTCTCCAGAATTTGTTACTATAAGAGTTTCTCCAGAATCTGTTACTATAAGACTTTCTCCAGAATCTGTTACTATAAGGCTATCTCGAGAATGTGTTACTAGTAATATCATTGAATACTATTTAAAAAGTCACATTCCTGTAACTCCCCCCGTCTAGAAGGTTATATGGAACCCTTATTTTAATTAGTGCATAAAAGAACAGTATTGCTGACGACAACCGTTGACAATACTCCCCATCCCCTGGTCAACAGATGGCAATACACCCAATCCCCTGGTCAACATAAGGCAATCTTCTTTCCGACCCCCCCCCTCTCATTTTTTACGCAATTTATCAACAATCCCTTATGTGCGGGATTGCTGATAAAACAATATAACGAAGTGCTGGCTAATTAATCATACTAATTCCTTGTATTTGTAGTTAAACTAGTCTGTTGCTCCTCGTGCTGAAGCCATGTGTGATTTTGTGTGTGTGTGTGTAGAACACAGTATCTTTTTAAAAATTTATTTATAGTTTTCATTCAATGTATGCATTCGAAATGGTCTGTCAAATAAATTCACAAAATATATCACTTTCCGAGTCACCTATATAATATTAATTTCTGATTAACATCACAAAAGCATCACCTTCCGTTGCATCCATAACTAAATTAGCATAATATCAAAATTCACTGTATATGTAAATATAAAATACAATACCTGAACTCAGACGCACAAAATAGTTACTGGACTGTAGTTGGAAGCTGCAAAGAGATTGACCTGAGTAAATCAGGCACGCGCGAATCGCAAATGCAGACGTTGGAATGCTTTGTTTTAGAACTTCGGTCGAACATTTTGTATGCAAAAACTTCAGATCAAGACATCTAACCAAAGTCTTGAACTATCAATGCTATCGTTTTATTATATACCAAAGGTTATGTTGAAAAGGTTTTGACTAAAATTGAGATGTTCTTTTTTTATATATATATATAGACGTACAAAAGAGAGGAATGTAGATGGAAAAATCATACCGATGGATATTCCCATCATAGAGATTGAAAGATATTAATGAAAATATAAAGATTGAGAGACAGAGATGGGAGAATAATAATGAAGAGATATGAATAAATATAATACATGGAGATATCGAGATAAATATAGGGAGATATAGATTTATACATAGAGATGGAGAGAATGAATATACAGAGATCATGAGATAGGGATGAACATATTGAGATGGAGAGAGAGATGAAGATAGAGAGATGGAGGGACAGATATAAATATAAATAGATGGAGAGAGATGAATATATAGAGATGGAAAGATAAAGATGAACATATAGAGATGGAGATATAAAGGTAAGGGAATACAGATGAAGGCTTAGGCAGGAATATATAGAGATGAAGGGATAAATATATACAGATGGAGAGATAGTGAAGAATATATAGCGACAGAAAGAGAGAGAGAGAGAGAGAGAGAGATGGACATATTGAGATGGCAAAATAGTGGTGACTATATAGAGATGGAGAGATATATGTGAATATATAGAGAGGAGAGATAGAGATGAACATATAAAGATGGAAAGATAGATGCGTATATATATATATATATATATATATATATATATATATATATATATATATATATATATATATATATATATATATATATATATACGTATATATATATATATATATATACGTATATATAGATGGCGAGATACAGGTGAATATACTGAGATGGAGAACGAGATGAATATATAGAGATGAAAACATAGAGGTAATGATAAATAGATGTAAATGTGTAATGAGAGATAAAGGTAAATGTATAGAGATGGAGAGATAAATTAAATGTATAGGGATGGAGAGATAGATGCGAATATAAGCAGATATAGACCTGATACATTTTCTCTGTTGCATTCTGGAGTCTGTTTTCCTATCAATTGGCATTAGATCTGACAGCACAAGAAACTCCTGTCTGTTCCAACTAACTGTTTTTTTGTGACCACGATTCTCCATTTCCTTGCAATTCGTGTCAGTTTCTCACGTCTAATCTCGACAACTGAGTGGTCATCTCCGTCTGTTAAGTGTATGTTTGACGTTGTTTGGGTTAGAATAGAAAGATGATACACTTTAGTTAGTAAACAAATTGTCGGTTATATTTCCTAGATTTGGGCTAATCTCCCTTTGAATTTATCTTTCACTTTAGCTATGATGGTCTCTCTCTCTTTCTCTCTCTCTTTCTCTCCAATTTGGTAGTGAGCATAAGTCTTATATACAATAAGTTGGTTCGCAAAACATGGTTTCAAAAAATAGTTACAGGTTGTGCCTGATGTATCTGTCATCCGACATTATTATATCTGTCATCCGACATTATTATATCTATCATTCGACATTATTATATCTATCATCCGACATTATTATATCTATAGTCCGACATTATTATATCTATATTCCGGCATTATTATATCTATCATCCGACATTATTATATCTAACATCCGGTTAGTCTCCGGTTAATCCGTGAGTCTCTCGGTTAAATTATATGACTCTCTCATCACATGTGTATGCATCTCTGCATGTGTGTAGGAATATCTCTGTGTATGAATCTCTCTGTATGTGTGTAGGAATATCTCTGTGTATGAATCTCTCTGCATGTGTGTAGGAATATATCTGTGTATGAATCTCTCTGCATGTGTGTAGGAATATCTCTGTGTATGAATCTCTCTGTATGTGTGTATAAATAAATCTGTATCTGTGTATCAGTCTCTATGTATGTGTGTATGCATTTCTCTGTATGTGTGTATGCATTTCTCTGTATGTGTGTGCGGCCAAAGCCCGTAGATAATAAGGAAAGGTATAATCGGATTTTTTTTTATATGGTCCTTCTGTCCGTTAGTCTGCATAACAGAATATGCAATAGTCTCTGCCTGACAGTTTGTTCAATTATGCACATGCTTTATTCATTCGTCCAGTTATCTATCATCGTCTGCGATATAAGAGCAACTGGCAAACATGAAATCAAGCCACCTCTAACCTTCTCTCGCTTGGAAGTTAGCAATAATACAGCGGTTACACAGCATCACCTTGGTGGTGTCCTCAAGAAAGATCATAAACATGCTACACAAGCTTGGTAATTAGTTTTTTTAGGGCAAACCCATTCTTTTAAGCACATGCACGTCCACCTCCTAGCCGTAGTATTTCCGTTAGGCTTGTGTGTTCCCGTACAATGGTTGCTTCAAAGAAATACACACCTCCAAAATGCGTTATTACTATCAAGGACGGAAATTTATATCAATCGGATAAAGTCAAGTATCATGGCTCCATTTTAACATCAGATGGCAGGTGCTCCAGTGAGGTCACGAACAGGATCTCGCAAGCCAATTAAACATTTTAAACAATGAGAAACATTCTATACAAAAGAGTAATATCAATGCATACACGAGTTAGAGTGCTAGGATGTTATATTGAGCCAATATTTCTTTATGGATGCGAACAATGAGCAGTACCCAAAATGAGCTGGAGGCAACTGAGATGAGATTTTTAAGAAGATTTAAGAAAATTACACGGACAGTTAAGTAAACTAATTTAGACGTTCCCAATGATGCTGGACACTCGACGGTGATGTCATGACAGAAATTACAACTCACATTGCCCTAGCATAAAGTGCATTTAACAGACTGTCTAATATCTGGCAGTCAAAGTCAATCAGCACACGTACGAAAATGCGCTTATTTAATTTCTGCGTTATTGCGGTGCTATCATATGGATGTGAGAGCTGGAAAAGCTTTTTATCTTCAGAAATGAAATTATTGAGTTTCGAGAACAAATATCTTCGTAGGATAACTAACACCCATTGGAGTGAATTCAAATTGAATGATAAAATCAGAGAAGAGATACATCAAAATATCATCACAGATGTTATCAGAAAACGCCGTTGGTCCTACATCGGGCATGTCCTACGCGCAGACATCAACAGAATACACCACCAATCTCTTAAATGGATATCTAAAGGCAAAAGAGCAAGGGGTAGACCAAAAGAAACACTCAGAAGAACAATACTTAGAGAAAGTAAAACAACCAATATTCATACTATTCAAGAACTGCACAGAATAGCTTTGAACAGACAGAATTGGAGATATCTGACCTCTGTCCTATGCGCTAACTTCAGCACAAAAGGAAAATGAATGAATGAATGATGCTAGATTAAAACGACAAATTGTAGCAGTAATTATAAACTATCAAGATTTTTAGAGCATTATATAAGAAATGTAAAACTCGAACATTTAGTAGCTACCGGAAAGAACAAGGGGAGAAGAGACAGAACACAAAAAGAGAAATTTCTGGATGGGTTGTTAAACTGGCACAATATAAGTGACCGACTGAACTTCTTCTTCTTTCGTTCACTCGAAACATGTTCATATCTGTAATTCTGTCTCCTTAATAAAACTCACTGTCTTTTGTAGTTCATACAGTGGTCCATAGAGCTTTGATTCCAGTGTTGTTTCCTCTGGCCAATATGTCTGCCTCAGCGTTTAATACTCAGAATAATGTTGAAGTATATGTTTGGTACTCTGTGCTGCTTTCCCACATGTACACATAGCAGTGTTGTCAATCTTGAACTTTGTGTACATGTGACTGCAAAGCCGGTTGTTTCCTGTTCTGAGGCGTAGAATTACAACTTGTTCTGATCTAATCATAATGTGATAGTCATCTTGTGTTGGTATTTGAGGCTTTCTTATTGATTTGATTTTTTTTTCTGATGGTAGGTGATTAGTACATCTGGTTGGTCTTCGGCAGCACATTCCTTAGCCAGTTGGTCTGCTTTTTAATTTCCTGGTATACGACAGTGAGAGGGCATCCTCTTCATGGTTACCCTATACTGGTAAGACTTCATTAAGTAGTTTTTGCAAGTCTGTTAGTTTTCCAGTCTGGAGAGCTTGTAGCACTGACCAGGCATTTATCAGGAATACCATGGGCTGTTGGCCAGGATTGAAGTTCAGCAGATTTTCAGCTGCTACCCTAATTGCCTGAATTTCTGCATTATAATTATTGCAGAATTTTACTGTCGGTGTTCTTATCGTATCTCTAGAATTGTGTGGATATTCTATATATACACCTGTACCTCCATTTCTCACTGGATTCTATGCTGACTCATCTGTGTATACTCTGACCCATATATCTTGTGGATATTCCTCGTACAGGAAACTGAGGGTGACTGTCCTACCAACTGAAATGATTAACAACACATGCGACAGAGAGCTGTGGAGAAGCATGATTGCCTACGCCACTCAGCATGATATCTGATTGATTGATACAGATACCCAAGGACACACGATGGCGTCACATCAACAGACGGTTGTCAAAAAAACATTGCCGAGATTCCCTTAACAGAAAATACCACGTCCATTTCCAGAATAGTTCTTGGTACTGATATCACACATCAATCACCTTGGCTGATGCGACTGACCATTTGTCATTTTGTGTATATCTGTGTCCACAGCCAACCAACGCACGGAAACAATAGGATTAAATCAAGAAAAATAAAAATAACTGACTGCGATAGGCACGCATCCGGCAGTGGGAGGGGGTACCTTCAATTTGACATGTTTATGTAATGCTACATTGCACGCTCTATTTTCCTAATGAGAGAAGGTTTTCTTAAGTCCACATCCACGTATCTATAATCTTCCTCATATACAAGGACCAGTGTTCGAAACGTAGTTTGTGTTTTCGACTGTTTTCTTTTGACTATTCATAAAGTCTTTTTTATCACTGTTCACTTGCTATTAAATCAACGTCATTTAATATTTACGACCCCCTCTCCCACCATGTTCCGAAACTAGAAAGGAGCTGGACGGAAATGCCTAAAGCAAAATCCTGGGGCGCCTAAACTGTATGAAGTAAGTTTATGTATATGGGAGGGGCGAAGCTTGCACAGGGCGCCATAGACACAGCCCTCACATTTTCATGACACCCACAATCTCTCAAAAGCAACTTCATTCTCCCCGAACCCGTGGCTCTACGCCGGCAAAAACAAGTAGATGTCAAAACGATGCCACAATGTAAAAAACATACGATATAATTGATTTTCTCACCTGTAGTTACGGTTATCCTGAACTAATTACCAGTGGTCTTTCCAGGTAACTAACTACCTGTAATTAACCATCCTATTTTGTCGTCAACTCATTTCGTTAATTACAAACCATCGAGATTCGTGCAGATTCTCTTACAATCAGGGAAGAAAAACCAGCACCAAAATTACTTCCAACATTAATGGCACCTCTTTGATTCCATTTACACAGTGGTTCTCCGTGTAGGCCACATGCCTCTCTGTGTTCAACTTTTTCATGACATGGGGTGGGGGCTGGAGGGGGAGCAAGAGGGAGGGAAGTTTATCCACGCTTGCCACTAAGCGAAGGTGTGGTGACTGGGAGATTTACTTGTCTATCCAAGGCCAGATGTATCGACCTAGCTGCGTTGAATCCCTATTATCAGAGGGTTGTCTTGAACAAATGGATGTTATCTGTCCATCTTCTTTCTAGAACTTACTCTGGCGGTCAATGCCAGTCTTTAATCAAGTGCAAGTCATCAGAATCTTGACGTTTTGATGAATATGTCAGCTAATAATAATGTAGATAATAATAATCTTTCAAGAATGATATTTGTGGGTTCTGGAAGGACTACGAAGAAAACGTGTTTTCTTAAAGAAGGCCACCAAGGAAATTTGGTATGAAAGAGAACCATAGAAGGACATTTGTTAAGAAAGACAAGGATGGAAGGAAATTTGTTATGAAAGACAGGATGGAAGGAAATGTCTTATGAAAGACATCCATTGAAGAAAATGTTTTATGAAAGACATCCATTGAAGAAAATGTTTTATGAAAGACATCCATTGAAGAAAATGTTTTATGAAAGACAACCATTGAAGAAAATGTTTTATGAAAGATAGCCATGGAAGTAATGTGTTATAAATAACAAGGATGCAAGAAAATGTTTAATGAACGACAGGGATAGAAGGAAAATTGTTATGAAAGATAGCCACGAAAGGAAATAAAAGACAGATATGGAAGGAAATGTGTTATAAACAATAGACATAGAAGGAATCTTGTTATTAAAGACAGCCATGGAAGGAAATCTGTTATGAATGCCATGGAAATTTGTTATTAATGACAGCCATGGAATAAAATTTCTTATCAAAGACAGGGTTGGATAACAATTTTTATGAAAAACAGCCATAAAAGGAAATATGTTATGAATGACAGAGATGCAAGAAAATTTGTTATGAAAGACATTTATGAAAGAAACTTTGTTATGAAAGACACCATGAAGGAAATTTGTTATGAAACACAGCCATGGATGAAAATTTGTTATGAAAGACATCCATGGAGACAATTTTGTATGAAAGACAGCCTTGGAATGAAATGTGTTATGAAGACAGCCATGAAAGGAAATGTGTTCTGAAAAGGGGCTAAATCAGAAAAATATTCAGAACCACTGTATCGATATAAACGTCACTGAGGCGCCTTGTCCTAAACGTTTACTGCATTAGCTTTCAAAGATCCTGTAGATGATGAAGTGCAATTGTTGAGTAGCGGATTTAATTAACAACACTGGGGAGTTCGACTAGAGGTCGGTCGATTCTCCAGTCTACCAGTCAGAAAATGGATCAGGGATAATGAATCTCAAGTTTTCAGAAGGTACCTCGTGAAATGGACGATGAAAGTGTTAAGTTGATACTGTTACTAAAATCTACTGTCTTACGCTGTTTGCCAGATTTTATTTACTGGGGACTAAAGTTGTTGATTTGTTAACATAGGAGCGTAGTAATTTATTGACATTCCCAACAAATAAACTATGGTTCTAATTTCCTGTTTTCTAGATTTCGAGTATTTTCGAGTTTTCGTTTGGAAAACTCCTCAGTTATTCCAACGTTTTCACTGGTAGTAGAACCCGAGTCGTGTAATCGGAGAGGTAACTGCAATTGAATTACACTTGTTACAGATGCTGGTTCGCATTTAGTGTTATTATGAAACGTATATATATATATATATATATATATATATATATATATATATATATATATATATATAGCATGTATATAAAATAGCTGTGCTCTGTCAATCTCTCCGGAACGCTTTATAAACTGTGCATTTACGTCACGGAATTCCCTGCTACATCCAATCTAAAGGATTGGTGTCGTAACGTTATTCAAAGCAGACGACATTTTTGTATACAAATGTTATCGATGCTCTAACAGGTAAAATTATGTAATGGCTTGTGGTTAAAGTTATATAAAATACAATTTATTTAAAATATGCATATAATTTGCTTTAAATGATGGATGAAGATGATCCAATCGCAAGAAATCGTGAGGCAATAAAAGAGCGAAAAGCTAGATGGTTGAGTTGTCAAAGTCAAGAGTCACTCGCTTTGATTGGTGAAGCAAATGCTGCAGAGCATAGAAATAGAATTGAATGAGAGATGCAAAGAATTGAGCAAGAAGCTATTCAACAAAGACAAAAAAGACTTGCTAAGGATGCTGATTTGCATCGGCGTCTAGCTAAGCTAGAATCACCAGCGCAAAGAGAAAATCGGCAATCTATGAATAAAGAATACCAATGTCGTCAGAGACAATAAGAAACTATTGAGATGACGAGATGTCGAGCTGCAGATGCCGAGGCTCACTCATTGTTACAAATGCGTAGAAGTCAAACAATGAAGCAGCAAATTGTGCTGAGGATCATGTTGCTGTATATAACTGTGGAACTTTCTATATTATATGTCAATTTTATGATGCTAAAATATTTATGGGACGAACAATTATGGCAAGTGTACAAGTTGTTTCCGAAATGGAAACATCATGCTCCCAAAGCCACAAGACATACATGATAATAAACTGGAGTATCCCGAGTTCGTGCACTTGCTGCTCTCTGAGAATACACACCCTAAATATACACATTTTCACGAGCATATTCACTCTTATAATAGCGCTCTTTCGTGTCAATGAGAGCAAAAACTAATCATTGTCAAGGTCCATATGTTTTAAAAGTCCATAGACAAACGTATCATCGAGCTTCTCATATACAACCGCCATACACCAAGGTTCCACAGTTCGTTCAGTTGTGTGATTTGGACAGTACTCAAGCAACAAACGTTCGACAAGCTCACGTATGATACATGTGAAAGAGAAATTCTTGATAAAATCGATCTATTTTGTCGTCAACACAATAGACTTGCACAGTCGTATCAGTTAATGCGTGATATCGAAACATGAGAGATTCAGAAAGTTGTTCAAACTTGAAAAGCAATCCCTATAGTGAACAGCGTCTTCAAGCGCTCTCGTCAATCTGATCAACGTCCATATAATTGAACGAACATCTAACGAGGTTGCTATGTTTTTCATCAACGAAGACGTTCATCGCGACATTCACATTTATTCATTCATAAAACATTGGTTATGGACTGTATTAGATGTATTGGTTATGGACTGTATTAGATGTATTGGTTATGGACTGTGTGATTACATACTCGCTTGTGTTCCCATACGGTGAGCCGGGTTGGAAAGCATGTCGGCAATGTGAGGCATATCAAGGTAAGCAACACAATAATGTTTGTCTTGGCGGAACCGACGGAATCATAACGAATCTTTTATATATATATATAAAATATATCTTTTATATTTATATATTATATTATATTAATAGAGCAATTATCTGTGTTGATAAAACAGAATATGGATCGTGTTACCAGGGGATAGTTATTATCAGTACGTTATGGATTCGTGACCTGAAACTCCATGTAATACCTCAATAATCACATCTTGCTTTAACATGAATTTTAGCATTTTGCCTTACATTTTACATACCCCCATGATTGCACAATTTAAATTCTGCTGTTATTAATTACTGTTTTCTTATATCGGCACATTCATTTGATCTTTATAAGGGTTAGAATAATTGTTCTCCTTGTTGTCTTATTTTCTTCCCCAAGTGAATGATGGTTGGTAGTATACACATCTACCGTTTAAGCGTAGGTGTGGGAGCCTCAGTTGTCGTTTCAAGGCCAGATGTGGCGCCTTTGTTACCGTGAGTCAATGTTTATTCAAGGTGATCTTGATGTGTTAAATCCACTTCTTTCTTGGTCTACATTTGGCTCTATATCCGGATATTCTTTTGGTATATTTTCTTACGAGTATTTGGTTTGTGTTCGTTCTCAAAAGGTGACCGAACCATTTTACTTAATGTTTTTCCATATGTTTAATAGATAATATTATACTTACTCTTTTCCTAGTTTATTCATGTTTTATTTTATCTAGTTTTATAGCCATTGTAGATTGTATCAGATACTGTATTTCACGTGTACTGATTTTCTTTTGCTGTGAGACTGTTATAGACCATGTGTGAAATTGGTATAGCAAAGTGTTGGTATATAATATTTGGATATTATATACTTTTATATTTCCATATTGATCTTTGAGTCCAGAAGTAATGGTGGAAGTTGGTTTAGTCACTTGTTTGCTTGCTGATGCCTTGCTTCTATTTCTCTGTCTAGTATTCCATTTTCGGAAGAAAAAGATGCTGCCTTAGATAAATACTTAAATTCTTTGGCTTGTTTCATTTTGATATTGCCTATTGTTATGTCCATTGGTGTTGCAGACGTGCACATTTCCATAATTTCTGTGTTGTGTACTTTAATTTGTATGTTGTACTTCTTACATGCTAATGTTATGTTATGTTATGTTCCTCCAGGGCCATAGGCGGCGCATAGGGCAGAAACCATAGCTTTCCATTTCTGTCTTTGTGTTGCCAGGTCTTTCAATTGTTGCGTGTTGTTTAGGTTCATTGACATGCCTTCTCTATTAATGGTTCTTCGTAGAGTTTCTCTAGGTCTCCCTCTTCTTCTTACTCCAGGTGGCACCCAATATAGTGATTGCTGGGGAATTCTTAGGCTGTTCATTCTGAGAACATGGCCGATGTAAGTCCAACGCCTTTGTCTAATGAAGGAAGATATATAGGTTTGTTTGCTTTCCTCTCTTATAGTAGTGTTAGATTTAAAGTCACTCCACTTAACGTTCAGAATGGTACGTAGGCATTTGTTTTCAAAGGAGTCGAGTCTTTTATCTGTGGCTTTTGTGGCTTTCCAACTTTCGCACCCATATGATAGAATAGGGATGATGTTGGAGTTAAATAACTTGAGTTTTGTGGTGTTTCTTAGTGTGTTTGACGTCCATATGTTGCGTAGTTTGTTGAAAGCACCCGCTGCAAGGGCAATACGGTGTAAAATTTCTTTTGATGAGTCTCCATCCAATGCTAGATTGGTGCCTAAATATGTAAAATTGTTGACTTTTAATAATGGAACATTTACATGCTAATAGCAATCCATTAATGTAGTTATGCTAATTTTTCTCATTTTCCTATATTCGAATGTCATCGTCGGCGAATTGTAATTCATTGATTTCATTATTAAATTCGTTAGCAGATTTATTTGCACTCTTTTTCTCTTTATTCATTGTAGTTTTTATTGTTTTGTATTATTCTGTCCATGTATATGTTGAAAAGTAGAGATGAAAGCACGCAGCCTTTATTACTTCAGATCTTGTTTCGAAATGTTCAGTCATTCTATCTGTTTTTAACAGATTTGTAACTTTAGATTTGGCATTTTTGGTAGATCGTTTTATATTATCTAACAGCTGTCCTCTGATGTTATAAATTTCTAAGGTTTCTCAGAGTATATCTCTATCTACTCTGCTGAATATATTTTTTCTGTTCTACAAATACTGTGTTTAGATCTTGATTGTATTGGATAGGTTTTTCACTTAGTTATCTCATTGTGAATAGTGTGTCTGTACCGCTTTCCCCTCTTCGGAAGTCAAATTGAGCGGGACTCACCTGTGGTTCTGCAATTTATCGTATTCTCTATTAATATTTTGTGTGTATATTTTTACCTGTATGACTTAATTATGAGATGCCTCTATATAATTCACATTCTCTATTACTACTTTTGTGTTTCTATAACGGCACAATTACTGAATTTTGCCAGTGTACTGGTACTTATCTTTCTGTCCAAGCATTTTTGAATATTCTAGCTAGCCACTAAACGCTTGTACATAGTACATAGAAATATTTCTTCGCTGGGTATATCGTACTATCGTGGTTATTTATTATTTGAACTATATTTTAAGACTTTTTCTATTTACTGATTTAGTATATTTGTCTCTGTAGGTTCTAGGTTTTTAGATTGTGTGTGGGTTTATATTCTGTTGTAATACTTGTGTTGTATAATTCCTGGAAGCATTCTTTCCATTTTGCTTTCCTATTGATGTTATTCACTAAGGGTTTGCTATTTTTGTCATTGATGATTGTTATGGGATTATAGCTCTCTTCTCTCTCTGGCATTGATTTAGTACTTTGAAAAATTCTCGTGGCTTTGTTGTACAGATGTCTGTTAAATGTTCTCAATATTTGTTCAATGAATTAACTTTTTCCTCTGTGAATCTAAGGACGGTATTTCTTCTTCTAGCTAGTCGATATTGTAGATTATCGTCATGATGTTTGGATTTTAATAGTTTTGAAACTTGTTGTTTCTTTTGTACTACTTTTTTCACTTCCACGCTTCACTATAATGTTTTCTTGCCTTTATTTGGACCTTCTTTTGAATTTGTTTTGCCACTGCGTTTAAAAGAAAATCACATTCGTTTTAGATGTTATCCTTTGGTAAGTTTTGAACAATGTGAATCATTTATTTATACAGCTCATTACCACCTTTACCTCTTCTAGAGCTTTCAAGTTTAGAACTTTTTCCTGCCATTGTTTTATTCCTTTCCTTTGTTTTGTTCTTATTTATTCTCCTGTTTCGGTTATTATAACAGGTCTACAACAATAAATTCATTTGAAATGAAGTGTTACAGAAAGATTCTACGAATATCATGGACAGAGAAAAAGAAGAACATTGAAGTTTTGAAATTCACGAAACAAAATGAAGGATGCCTTCTAAATACCATCATAAGAAGGAAACTACAGTATTCTGATACGTAAAGCGAAATGATGGTATGGAAAGGGTGATTCTGGAGGGGATATTAAAAGGCGAAAGAAGAAGAGGAAGATCAAGAAGACGATGGATCAGCAGCATCAAGAATTGTATGCACATGTCTCTGGGCCATGCATGCCTGCTTGCCCGAGATAGAGAGGCGTTCAGAATATCCACAATGAAGAGAAAGTTCTGGAATGAATATGTCATGCTATATATATATATATAAAACACGTCTATGATCTGTTTTAATGTATATGCTTGAGAAAGCTCTAGTATCAGTGCTGTGTCTCTTTTGACTTTGACTAACGAGAATGAAATCAATTTGGAATGGTTGTAGTAAGTTGTTCCATTTATACCATGTTTGTATGTTGCTCCGTCTGTGTTGGTAAAAATATTTTATCAGCAGTCCATGTTCTAGGCATATATTGGTCAATTCTTTCTTGTTACTTTGTTGTTCTGTTGTTTTATCCCCAAAATTTCTTTAACAGTGTTCATGCTGTTCTCTTTTCATCCCATATTCATCCATTGAAGTCACCCATGATGAATACCTTGTCTTTGTTATTAATGTTGTTAATCATGTTTTGGACATGTGATAGAATTTTAAAAATTCCGTTTTCTTTCTTCTATTTTGCTGTTATCGTTGCAAGGTGCGTACATTTGTATTAGTGTGAGTGTTCTTACTTCCTCTATCAATTATATCCGTATTATCGTTTCTGAAATATAGTCAATGTCTCTAATATATTTAGCTTTATTTGGTTGTACCAAGAGACCAACGCTGTGTTTTGTTTTTAAGGCGTTGTCTACCCCGCTCCATATTAGTATGTAGTTTTTTTTTAATCATTCTGTGTATGTTATCCCCTTTCTTCCTGATATCAGCAAGAGCCAAAATGTCTATACATTTCTGTATCATAATTTGTATATCAGCTCTGGTGTTTTGTCGTCGAGACCACATACATATAGATTGCTGTTCTTGTTGTCTTCAAATACAACTCATGTTGTTGGTTTAATGCAGTGTTTACACCCTGCCCGCTTGCAAGGCCTGTCGCAGCGGTATGTTTTTTTACTGACTGGTTTATATGTCCGGATATTAACATTTTTCTCTGTCGAATAACTCCCATTTTACATTGGAATGGAAAACACATTAGAATAGATCCATTAGAATACACATGCTTAGCTTTTTGTTATTTCTTTTGATAATGTAGATTTACATTTTAGATCATTTTTCAAGGTTTTATTTGAGCTCATTCACAAAACTTGGATTTTTGGCGGATTTTTCTCTTTGAAGAATGTAATCTACGGTGATTTATCTATTTGATATTTTATGAGCCATTTGTGTTTCGACAATTTTTTTTTGTTTTCTAACAACGTATCTTGATACACATGGTAATGAGTTCAACTGGAAACACGCCGATGATTACTGTTATTCTTCTTCTTCAACTTTCATTCTTATACACCAACTGAATCTCTCTTGTAACAGAACAACATTTTCAAACTCCTGCTGGATCTCTCTTGTAGGAGGACAATGGTCTTACTAGATTTCCAGTAAGACGTTCTCCAGGAAATAGAAATGTGTTGTGTATAATTTTTTGGCGTCAATGGCCCAATACATCCGTCTTCTGTGTGATGTGATTTTACACTGTAATCGTTTTAATTTATAGTATGTTTAAGTTTCTTGCTATTTTTTATAGCGCAATTACGAAATCTAGAACTTGCTTATTGTTATTGAAAGGAATATCACGTTTGACAGCATAATTAATGAGATGCAGAGAACATTGATTCGTGTAAGATAAATAGTTTTTCAGGTTTTAAGCAGTAGCAAAAGTTGGGCACACACGTAGCTAAGGAAACATGTAAGAAAGTTTAGACTAGATACTATAGAAGAATATGTAAGAAAGTGGAGACTAGCAACTATAGAACGACACCTGTAAGAAAGTGAAGACTAGCAACTATAGAACGACACCTGTAAGAAAGTGGAGACTAGCAACCATAGAACGACACCTGTAAGAAAGTGAAGACTAGCAACCATAGAACGACACCTGTAAGAAAGTGGAGACTAGACCTTGTAGAAGGATACCTGTAAGAAAGTGGAGACTAGCAACCATAGAACGACACCTGTAAGAAAGTGGAGACTAGACCTTGTAGAAGGATACCTGTAAGAAAGTGGAGACTAGCAACCATAGAACGACACCTGTAAGAAAGTGGAGACTAGACATTGTAGAAGGATACCTGTAAGAAAGTGGAGACTAGCAACCATAGAACGACACCTGTAAGAAAGTGGAGACTAGACCTTGTAGAAGGATACCTGTAAGATTGTGGAGACTAGCAACCATAGAACGACACCTGTAAGAAAGTGGAGACTAGACCTTGTAGAAGGATACCTGTAAGAAAGTGGAGACTAGCAACTATAGAACGACACATGTAAGAAAGTGGAGACTAGACCTTGTAGAAGGATACATGTAAGAAAGTGGAGACTAGCAACCATAGAACGACACCTGTAAGAAAGTGGAGACTAGACCTTGTAGAAGGATACCTGTAAGAAAGTGGAGACTAGCAACCATAGAACGACACCTGTAAGAAAGTGGAGACTATACCTTGTAGAAGGATACCTGTAAGAAAGTGAAGACTAGCAACTATAGAACGACACCTGTAAGAAAGTGGAGACTAGACCTTGTAGAAGGATACCTGTAAGAAAGTGGAGACAAGACACTATAGAAGGATACCTGTATGAAAGTGGAGACAAGACACTATAGAAGGATACCTGTAAGAAAGTGGAGATTAAAACAGCAAATTCATTTGTGTGTGTGATTAATAGCAAATAGATATAAGAGAAAATCTAATACTGAAGAGTTCAGAAAACTTAAATATGCAATAAGTGAACAATTAAGAAGCTTCAGCCTCTTGGACTCTAAGAAGAGTAGGTGGACTCCAACAGGAGTAGTACCAGAGGGGTGGCGACATAGCTATATCATTCCCGTGCCAAAACCAGGCAAAGATTCTTCGGACAGAAAAGGTTATCGCATCATCACACTGTAACCATGTGTACGGTAATATTCTGGAAAGAATTGTCGCTAGACGCATACCCAGGGAACTAAAGATCAAAGGCGTTCTCCCAAACAACCTAGGTGCATACAGACTCAGAAGAGACACATTCACAAATGCAGCAGTTCTTGCATATGAAGTTTATGAAGGTTTTCAGAAAAAAAATAATCTGTTGTTGCAGCGATAGACTTAGAAGATGCGTACAAATGAATTAGTTACACCCGTCTTGTCAACATGTTAAGGGAGCACGATATCCATCTCTGGATTATACTCTGGATAATAAATGTGTTAATCTGCAGAAAATTTGCTCTGAGGTGCGGATCCTGGACGTCTGAGATTAGAACAATAGCATCTGGTCTGCCATAAGGATCTCCTCTGTTCCCAGTACTGTTTAATGTGTATACGCTGAAAATTGCTCAATTATAAAGCCTCAATTAATTGTAGAGTTCTAACATACGCTGATGATATCCTACTATACAACATGGGCAGGAACAGAACATATATCGCTGACAGTGTACAGAATGGACTAGATCAATTGTCGATATGGTGCAGAACATACGAGCTGTGATAAATCCATCGAAAGCAAAGATCGTCTGGTACTCCTTAAATAATAATATAGTTGGATACACACTACCAACTGTCAGCTGCATGTACTCATTCATTGAAAGAGAAAATGACCTTAAATAACTTGCGATAACCTTTGATAGAAGTCTCTCATTCAACAAACACGTCAAAAATATGATTCAGAAGGCTAAAGGGAGTATCAGTGGTGTTATCAAGGATATGGCGACCTTCGACATGCAGCAATTGGTACTGTTTATGCTTCTACAAGTGGTGGGGCTATCTTTCACAGATTACTGCCTCAACCTACTATCACTGTCACAGGCACAAGTCGTTGGATTGGAAAAAATCCAAAAATGAGGCAATAAGAGCGGTACTGAGGAGTACTATGGATACAGCCATCTCTGCTATGAGATTTCTGCTTATCTCCCCAGCATTAGAGTACGACATCAGGTAGCACAAGTTGGGTCGTACCTTAAAGTGACAGAATACAACCACCACCACTACACCGTCGTCCAGATGAGTCAAAGAGAAAACGAATCAAGCGGGACAGTTCACGAATGGCAGAGGTTGAAGACACACTACAAGGAGCATGTGCGTTTGAAGAAATAGGAAATGGCAGTGACACTGAGAATAAATCACTGACTAAAGTAATAATGGAAGGAATCACTGACTTAAGTAATAATACAACTAAATAAAAGGCGTCGAAAATGGACGGGTGTCAGGGTCCAGGATACAGTGCAGGAACTCGCCCAGCTACACTCGAAACCATAAGACATAATTATATACACAGATGGCTCCGTTAACAGAAACACACATAAAAGAGGTTGGAGTTTTGTTTTCTACAGAAACGGCGTGGAATTGTGGAATTGGTTGAGAAATCTTAAGCATATCCCACTGTCACATCGAGCATGAGGATGGAGATAGAGGGAGTTACATCATCATTTAATTGGTTGATAACTGATACATCAACACACTCGGTAATACTCACAGACTCTCAAAGCATTCAGCGCAAGATAGAAAAGTGCGTTCTGAGAAAAGAATGGTGGGCCTTATTTAACAGCTCTTTTTCCAGTGCATTACATGGATATACTGCCCTAGTCATGCTGGGGTCAGAGGAAACGAGAGAGCCGACTTATTGGCAGGCAATGCAGTGATAGTCCGAACAATTTTGCTGAGAAGAGATAAATCAGACTTGATCAAGGCAGTAATAAATTCATTTCAAGATGAAGATGATGTCAATGAGGCTGAGAACCTATTCATACAGATAATTTTAGAAATGGGAGTATCTAGAGGGGAGGGAAGGAAAGGGTAAATCTTTTGGAAGGCCCCGAAGATCACGCAATCAACACCTGACCGGATTATGAGTCTACATACACTGAGATGGTATCTGGAACGGAGAGCGGTGCTCCTATGGGTATGACCCGCGTGCTGTGAAGCTAGTTTCTAATCAAGAATCAAGCTTCGGCCTCAGTGTAGGACACAATAGTCTTTGGTACATTCTCTTGAATATTATAAAGATAGGAGATTATCATGGTTGCTTATTATGATTTGAGCTAGTGGCAGATGGATTAGTCTCCGGTCTTACAAACGTGATGGTACGGTTTCAAATTAAAGTAATGAGTGGATACTCCAATGTAGCATATCTGACTGCGAAAAGGCGCAAACTTGTTTGGTTTGCACATGAAACGAGATACCACTCATTTTCTAAAACATTTTTGCAAGGAATATTTGAGGAAGATTGCGAAGAGCCGGCCAGAGAAAACCTGGATTGGCATCAGTAAATAGTCCAATCATAATTTGTACACTCATCTGAATTGCTGAGATCAGACGTTTTTTGTTTAGGGTAAGGGGTAGGATTATTTATCCTATATGGCACCCTTACGACTGTTATTGGTTATGTGTCTCATTATTATTATTGCTATTATTAATATTACTATTATTATTATTACTATTATTATTATTACTAGTATTAGTATTATTAATAAGGATTGAATCATTATTTTTCACCTGTAAAATTAAGAACTATCGTTTACTCGTCGTGGTAACATTACTAAAATAGCCAAAATGTTCTCAAACTAAAATTCGGAAGTGACATCCATATAATGACAGCAGATGGCGTTTGCTTAACAATTAACCCCAATCCCTTGTTTTCCACAATGTCACGGCATTCGAGCATATGGTTGCTTCTGTTTAAATTTTCTGACAAGCCATCGTCTCACAATATCAGGTCTGTGGTAAAGTGGTTAATTGATAGCGTTTTTAGTGAGATTAAGTTGTAATAGGCGACTAAGGTGATTGGGCTACTGGTTTATTATACCATATATTGAAAACTGAAGTAAATCTTGTGAATAATTAGATGCATAGGCTGGTTGGATGAGTGGGAAATAAAGCTTTTTATCTGGGTGAGTGGGAAATCAAACTTTTTATCTGGGTGAGTGGGAAATCCAACTTTTTATCTACTGCTTGCCTCTAGAACGCACGAAAGTTACGGTAAACTCTACTTCAGAATATAAGACTAATCAACGTATAGATCGCACTATGTAACTAGATTGAGTAAACTGGTAGTTGCAAAATCTATGAGAAACATTTTCCATAAAAAAATAATGGAAGAAAAAATATACTGGCACAGGAAACTAGGGTGACACACGTATACTTCGTCATATTATATCATCAGCATCTGCCAAACCGTGAATCTTGCAAATGATAGGAAAACACATTTTGTAAATATAGGTTTTCAGAACATGAACAGAACAAAATCCAGTACGTGTGTAAATATTTCATTGACGTGTGTTCGTATCGATGTTTTATATTTATAATGACACAGGGGACTACATTTTAGATTGCTTCGCAACGCCTACCAGTTTTGATATCACAAGATCAGTGAGTCCGTGTATTTTTTCTATGAACTATCACACACATAAATTGATGTCCAATAATTAAGTAATGTGGGTGTGGTGCTGTGAATAAACACAGTTTGTGTACAAACCAGCAGCAGACATCCAGAAAACCACGTTCCGGAAAGAAAAACAAAAACGCAAATGTGCTCAATTTTGGAATTTTCTGGCGTCACATATCGTTTTGGCTGTGACCTAGATACATTATAGCCTGATGATTCATTTCCGGCTTGATACTTTTTAGGTTAAAATGATATTTTAACCGATAAAATGATGAGAAATACGATTCAAGATTGATTGAACCAATCACAGACGCGAGATTGGTGAAACCAATCAGATGCGTGATTGGAAACTTCCATCTATATTATTGTAGCTGTTTATAAAAGTAGGCAGCTGACCTTATAGCAATTCCGGAATACCCAAAGGTGTCCATACATACCAAAGCCAGTACAGAAAATATATATTTTGACACCGTCGATACCGCCTGTGGGTTTGTGGGCTTCAAATTATAACAACGAATAGCGACTTTATTATCTTCCAGACGTGATAAGGAGATTTTGGTGATGTAAGAGGTGATAATGAGATTTTGAGGATGGCGTTAACTGTCCCTTCACATAGAAGGTTACGGGCCATGGTGACGTTGGATTTTTCAGAGCGTATATTTAGATATCGCATATAAGCTAAGCTATAAACCACGACACAACATATTCCTCTCTCTAGACTATATTCTGTTATCCAAAGTGAGACATTGGATTATGAAGGTCCGTTGCAGTTAGAATTTGTTGGGGAGACACAACGTGATGATTATTGTTTTCCTTTGTGATTTGATTGATCTACTATATTGCGTATCTCTATACTGGTCTCCTACGTTATTCATGGAAGATGATAGTATTAGTATTATTTGTTTCCATTCATGTCGATACGAGACTTGGGCGGCAACTACGGTTTCGATACTACTGTCCCTCTTACATTCTAAGTCGTGTCGACACAAGGCATGATTGACTACATAATCAGTCGTATTTAAACAAGACATCATTGACGACATAATTTGTCGTGTCAACACAAAGCTTCGTCACTACATAATATGTCGTATCGACACAATGCATAATTTACTACATAATCTGTCGTATCGAAACAAGGCATCATCACTACATAATCTGTCGTATCGACAAAACGCATAATCACTACATAATCTGTTGTGTTAACCCAAAACATCATTAATTCACATCAAAAGCTGTCGCGTCGACCAATGATATCATTCATTCACAACTTAGACTGCTCTGTCGACCCAAAGCATCATTGACTTCATAATCTGTCGCGAAGACACAATGCATCATATATTTACAACAAAATGTGCCGTGTCGATCCAAAACATCATTAATTCACAATATAATCCGCCACGTCGACCAAAGACATCATTTATAACATAATCTGAGAACCAATACATACAATGTTGAAGCTATCAATATATGTGTATATATACAAAATACAGAGGTCTCAAGTTGGATTGCAGCTGTCATTTCTTGCAACTGATAACATTAATAACGGACCAATTACCTTATCATGTTACACTCAACTCCCGGGTACTCCACAAGGGTTCTTACACTTGTATGTGAATAGATACACACGTGATTAATTGTTTGGCGCATATTGAGACTTACGAAGCACGTAGAGATCGTCTGTCATTACGTGTCTGGACGGTTAAACAAACATACGTTGGTTTATATTTCAGTAAATAAGCAAATAAACCAGTCAATCAGACTAATGAATATATGAATCACATCAATGCCGTTCTACCATGAGAGATTTACTGAAGAGCAGATATGAGCACCCATGGACGTGTCTGGTGTGCGAAGAGGATAATCAACATACCTAATACCTAATCGACTGATCAAATCTATCAATCAACCTTTAATCGATCGCTCAAATCAATTATAAATTAGACATTCTAAGGAGCGACAAAATAAAATTTCTGGGGGTAACATTCGAGTGAAACCTGCTATATATGCTCCCATAATGATCGCTTCACACGGAGAATTAAGCATGGCATGGCAACTCTCAAAATAATGACGGCTGCATATCCAGAACAGCTACAGATTGCCCTACTCTTTAACCATTTGGTCCTGTCAGTAGTATAGTATGGTACCCATTCTCCTAAAGCTGTCCAACACACAATGTCAGTGGTTGGAGCTCATACAGAATTAAGGAATGCGAGTAGTACTGGGGAGCACTAAAGATACATTTTAGGATTAGTAACCATCAAGTCGCGATATTTGTTCGCCCGAGTCACAATATACATGCTAGTCTTCAGTGACAAATAACATCTTCTCTATAAAAACATAACAGATCTCTTGTTTCTAGACTTAGAATGGAAATGTAATGTCATGAATGGTAAGCAGAATCAGGTATACTATTGGCTACCACAACTGATTCTTTAGTTAGAGGCGAGGGGGTGGATAAACATTGCGGAAGAATTCGAAAACTACATAAGGTCATTATTACCACTCTGACCAGGCAGTGCAGAAATGATACATTGGGAAAGTGGAATTTAAAATACAACAGTTGCTCGGTGATAGCACAACAGAAGCTGAGTTTGTTATATACACTGACGATTCTGTGATTCCTGGTAAAAAGGCAGGAGCATTACAAACGGATCTCCCGGAACACATACTTCAGGACTGACCATCATACAAAGAGCAGAGACAGCTGACCTGGCAAGAGGATACAGACTTGAGGCAAAAGCTATGGGGCAGCCGCTCTGACCGGGAGACGATAGTGGACTTCGTCTTGACGACAATCCTGACAATATAGCATGGCCACAGATGCTGAACGCAGAAGAAGAACAAACGGATCTGGGGGTAGAACTTTAAGGGACCAGAAGGGAGCCTACATGGCAACAACCTCTAGCATGAGAATAGAAATTGAAGCAGTTAATTCGGTACTACTATGAATTTCCGACACAAAAACATAAAGAACTGTTACTTTCAGTCCTTGCTTAGGAAGATCGAGGACGGTTAGGTTATTTGAGTGGGTGGAGTACATTACATATTCTGATCTGCAGAGAATTGTGTGGATTTATTCTTCTGGGCAAAAGGGAGTACGCGGCAATGAAAACGTCGACGTAATAGCGTCGAAACCACTATCACGACAAGAAATTATTTATGTACAATAGTGACATATTACGATCTTTACATGGACATTATTTATATACACTAGTGAAATATTAATATCTTTACATGAACATTAATTATGTACAATAATGACATATTAAGATTTTTGCATGACCATGTTCGAAATGAGAAAACTAGACTAGAAGGAGATATGGTAGTGCGACTTCCAGAATTAGGAATTCCCCCGGGGCGAACATAATAAGACGATTGAGGCGGTCTCTAAGGTCATCAGCGTTCATATTCTTCGTCATATGTTGGGAAAGATCAGGGACCTATGAGTTTACCTAGTTTGCATAGATTCAGAAAAAAACTTCACTAAACCAAAAAACGAATCAAAACATTAAATTACACAAACAATAACCCAATCAATCACTGCAACAAATAAACGAATCAATTGATCAATTCAATCACGCAATCAGTCAAAAATGAATATAGCCAAATAATGAATACATTAAATCAATTATACAAATAATACAAGCAAAAATGAATTAATAGTAAAAGTAAATAATACAATTGTTACCCATGACGTTTTCTTACCACCGAAGTCAGGCAAAGCTTCCACTACAGTTTTATTCAAATAAAACGGTGACAATGCATTCTTTCGTTCGCTGGACTACATTCTGCTGGAAATCTAGTGGAAATATCAGAACAATCTTGCGTTAGCTGGAGAACGAACCAAAAAAATGCATCATTACTAAAACATTGAAATACTTACTATTATCATATTTACTATTATCACTTCCTACTCTGATACTTCTGTAAAACTGTATAGCAATAGTATTTAAGTAAAACGCAAAGTTGGTCAACTTTACAATAACAACACATACTATTAGACTAAAGGGTATAAAAGCAAACGGATAACAGTATACAAGACAGTTTCAACATTAAGGTATTTTTACCAACATACAAGACATACAGTGTACAAATAGTAAAAACCGTAAATATAAAGGTATTATAACAAAATCATTAGACGTCAGAAATTTAACAGCAGAGACATCTAAGGTAACAGAAGTGCATAAAATAAATATTGGGAATGAGAACGAAATAAAACAACTTCGTCTAAAAGCAACATGAACGACAACACAACAAAGGCATCACACCCAAATCTAAATAAATTAATGATCTGTATTAAGACCGAATGGCTTAAGGAAAAACTGCAATACCAAACTTAACCAAACTGCAATACATAGCAATTTTTAATAGCGTACCTAGCTCTATTGTCTTTGGTGCAAGATGCAAGATCTTATTAGTAACAAGAATGTCACGGGCACCATGAAGATCAGCACAATTGATACGCATAGCGACAGGGAAAGGCAATCTATGGTTAATGGAATTAAAATGTTGGCAGAAATAGTTGTTTTGTGTGAAAGACTAATACTAAAACTTTAAGCCATCTGGTCTTGATACAGGTCATTCATTTATTTAGATTTGGTTGATGTGTGCTGTGTTGTATTGTCGTCCATGTTGTTTTCAGGTATTCATTCTCATTCATAATGTTTTGTACTGCGTCTCTATGGCAATACGTGTGTATACCTACGTCATTGTTACCTTGGGTGTCTGTACTGTTGAATCTCTGCCGGCTTTTGTGATAATACCTTCATGTATATTGTTTTTAATGTTTGTATACTGTTTGTCTTGTATTTTTTTTAAAAAGACTTTACGGTTGAAACAATTTTTAATACTGTTACCTGTATTGTTTTCATGCCCATATCATACAGTCTGATAGTTTGCACATTCATTGTTAAACTTATCGATAGTCCTTGTGTTTGTCGTAAGTACTATCACTTCCTACTTGAGTCTTCCTGGTACTCTCCTTTGTTGTCTCATAGCATCTAGCAGTTCGATCAATATATAGATAAATGAATCACACCATTAAATAAAACTAATAAAACAATTAGTAAATCAATTAATCACATAATTACATTAATTAGATAAAGTGCAATCTTCACTTCACATTGAATCATAGCTCAATAACTACAGTGGTCTTCACCTCAAGGTATCTCTCGGCGTGTGTCTACTGGTCATGCCTACTCTTTGTTCGTTTACCAGTCTCCTCTTGTTATCGGCATAGCATTCTTTGTTTATTCTCAGTCACACTGACATGATATTTCAGTCTTTGTTTATTCACAGTCACATTGACATGGTATTTGAGCATTTGCTTATTTACAGTCATATTGGCATGATATTTCATTATGTTATTCACAGTCACACTGACATGATATATCAGTCTTTGTTTATTCAGTCACACTGACATGATATATCAGTCTGTGTTTATTCACAGTCACACTGACATGAGATTTCAGTCTTTGTTTATTCACAGTCACATTGACATGATGTTTCAGTCTGTGTTTATTCCCAGTTACATTGACATGATATTTCAGTCTGTGTTTATTCACAGTCACACTGGATTGATATTTCAGTCTGTGTTTATTCACATTTACATTGACATGATATTTCAGTCTGTGTTTATTCACAGTCACACTGACATGATATTTCAGTAGTCTACTCAAGGTTGCAGATTCGAAATAACATTCACTACATCCGTTACTTATCATATCTCCCTATGGCATTCAGAACAACTTTTAGCTCTTCATTTCATTTTATCATCTTTCATCATTTCACATATTCATCTTCCATCTCTTCATTTCACTCCTTCATCGTAAATTTATTCATATCGTTATTTTTTTTTAATCGTTTTCCAACTTTTGACTGTATTTCCATTACACGTTATCATATTTTATCAAACATTTTCTTCATTTTTCTCTTCCCGTAGCATTATGTTCTCTATTTATCTCTTTTTCTCTCATTCTCAATTATCTATTTCTTGGCTGCTCATGTTACCATTTCCTGCGCTATCATTTTTCAGCTCTCTTTAATTCTGACACTGATTACTCCTATTCCGGTCCCTCACAACACTTCAACCAGATAACCACGAGACAAATATACATAATTAAACCTGGCACGTGATGTTAACGCTACCGGGGCCAGGTCTCGTACTTACAGGGTAGTTCCGGAACCAAATACCAGAAACCTGATCAATGGTCATGAGTTACTGGGATCTAACATTTATGAGTCTAGACAGTGGTTCTAAATGTGGACCGATGGGGTGGAAATAGTTGAATCACAACATTCTTTTGTAATGCAACAAAGAAAAAACAACAGGTGGGCACGGATCCTCCTAGGGAAGCAGCATATATAAATTTAACTATTTAGATGATATGTTATATGAAATATAGTAACAAGTGAAGATATATGTTTAAGTCGTGGTCTGGGTGCGGGAATGACACAACATTACTTCAGGAAAAGAACAACAAGTTTGAAGACCACATGACTAGACTGGTAGTTTAACAAATTTAGCGGCATGTTTAATGTGTTAATTAATTGTAATGTTTTAAATGAGACAATATGTTGTATATATTAGGATAAAAAAGTTAAAATTATGTTTTACAGGAGAGAGAAAATATATAGTCCACTTTCCGAATACAATGCTTTAGGGAATATGAAACTGATTTGGAATTAGTTCTTAAATATTTGATTATTTTCCTTAGTTTTGTTTATGTATTTATGTTTAGTACATGTTCACGATCACGTATTAATTTAAATATAAATATAGTTAGGGTGAGGATTAGTTATGTAAAACATTGCTAACCCTAACCCTAAAAATGAATTAATTATTGATATAATAATTTTGATTAATGAACCATAAAATAAGTAGGTACGTACTAAATGCAAACCAAAACCAGCTTTTATTGAAATGAAGTCAGGTCGTATTATAGTATTCTACTTCTTGTATGTGGGTAGGCATATATTATGTGTAGGAGATGTTCAGTGGCGCAGGTCCTTTTGTTTCGTAGGTCTGCATGGTTCAGGTCATTTGTTCACCAGGTTATCAGCTCGAAATATATCCCATCTTGTTTACAAGTGCATTAGTTTTCTAGAGATTTCTGGGTATTATTGCTTGAGCTTGTCGCTACGTACCTGAGCTATACCCACTGCAGTAAATGTGCTGCTCTCATTAGAGGGGCGAAGTAGATTCAAGGAAACACTCGGTGCACATGGCGTCAATCTTCTACACTTTGTGAGCCCATTTGATGCTCGGGTAGTAAGTGCTGTTAACAATTGTGCCACTATTGCTTCTTATAGTGCCTGTTTATTGGATTATGAATAATTTCACAAGCACACAAACACGTTGGTATCTTCACATAAACATGTTGGTATCTTACATACATACATACACACACACACACACACATAAAAATGTTCATATCTTACTTACACACACAAACATGTTTGGTATCTTCACATAAACACACACAAAGATGTTGGTTATCTTTACATACCCACAGAAACAAGTTGGTATTTTCACATACATATGATCGTATCTTCATACACACACACACACATGTTGGTATCTTCATACACACACACACACACACACATGTTGGTATCTTCTTATACACACACACACACACACACATGTTGGTATCTTCATATACACACACACATGTTGGTATCTTCATATACACACACAGACACGTTTTATCTTCACACACATACACACACACATGTTGGTATCTTCATATACACACACAGACACGTTTTATCTTCACACACATACACACACACATGTTGGTATCTTCATATACACACACAGACACGTTTTATCTTCACACACATACACACACATGTTGGTATCTTCATACACACACACACACATGTTGGTATCTTCATATACACACACACATGTCGGTATCTTCATATACACACACACACATGTTGGTATCTTCATATACACACACAGACACGTTTTATCTTCACACACATACACACACACATGTTGGTATCTTCATATACACACACAGACACGTTTTATCTTCACACACATACACACACACATGTTGGTATCTTCATACACACACACACACACATGTCGGTATCTTCATATACACACACACATGTTGATATCTTCATACACACACAGACACGTTTTATCTTCACACACATACACACACACATGTCGGTATCTTCATATACACACACACACACATGTTGGTATCTTCATATACACACACAGACACGTTTTATCTTCACACACATACACACACACATGTTGATATCTTCATACACACACAGACACGTTTTATCTTCACACATATACACACACACATGTTGATATCTTCATACACACACAGACACGTTTTATCTTCACACACACACACACACACACATGTTGGTATCTTCATACACACACATACACACATGTTGGTATCTTCATACACACACATACACACACACATGTTGGTATCTTCATACACACACATACACACACATGTTGGTATCTTCATACACACACATACACACACACATGTTGGTATCTTCATACACACACATACACACATGTTGGTATCTTCATACACACACATACACACACACATGTTGGTATCTTCATACACACACATACACACACACATGTTGGTATCTTCATACACACACATACACACATGTTGGTATCTTCATACACACACATACACACATGGTGGTATCTTCATACACACACATACACACATGTTGGTATCTTCATACACACACATACACACACACATGTTGGTATCTTCATACACACACATACACACATGTTGGTATCTTCATACACACACATACACACATGTTGGTATCTTCATACACACACATACACACATGTTGGTATCTTCATACACACACATACACACACACATGTTGGTATCTTCATACACACACACACACACATGTTGGTATCTTCCGTTTCCTCTGCGTTCAGGACTCGTTTTCTCTTGATTGATCTACAGAGAAATCGTAAGGTAGAAGCTTCCTGCCATCTACAGGTTATAGCAGCTGTCTGAAATGTGGCTCAGTGCGGTCAAAGTGGTCATGTCGCCCCACGCAGTGTTTGAAAATTTGGACCTTCTTGTCTTATAATATGTGCTCAGAAGTATGTATTATTAGTTCTCATGGAAATTCATTTGTGTACGTCAATATGATGTTGTACATGTGTCTTTATAATCTACTGTGGTCAGTTCGACGTAAAAAGCTGATGGTTTGTATGGTCTATGCAGTTGGTGTATGAAGTCCTCTCTCTCTCTCTCTCTCTCTCTCTCTCTCTCTTTCTATGTGACGTGTCTTTTACAGAACGTTATCCTCACTGCAACTCTGTAAGCTTATCGGTTCTGTGCAGGCTGTCCAGCTTCTTCAAGTGTCTTGTTCAGAAGGCATCGATGCCATGTGTCCATTGTAGTCCTAATCTGCAACGTATCTTTTCTGGAAATTGCCCTCAGTGATTAATCTATCTAAACCATTGTGTGTCTCTTTCTATGTCCAAGATATGTTAGCTTGCGTTTTTTGATAGTTTTGAGGAGGCATTCTTCTTCTATGTTCAGATAATTTCGGACATCTGCATTGATTGGTCTTTATGTCCATGATATTTTTAAGACCTTTCTATAACATTTCATTTCGAATGTATAGGGTCTAGTTTCTGATACATAACCATATCATTCATCAACAGCGATGCAAAATGGTTGAAAGTTAGTGTTTGACCTTACTGTGACGCAGAGGGTATCTAAATTGTTCCATTTTCCCTTTCACTTTTGCCAGGGCATCATATTTTTTTCCAATGATCCCACATGGTGAGCTACTCAAAATAAATGACGTTTTAGTTTCCTTTGATGTATACAGTTCTAGTCGAACTGTCTGTATTATTTTTTTCATTTTGTCTTGCTTTATAATACTGGCAATACAGATCATTAGATTGTGAATATGATTACAGTCATCCCTCGCTACTTCGCGGTTCATTTATCGCAGCCTCAGTACATCGCTGATTTTTAAAAACATATTTACAGTATGTACACTTTAGTTACACCTACGTATGTTACACATACACGTATCATATTTATTTTATTTATACATTATTTTATGTATGTTATATATACTATTAATATTCTATTTTCATGTTTGAAGCTATTCTTTAATGTTTTAATAATAACATATGCACTTATATGGTTTCATGTACACTTATTGATATTATACATACACAAACACATGTACGGGTGATAAACATGAGAGGATAACACTACTTCGAGCTTATTCACTTATCGCGGCCGGTTCTGGTCCCTATTAACCGCGATCATCATCATCAAGTGCCGTCTCCGCAACGAAGATTGGCTGCAACGTATCTCCAACATCTCCTGTCTCTTGTCTTGGTGGTGCACTCTGCTAGACTGTAACCTGTCCATCGTGTAATGTTACTCTCCCACTTGTATCTCTGCCTACCTCTTGCTCGCTTCCCTTTGACTTTACCCTCAAGTAAGGTCGTCAATAGGGTGTCATGTCTTTTAATGTGTCCAAAGTATTTTATTTGCCTGATCTTTATTTCTCTTAGTAGTTCTTTCTTCATATTAAGTGTCTTTAGCACCTCTTTATTTGTTTTCTTCTCTTTCCATGATGTTCTCCCTATTCTTCTATATACCCACATCTCAAAGGCATCAATTTTGTCTTCTAATTGTTTATTTAGTGTCCATGTTTCTGAGCCATACATTAATATAGAGTAGATATAGCATTTTATAATTTTTTTTAAACTTGTTTGTAATTTGTTTAGATATTAATAATTTTCTCATGTCATTGAAGGTACTTTTAGCTATTCCTATAACCGCGATACTGAAGGATAACTGTATACCAGTTTGTGTTGAGATGTCAATGTTAGTGAAAGTTATCAGTGCGTGAAGAATTAATCATCAGCTTCTTCTCTGTAATTTGAGCATGTCTTTCCTGTCAAGAACGCTTTATACAGAATCTTTCCATCTTGTGAATACTTTTCCTCCTCTGAAAACTCCCTGTGCATATCCATCCATGTATAGATGTATTAATATATGGGTTGTATTTGTGTAGTCATTTTTAGTGCCACAAACATTGGATTTTTGTCTGGTACTCTTTTTTGATCATCACAGGAACTTCTTTGGAGAGTAAGATGTTTTTAATGATAGTGAATTGGCTTTTTATATCCAAAGACCATTTACACTTTCCTGATGCCATTGGAAATATTCTCGCAATGTTAACATTGGAAATATATTGATAAGCTACAAAATATGGTTCTCTTAAACTTGGTGTCTTCTTTTAGCTGATACTTTTGGGTTTCATGTGTTTGTTTTTCACTCGAAGTAGCTTATGCCTATGTAAGACTACGCATTCTGTGCGCACTCTTCCATATGATTACATATTTTCCCAACATTTTGATATAGAATAGTCAGATAATAAGATTATTATTGACCTTATTTAAAAAAATTTATTTTTATATGATTAAATGGTTAAAGTCCAACTTTTGGTTATACAAAAATAAATGTTAAATAGACTTTGTTGTTTTGAGGATATATAGGTTCTTAAAAATAGTTTCCGGAACAAATAAGTCTTATGTTAACATTTCCAAGACGAAGCTCATGAGTGTCAACATCTCAAACTCCAATATTTTAGAGACAGAGATAATTTAAAAAGTTGACAATATTTATGTTGTGATAGCATAAGTATATATATACACGTATTCTTAATAATTCCTACAGAAAGCATAAAACGAGAACATAAATATTTACTCAAAGTTCTTTACCCTCTGGTGCATCCACTGACTTAACATATATGGAAATACAAATAAGAGACATTGTAAATGTACCAAACTACGAATTGTAACTATAATGTAATATATGTATTGGTTGAGAAAGCCTGAGATAACAAAGGCACTGGAGAAGAAATTAAATTCATTTGAAAATAAATGTCCTAACAAATTAAAAACGTTTAAATATTGACTGTGAATAATTCAAGTCAAATGAGAAAAAAGGAAGACACCAAACAGCAATGAAAAGACAACTGTGACTTAATCAAATATGTAGGACCTACCTAGTACTAATAAAAATATACTACCAATATAAACATGAAAATGGGTATCAAGTTGTTAAAGACAGAGAAAAAGACATTTCGTACAGCAATCATCATAAAGGGTATAACTATGGGTCTCAACACCATGTATGAACTACGCAAACCAAAATCAAATCGCTTGAACTGGTAAGTACTCATTTCGTTTCTATTCGGCGCTGAAGTATGTTATATAAGTATTCTTAACAATTTCTATACAGAGCATAAAACAAACGTTTATATAGGAAATGAAATAGAAATACGTATAGGTCCACAAGCGTCATTAATTTCTGTAGTAACATATGAAAATAGTGCTTACCTTCGACACGTACAGAGGAATTAAGTATGTGAAAAAATATCCTGCAAAAAAAAAAAAAGTGGAAGTAGAAAGGAGCAGAGGAAGACAAAGAAAATCGTGTACGGACATAACAAAGTAGAACTATCACGAATTAATTTCTAAACTCATGCTCATAGAAATAGAATAGAAATAATTGTAGTACTCTGTGTTGTGATTCATCAGTACATTATCCTTGCGATCTTGATAGGTTATGGTTTTTATTTATATGTATAAAATGCTACCTTAGATTTAATCTTTGATTGTTTCAAATGAAATTGGCAATATTATCTTTTATATTCTGTTTACTGGAGCTATTCATTTATAATGTCTTGTATATACTATTTCCTTGAATAATTCAATTATGTAGACATAATCCAGTCTCTCGAAATAAGAAGTTGTTTATACATTACGTAAACAATTTTTAGCACAATCTTTGACACACCCCCTTTTTTCATATAAAAAAATGTAGTACCCATTATCTCCCTAGCAGAAAATTACGGAAAAAAAACTACAATATTTTCCCCCTGATATTTATACAGAAATTTCATATTCAAACAATTTAATCGATGTATGAAAACAGTTCTATTAACCCTCCCACCTCCATCGCCTTGTCAACAACTGTCAAAAAGTTGTTTGGTCTCTCCGTCTATTAGTTGACATAATCTATATGCAGCCACTGATACATTTAGAAAATACCATAAATGTGCGTATTCATTTGTTTTACGTACTGCGTTGGTTTTAAGTGTCCGTTTTAGTAACTATCAGAGTTAATAGTGCTTATTTCTAAAAGTAAATCTATCCTTTTCAAGTATATCATATTTTTATGTGCTTCCCAAATTAGGTTTCTACGTATAGACAGTTGAAAACCTCTTGTCTGGACTCGTTATTGTCTTTGGCAGGCACATCTAGAAATTATCCTTGTTTGTTTACGGAAAAATGACTGAAAGAACCGGATGTTGGAATCTTTGTTGTCATAGACACGAGCTGGTTCCGGATACATTGATCAATAAGATATTAATGAGAAAAGCTGCACGCTTCCAGAGTCTGAGTAAGTTACAAGCTGATATCATTGAGAGGATAACTAGATAAACTCTAGTTCTCAGTTCATATTAATAACAATTCATATTTAATCAAATCAGATAGGAACGACAAGGTATCCAGCAGGAACTTCAGAGAAAGCCGAGAATCCCTGCTTTAATTCCATTCACATTATTTTATTTTACTTTTGTTATTTTTATTTCTCTACTTGACTTTACATTACTTTTTCACTATACATCACTTCTTCACTTTAAATTACTTCTTAGCTTTAGATTAGTTCTTTACTTTACATTACTTCTTAACTTTACATTATTAATTCACTTTACATTACTTCTTTACTTTACATTACTTTTGCACTTTACATTACTTCTTCACTTTACATTACTTTTGCACTTTACATTACTTCTTCACTTTACATTACTTTTGCACTTTACATTACTTCTTCACTTGCCATTACTTCTTCACTTTACATTACTTCTTCACTTTACATTACTTTTGCACTTAACATTACTTCTTCACTTTACATTACTTCTTCACTTTACATTACTTCTTCACTTGCCATTACTTCTTCACTTTACACTACTTATTCGTTTTTACTTTTCTTCTTCACTATATTTTATTTTTCACATAATTTTCTTTCTCTGTGACCTTGCAAGTTACGATCTGACTCCTCAATTAGGGTTTAATTCTGTGCAACTCTTTTTCGGGGTTGGTGGCAGTCTAACTTTATACTTCATCTGAATATCAACTATTTTGTGGCTGTCAGTATAGAATCCTTATCAGGTTTACGTAATACTTAAGATTTAGTTAACACCAATTTCCAGGGTTGCAGTAATAACCTCTACCTGGATGTCCCTGGAGATTTCAACATACCAGAGATTTCCAAGGAACCTCAAAATCTGGTGGATTGGTTAAGTCAACTCTCTAGTATACAAACTTCTATTTTTCTTATTGAATTTTTTTCTAAACTCTCATTTACAAAACTCAACTTCATTCACTCGATCCGGCGTGCAAAGGGAACACAATGCTCTAGGCGGACCCAGGGTTAGCAGATAACCAAGATCCCAAATGTACATCCTCGCGGTGCACACTGGAAACAGAAATACAGCAGCTTGAGCTGATTCTGGCTAAATCATTTGGGGATCGTGTTCGAGAATGTTGAGGTAGCAGATGGAAAGAGATTTGACTGCACAAGAGACAGACAATATCTCCGACACCAACTTGATCAAAACATACAGTGGCACTGTCGACATACAGTGACGCTAGTCAGTCAAGTCCGAACATTAGAGGGGCAACCAGTGAAAAAGGCGCAAAAAGGTAGATGCATGGCGAGAGACAAATAGTTTTCATACTGAGTACAATGAAAGGGCAGAACAGCGCCAAGGGCAGCGCCAACTGTAAATAGAAAGGGAAATGTTCAAAGGAAAGGGGAACTACAATCTCTGTTAGCTCGAGATGAGCTTCTAGTTACCTGTGCTCCTTATAGGCAGAGACCAGGACCCAATCATGGGCGTCCGGCAAAGCAAGAAAACTTGGCCTAACTATAATGTCAAGCCTTCCTATACCGGAAACCTTCTCGCGAAGAGAAAGGGTTCCGTACCCGATGGGCTCAGGCACAAAACAAAAGGGACAACGATTTTAGTCCTGACCCAACTCTATTGTCGAACTTTCCTATACCGGAAATACACTTGCAGTGAGAAAGGGTTCAGTCCCTGATGGGCTCAGGCGCTATTTGGACAATGTCGCTCAGCTCGAGACGCCTTGCTCTCAAACGCGTGGTGTGAGACTCGAACTTTGGCGAGAGGTTCACGTTGTCGGTGAACGACACCTCGGCTAAGAAGGAGAAAGAGCCAGCGTCCAACTCTTCTGTTGAGTTCTTCCTCATACAGAACCAGGCTCGCGGATGAGAAACGGTTCGGTACCAGATGGGCACAGTACGTCCAATTACACGAGGTAAGTTCATGGACGGTGAAACACCTCGTGCGAGATAGACGTGAACGACAAATGTATCGGCGAAGAGTCACTACACACCCGCGTGTCCAGCGACAGATAGACAGGCTTTCACGGACTAGGGAAGCCCACTCGAATTAAAGGCATGACAAAAACGGATGTGCTGGACCTCGGACGTCCAGACCACAGAGTGGCCAACCGAGGTGGAAATAACAAAGTTTTACTGTGGAACTTGCAGCACAACGTGCTTCACGCTCCCCGGCGGAAATCACACGATATATACCTTCGTTGTGGTTAAATGAGAGCGAACGCAGAAGAAGAAGATTCACTCGATCCGACGAGAAATAATGATATTTTTCAATGCTGTGACCAATATTTATAATTATAATATCCATTATAAGATTAAAGGATATAAGATTAAAGGATATAAGATTAAATACCGTATGATAATAAACGTGTGACAGCTAAAATGGCGTGTTTGTGCAGAATCCTAGGGATACCACTAAGAGACAGAATGAGGAATGAGGATAGTTGATAACGAAGAGGCACCATCCGAATTTTGGAACATATCAAGAGACAATAAATCAAATGGTTTGTACACATCAGCAGTCTACCATCAGACAGCATACCACATCAAGCTTGCTACACACATACAGTGAAGGCAGACCTAGAGACCGGCCACGAAAACTATGGACAGCACACACGAGGGCAATCTGCAGAGAACTACCCCTGATGTGGAAGGTAGCGAAGGGTTTAAAAAATTGATAGATAGAATAATATCAAACACACAACACTTCCCAATAAATATATCTTCTTCTTCTGCGTTTGTTCTCAAACTCCTGCAGATTAGCAGGATGTAGTCCGGAGAACGGAATGCGTTGTGTCATGGTTTACAGCATTGCTGCGATATCTGCGCCTTTTGGCCTGACACATCCGACTTCAGCATGGATTTGGGTCACTGACCCTATATGGGATCGGGCAGCCAACTCCATCCCATAACCTCCTTAGTCGCCTTTTACGACATGCGTGGAAGGTAAACAGTGTTGCTATTATTTGCTCCCCTATCGGGCCGCGGCATTACACGGGTGAATAAGTATATAAAAATGACACTTTCTCTAATACAACTATAGATAGTACACACTCCATTCCTTATCGCATTTCTCCAAAACACCATCATCGCAACTCTTAAAGCCAACCACAAGAAATTATCAAAATCGTTTTTATCACCTTATTGACTGGCCGATATCGATTTTGGCCCAAGACCTCATTAATATCGATTACACTCGAAAATAGGTTCCTCGCTCAATGTAACGCGCGATTTGAGTTCATTAACAAGGGCCGTAACTGTGAACAAACACTCTCTGTGCCTTCTCCATATTCCAACAGATTTACCCGGAATAAAAGTCTGAATTGTGAATGTATAAAATTTGGAACATTTAAGTTTGTTTCCTGTTTAATATTTCCTTGCTGTTATTGTTTGAACTGGCAGGTATCACTGCACTTAAGGAAGCTCAAATACTGCAGATGATATAGTCATCCATGTTATAGAGTTCCGATCGATAAGAGCTATTGATTGGGTTTATCTTGCTGAAGTCTGATTTCACTGCTGTAGATCTAGTTGTGATGTCACATTATAAGATAGGTCTTATTGTTCTTGTGTATAACAATTTCTAAGGATGACCTAATGAACGCTTCAGTTAGTAGCAAATTTATTCATAATGGTAATGCACCAATGCGATCTCAGTTGTAAGTTATTGATTAGATTGGTCTATGTCATAATGGGTAAGAATAAGAATCTCTCATTATCAAATCTCTCATTATCAAATCTCTCCCTATCAAATCTCTCACTATCAAATCTCTCACTATCAAATCTCTCACTATCAAATCTCTCACTATCAAATCTCTCACTATCAAATCTCTGACTATCAAATCTCTGACTATCAAATCTCTGACTATTAAATCTCTGACTATCGAATCTCTGACTATCAAATCTCTCACTATCAAATCTCTCACTATCACATCTCTGACTATCAAATCTCTGACTATCAAATCTCTGACTATCAAATCTCTGACTATCAAATCTCTGACTATCAAATCTTTGACTATCAAATCTCTGACTATCAAATCCCTCACTATCAAATCTCTATCAAATCTCTGACTATCAAATCTCTGACTATCAAATCTCTGACTATCAAATCTCTGACTATCAAATCTCTCTCTATCAAATCTCTCACTATCAAATCTCTCACTATCAAATGTCTCACTATCAAATCTCTCACTATCAAATCTCTCACTATCAAATCTCTCACTATCAAATCTCTCACTATCAAATCTCTCACTATAAAATCTCTCACTGTCAAATCTCTCACTATCAAATCTCTCACTATCAAATCTCTCACTATCAAATCTCTCACTATCAAATATATATCAATAAATCTACTAGCTATTCCTGTTTGACTAAGTAATATCATTCGTAGGAAACAATAAAGAGTTCTCAGGAGACGGCTGTTAGAACCATACATCCTAAAATCCGAAATTGAAGACGCAGTTAAACATGCATCAAACAGCAAAGCATCAGGAATTGACGGCATACCTATAGAACTAATAAAAATGCTAACAGTCTATCTATCTATGTATACGCTATTACCCTTGTTTGCCTTGCGGCGTAAGGGGTAGAAGAGTTCTCTGGAGATGGCCTTCTTGTGTGCTATTTGTAAGCTTGTATCTGTGGCTTCTTTGATTTCTGTGATCCATCTTTTACATGGTCGGCCTATGGATTTATAATCGTTATGGCTATGTGTCATGGCCATTTGTGGCTATGCAAACAGTGACGGGTATAAAGTGGTTACACAGATTGTTCACTATGGTAGACTCAAAAACACAGCGTGGAATACAGCGGTGATTGTTCCTATCTGGAATAAAAAAGGCAGTAAAAGGGACTGCACTAAGTATATAGGCATATTACTCTTAAGCCACATAGGACAAATCTTTAGCAATATACTAGAGAAGAGAATGCACACATATATAGAACCACAGCTGAACAACACGAAGATGGGCTTTCGGAATAATAAAAGTTATACAGATGCAATCTTCGCCCTCAAACAACTTGCAGACAGAGCGACGGAACACAACCAAGATTTATATTTGGCTTTCGTTGACCAAGAGAAAGCTTTTGACAGAGTGGATGGAGCACAATTATGGATAACATTACAGACATATGGAGTTCCCTAGCATCTGATAACATCGGAGAGTGGTCAGCGTATGTACGCCATTAGTAAATTCTCAGTAAGAACTACCACAGGCACATTCGATTATTTTCAAATCCACTCGGAGTGAGAAAGGGATATGTACTTTCCCCCTATTGTTTATAACATACATAGATCACATCTGCAAAATAGCAAAGACAATGAATGAAAACAATCTGAAGGATAATTTAAAAAAATGCTATTTGCATACGACCAAGAACTAGTAGAATCATCAAAAGAGGAACTACAAAGACAAATAGACAATTTAAATAAAACATGCCACATCTTTAACATGAAGATAAATATAGAGAAGACCGAAGTAATAGGAATAACTGAAAGAAACACCAACATATATATTGGTAACAAAAGACTTAAACAATTGACAGAATTCACATATCTAGGAAGCAAAATAATAACAGACAGCAAGAGCAGTAAAGAAATACACAATAGATGAGTAAGTCTACCCACGCATTTCGAAACTTCTTTGAGACTAGTAATATCACTTAGCAGGGAATGCAGAGAATTGTGTCCAACACAGGTCTGGAGAAAGAGGTGCAGGCTTTGGTCAGTGACAATACGAAAGAGGGGGATGTGATTATATACACTGATAGATCTGTGATTAGACATGTTCGCAGTGCTTGGGCCTTCACAGCTCAGTGCGCAGGTAAAACGATCAGGAAGGAGAGTGGTGCCTTTGAGGTCACTACGAATAGAATGACCATGGAGACTATGGCGGTGACTACGGCATTTGAGTGGATAGGTACACAGAAGGTAACGCAGGTCTGCATCTTGAGTGACTATGAGTATGATTAAGAAGGTACAAGTGGGTCTCGTTCGCGAACAGTGGATTGAGGCTTTGAGAAGGACGAGACTGAAAGTGGTTATATTTAATTTCGTGCCGAGACATGTGGGCGTTCGAGGCAATCAAAGAGCGGATCATCTGGCATCATGCGCGATTTTGGCACAGGGCGATGGGGCAATGGATCGCGCTGACGTTTTGAACTCCTTAAGAGATATAACACGCGAGAGTGAGACTAATGTCGATGATGATTCCTTTTCAATGGCTAGGATTAAAGATCAGGGATTGAAATGCGGTGTTACTAGAAGTGAACATTTTGGAGGGCGCAGAAGAATGATGGTCAACCAGCATAGGACCGGTACTGTCAGCAGAAGTGTAATGGCGAATACACTCAAGGAGAGATCGCATCAACTATGGACGTGTCCAGTTTGCAGTGATGATGATCCGACGACTAACTAACTAACTAACTAACGAATCAATCAACCAACCAACCAACCAATTAACTAACTAACTAACAATAGATGTAGTCTAGGGCAAATGACACCAGTCTTCAGGAACACAAATGTAGTTTAAACACCAAAATAACACAATTCAAAACGATTATTGTGTAAACGCCATGCTACTAATGGCAAACATGGACAACGACAGCACAAGACAAACGTAAACTAGTGACATCTGAAATGGCATGCTTATGCAGAATCTTAGGAATATCGCTAAGAGACAGAATGAGAAATGGAGACATTAGACAGAACCGTCACCGCCCCAATCTTGGAGTATATTAAGAGCGAACAGATAAAATGGTTTGCACACATCAGCAGACTACCACCAGACAGCATACCACAGCAAGCTATGCTACACAAATAGTTAAGGCTGACCTAGAGGCCAACCTCGAAATCGATGAACCACCGAAAAAAAAGAGGCGACAAATTCCACAATATACTCAGCACACACGTCATCTCCAGAGAACTATTCTACCCCTGACGATGAAAGGCAAAAAAAGTTTAGCGAAAATTAGTAATAGATAATACTGAACTATCAATTGTTACTGTAGAATATAACAATAAAGTCGAAGCAGACGTGCAAGTTATGAGACATGCAGCAGACACATTCATTGAACGGGTAAAGCTGTGATATATTGACATGTTCATGATCACAGATTCCCAGTCAGTAATAGACACACTATGAGGTTCGAACAGCAACCGCTTATGTGCAGTTGTTGACTCTCTTGTAAAGTTATCCTAGTTTTACACGAGCTGCATCATCCAGTGGATATCAGTCCATTGCAACATCTCTGGGATAGAAGGAGAAGAAAAACGCAACAAAGAAAGCGGGATATTATAACACCGTGGCATAGAAACTACGTTGATATAGCAAAGTAAGTATTAAAGTCACTTTCAAATGATAGTTGGAACTCTGTCACTTAGATGGAAAAAAATAGGCCTACCATCTTCTCTCGAGACTGGACCACGCAATCCATTTCCAACTACGTATAGGACATAAAAGATTTCCTCAACACCTATATTAAAAAATAAACGAAATGTGTACTTGTGACAGCAACTATATGACAGTCCTTGTTGAATACCTGCCCAACGTACGATGACAAACAGGTAAACATTTGGCCATGTCTTGTCTCTTCTCATGAATAAACTTCACAGCTCTACTCGAAGCCTGGAGTTGAATGCTACACTTGTTAATCATTGTGGAATTCTGAAAGTGGTCGAAGAAGAAAAAGACGGAGATACTAGGATATAATATAACTAGACAACACTATGACATCGCCGAGGAAGAGGCGAGTTGTCAGGTCGAGTAAGATCGTGTGAAAAACTATATAACAGATCAAATCTATTCTAGACTGAGATCTAGTGGACACATTTTAAGAATACAACTTCTTCTTCTTCTGTCCTCCGTAGTCGTAACCTTCGATAACAGTTACCATGTTGTTCTGACAGTCCGAAGTTCTGCTTGAACTAGTTATGGGCACGGCGTGGGTGGGCGGAACAAAAAAGAAACCTGTCGCAGGGGCCAGAGTTGTACCCTGATTTCGACGTCTGTTTCGGCAGCATTATACTCAAAACACCATTGAGTCGAATGGCTGCTGGAACAGAGGTCGGAGCACTTATGGGAATACCCCACGTCTGTGAAGCCATTTTCTAATAAAGAATCAAGAAGAATCTTTCCTTCCTCTTTTACCCTTTACGGGTGTCGAGGGAGATACAATGTTCTTGTTCTCGCTTTTCTAGCAGCTTCAGATAATGTTATTTGGTGTTAGTGTAATGTCTCTTTGATGTTGTCCATCCAGAGTACTCTAGGTCTACCCCTGGTTCTTCTTTCTGCTTCTCCTCTCTTCATATATGCTTTATAAACTAATGAATCACGCGGCATTCTTTCCATATGACCAAACCATTGTATCTGTTGGTTTTGTATGTATTGTAGAATTGATGACACCCACTCTTTCTCTTATGACATCGTTTCTAATTCTGAGTCTTTTAGTCACTCCTATGGCTTTTCTCAGACATCTCATCTCTGTTGTAACCAGTTGTCTCTTATGTTTTGTTGTTAAGGACCATGTATGACATTAGTAGCACAGGGTTGGAATGAAGATGCTTTGGATAAGATATTGTTTTTGTTGACCTTGGTAGCATACGATAAGAATACAACAGATAATATATTTGATCTGAAGTGTGACATCTGCAACTTTATGTTCCCTGACTGGACTGAAAGTAATGGACAAAAACGATGAAATCATGCGTGTAAGAAATACAGGAGTACAATCAATGGATATTGTGAACAGGTGAAATAACACGTTTTCATCAAACATTTTAAAAAATAACCAAATATGACGTTTTAAATCTTATCAATAAAAACGGCTTTATCATAAAGTCCAAACACGTTAAAACGTCCTATCTTTTATTGATGTCATTTCTGTTGAAATTTAAAACTTATCAATAAAAACGGCTTTATCATAAAGTCCAACCACGTTGAAAGGTCCAATCTTTATTGACGCCATTTCTGTTGAAATTTAAATCCTGTTTGATTAAAGGCTACTAAGTGGTATGCTATTTCCGGTTCCGGCACGTGCGATCGTACGTGCTAGACAAAGATTGAAATGCCCCGGATGTAGACTTCCATCATTCACAAGGCAAGCACCCCTGCTGCAATAGAGGACGATAATTAAGCTGCGCACTGAAGTGATTTTTTTTCGGAACATGTAATCACGTCTGGCCGTTTCTCGTCTATTACTCTGCGGCTGTAATATAAGATGAGTGCTTGTTTCCTGTTGCGTGATCGGATGTATGTTTAGCTGTGTTGCATAATCATGAGAAATAAAGAACAGTACTACAACTTACGGAAATTTTGTGCGCGATGGGTTGCCAGCGTAGCATAAGGGTAGCCAGCCAATTTCCTTTCACGTGAAGTTCCAACAAACAGAAAAATAAACTAGCTAATTTGCAGTAAAGTTACACAGAAATCCCAGCCTCAAATGAAGTGAAACGATGCAGAAATAAATTCGTCAACTGGGGTGAGGCGATGCAGAAATTACTGCTGAGTCGAATGAATTGAAGCGATTAATATATCATTGCCTCAGATGAAGTGACGTATTAAAGATATTATTGCTCAGATGAAGTGACTCATTAACAAAATTACTGCCTCAGATGAAGTGAAATATTGCATACATTTTTGCTTATGATTATGCTAATCTTGCTTGAAATAATTGTCTTAGATGAAGGGAATATTAAAGCAAATAATTGTCTCAGGTGTATTGAGGTATTGAACATAAACTGTCTCAGGTGTATTGAGGTATTGCGCATAAAATGTCTCAGGTGTATTGAGGTATTGAACATAAACTGGCACAGGTGTATTGAGGTATTGAACATAAACTGTCTCAGGTGTATTGAGGTATTGAACATAAACTGTCTCAGGTGTATTGAGGTATTGAACATAAACTGTCTCAGGTGTATTGAGGTATTGAACATAAACTGTCTGAGGTGTATTGAGGTATTCAACATAAACTGTCTCAGATGGAATGAAGAGTTATACAAATCACTGACTCAAAGTTAAAAGATTGGCAAATCATTACCTCAGGCAAATTAAAAAGATAGGCACATTACTATCTCCGATTAGTTAGTGCAACACAGAGACCTCTGTCTCTGAAAGATGGAAATCAATGCCTGATTTATTTACAAAGTGAAGCAAGACAGAAAGTATATCCTCACAATAAGTGAACTGGGACACAAATGACTAATTGACAATAAATGAAGTGGGCACATATTATGACTTGACAATAAGTGAAGTGCGACATCAATTATTACTTGACAATAAGTGAAGTGCGACATCAATTATTACTTGACAAGAAGTGAAGTGCGACATCAATTATTACTTGACAAGAAGTGATGTGTTGCACAAATGATTACTTACAATAAATGAAGTGGGCCACACAAAAATTACCAGGCAATAAGTGAATTGCGATATTATTACTTAACTATAAGTGAATTGGGACTAAAATATTACTTAACAATAAGTGAAGTGAGACATAAGTTATTACTTAACAATAGGTGAATTAGGACATTAGTTAACAATAAGTACATTGGGACATAATTATTACTTGAAAATACTTAAGTGGTACATAAATCATTACTTATAAATACTTTACGTGTCACATAAATCATTACTTAAAAATACTTTAAGGGCACATAAATCATTATTTAAAAATACTTAAGTGGTACATAAATCATTACTTATAAATACTTTACGTGTCACATAAATCATTACTTAAAAATACTTTAAGGGCACATAAATCATTATTTAAAAATACTTTAAGTGGTACATAAATCATTACTTAAAAAATACTTGATGTGGGACATACATGATAACTTCACAAAAATTGAAGTGGGCCTTTAGAAAATCACCCCCTTTTGCAATAGTGCCCCATTGTTCTGTTCACTGGTTTGTTACCGTAACAGGTTTCAAAGTGAACCGATCGGCGTGATCATATAGCCGATACAACGTGTTTGCAAAAAAAGAAATATGCTTTCAATTACAAATATTAAGTAAACCCTTCTCAAATACGGTCACGCGGTGAACGTCATTCACCTTAATTGATCTGAACTTTCCATTTGTCACTGTGAGTATTCTTTCTGTTGCCAACCAATAACAATTGCAGATTTTCAACGTTCAGCAAACATATGTTACCAGTCAGCAGGACAATTCTAGAGCTGGGTCTGTGTAACACTACATGTACATTTTTATGTTCGTTTTTTTTAATACCTTAATTTAATGAAATAAATTCTTTATCTGTGTTCATGGTTTATTGATTTGAAGAAAGTGTTGTTTTTCTGACAAATTTACTCAACCGCGGAAACCATTTAATTGGTAAACCCACACTCACTACCTGACAACAAGCCGTCTCCTCCAAAAACCGTCCAATCGATGTTCATTTTCTCGTCTGAAAATGTGATTTCTATAATGTCCCCCATTTTGATTCCAAATGCTCCAGGGAAATGTGTAAACGGCTGGAATTTGTTGAATAAAGATTTGTTTCGATCTATAAATCAAGAAATTATTTGAAAAATGAAAAATGTCACTCACGTTTCCCATACAGTGGAACAAATATCCTGTTTTAAAATAAGATATAAATAAATTGAAATAATATTTTTTCACGTGAAAGGCGCCGAAACTATTTTTTATTCATGTCACAAAATGTATGAACAATTTAAATCCGCTTTGCCGGACATCCACAATGTAGACCCGCCATCTTGACACATAAAAAAACAATATTTGCATAGATAAGTGAGAATATATTATTATATTCTGAAATGAGGTTCTATATAAGTTTTTCTAGTTGTTAGTTGGTAGCGCACTCCATTCAGGACTTAGCGATCATTTCATAATAACGTGGTTGTTGTAATATTTCCGTTCATTAGAATGCCATTATTTATTGTCTGAATGTTTTTAAACACACATACATTTATCGGAAATTGAAAACAGTACAATGGCTGTCTACTCATTCATTCATTTTCATTTTGCGCCGAAGTTAGCGCATAGGGCAGAGGTCAGATCTCTCCAATTCTGTCTGTTCAAAGCTATTCTGTGGCTGTCTACTAGATGACATGGTTCTTCTCGTATTCATAGAGAAACATATACATAAATAATGAACATCCATCCATTTATGAAGATTTTTATACGAAACCTGTTGATATAAACGATATATCACAGGTGTGTTGGACTAAAATATAATTTTATGGAAAATACAAAGACATTTAAAGGAAGTTTACAGACATATACAATATATATATTTTAATACGTTTTTTGTCCGGTCAAGATGGCGGGCACGTTGGATATCTTTCGGTCAGCCTCTAGAACACGTGGTAGTTTTCGGTGTTTCAGTGTATTTCTGATGGAATAGGTGATTTCTACATCTGAATGTGATAGATTAGAACACAGTTTAACCATTTAGAAACTCGGACACAGTGCTGTGACAGATCTAGCAAATTGACAGCGATGAAACACACTGTTCAAAGAAAATGAAGAGTGCTCAGGAACAAACAGCACACAAGAAGGCGATTTCCAGATAACCCTTCCACTCCTGACGCCGCAAGGCAAAAAGGGCCACATGGTATATATATATATATATATATATATATATATTATTGTTGTTATGTTTTGAGCTGAAGAAATGTAAGTACTATTACAGACACATTGGTTCGATCTCCAATAAAGCAATATCTTTTATTTTTATACATATATACCATTGTGATATCCTGATATAAAGACAGGGAAGGGATAGAAGAACAGAAACTGTCGGATCACTGCAGAATGAGCTAGACAGTATTGCCTCCTGGTGTGATGATTCAGGGGCACTGATCAACCAAAAGAGGCTGCGGTGACATGGTTTTTTTCTTAACAATAACATGGTAAAGTCTGCGACATCGACGGTAGAGAAGAGAGGGTAAGATGTAATCAAGACCTCATCCCCACAATACCTGGGCGTGCGATTGATCGTTGTCTGTTTTTCCGGGAACACGTTGATCATGTTATTGCAAAAACTCCCAATGGACTTTCAGCTATGAGATGATGGCAACGGCGGACATTAAACAACCACAGCTCCTAATCGTATATGAGGCTCTCGACCTACCTGCCATTGAATATGTAGGCGCCATTATCACCGCCAGCCACACACAGATTGAGAGTATTGAGATTATTTAAAACGAAGCAATGTGGAGTATCCTTGGTCACACACGGGACACACTATGTGTGGCTATGAGATTTCTCCTTGATTTTACTATCATATGTCATAGAATTGATATATGGTGTGCAAGTGCATACCTCAGAGTGAGTTCTGACATAGGCCACCGACTAAACAGCGAGCTCCCACGTGTGATGGGAAGCAGGCTCAAGAGAGGTAAATCGTGGACATGTCAGGCCGAGGATACCGTTAAACATATCTGCGTCTCAGAAGACATGACTCCTGGCGAGGAATATATACCTATTATTACGGTCTTTCAAGAGGCAGGCAAAACCGTAATTATACCCAATAGAGAGTGCAGGAAATACAACCCCGTGATCGTGGATGCTGAGGTCTAGGCACTAATCTGCGAGAATACCAATGACACAGATGTTGTACACGGACGGGTCGATCATCTGTCACCACCGGTGCGCATGGTCCTTTACTATCAGATCAAAAGGAAGAGCAGTACACGAAGCGATGCCTTTAACGCAACAACAGTCTAACTATGGAAGTATTCGCCGTAACGCAGGCACTTAAATGGCTGGAATCGAAAGCCTATTCCCATGCGTGCATACTAACTGACTCGCTGAATATGATTTATAAAGTCAAAATAGGTTATGTACGTAGGGGATGGGTCGAGTCATTAGACAGAGCTACAATGCGTGCATCACTACGAAAATTCACGCTTATTTTTGTCCCAGGACACACGGGCATGGAGGGAAACGAAAGGGCCGACCAGTTAGCTAGTCTCACCATCACAATAGAACACACAGCCTATGGACCGAGCAGACATACTCATTGCTCTTCGTGAGTCCTCACGACCAGATGATTTTGAGATGAATGAGCATGAGTCAATATCGAGAATGCGCGAATTGGGAGTGAGGATGGTTGTGGCTCGTGGAGAACCCCTGAAAAAGATTTCAGAAAGAGCAGTGAACCAACACAGAACAGAACCATCATCCGTTATACTCTGAGAGATTTACTTAAGTGGAGATCTGAGCACTTATGGGTGCCTCCGATGTGCGAAGAGGATAATCAACAGACCTAATACCTAATGCCTAATTCCATTGTGATTGCATATACATATTTCAGCGATCCATCCACTGAAGAGATAACTCCGTTAGATACTTTTCACCGTCTAGCTATTCGCTGAAACCCTTGGTTGCCTTTCGGCGTCAGGGGTAGAAAAAGTTTTCTAGAGATGGTCCTCTTGTGTGCTGAGAATATTGTGGAATTTGTCGCCTCTTTTATTTCAGTGGGACATCGTTTTCGTGGTCGGCCTCTAGGTCTGCCTTCGCTGTATCTGTGTAGAATAGCTTGCTGTGGTATGCCGTCTGATGGTAGTCTGCTGATGTGTGCAAAACATTTTATCTGTTGTCTCTTGATGTATTCTAAGATTGGTGTGGTGCTGGTTTTTTGTCGAATGTCCTCATTCCTCACCCTTAGTGATATTCCTAGGATTCTGGGCGTAAGCATGCCATTTCAGATACTTGTCATAATAGTCCTTATTTATCTCACCCAGGTTGGCTTGAATCTTCTCAAGGTAATCTTCTTCTTCTTCAGCGTACATTCTCAAACTCCTGCTGAATTCTCTTATAGCAGGACATGTCCTACTAGATTTCCAGCAGAATGTAGTCCAGAGAATGGAAATGCGTTGTGTCAACGTTTTATTTGCGCCAATGGCCCGACACATCCGTCTTCGGCAGGTCAAGGTAATCAAAACGGTGATCTTTCATTGTTCACGTTAAGTGGTTGCGGAAACTTGAAAAGCTGACATGGAGCATGATCAAGTATATATAAATGTTGTCTGATAGATGGAATGTTGTATTTCGTCAAAAATGCGTTTATTGTCACATACGATGCATGGGCATTGTCATGATGCACAATGGAATTGCATGTGGGCACATCTAAGAGCGATAATTGAGCACAGTATTGCTAAGACGTCGCAGAATTGTTTTGTTTATTCCCCACCGAAGAAGGATGTGTCGGTCCATTAGCGCAAATAAAACGGCAACACAACTACATACTTCTGGAAATCTAATACGACCATGGTCCTGATACAAGAGATATCCAGTGGGAGTTTGAGAATGAACGCTGAAGAAGAAGTTTTGTATAATTGAGAGTTGACTATCTGTCATGTATGTACGCTTGCATTCACAATGTTATCTTCATAAAATCTGGGTACACTTTTGAAACTGGAATATCACGTGGATGTTTTCCATTGACTTGAACATAACTCTCGGAACACTTATTGCAGTATTTATAAAGTTTCGGAATTAGTATTTCAAAGACAAAAGCAGACATAAGTTTACATATAATGTTGAATAAGTAACATCAATTTTAGAAATACAGTGAATACTACTAGGTTACATTGACGTATAGGATTTCACACAACGCTAAGTTGTTGACTTCAGAATTTTTTACATACATTGGCACATGCCTCTCGCATGCATTAAGTTAGTACGACAGGCATAATTACTACGACAGGTAGTATTTTGTTGCTACGTCAGGTAATATTACGTGGCTATGGCGGGTAATATTACACAGCTACGGCAGAAAGTATTACACGACAACAGTAGGTAGTATTACGCGGCTACGATAAGTAGTATTACACGGCTACGTCTGGTAGAATTACAAGACTACTGCAGGTAGTATTAAAAGATTGTTTTTCTTTACTATCTGAATAATTTACATACACTTACAATTTGTGTATTGTTGTATGTATTTATATCGATTGCTTTTAGATTCGATAGTTGTAATATAAATATTACTTGAATAGTAACTATAATATTACTGGTGACTATTATTGTTTATCCATTATCGTTTACATTCTATAGTTATGGTAGAAATATTACTTAAATAGTAACTATAATATTACTGGTGACTATTATTGTTTAACCATTATCGTTTACATTCTATAGTTATGGTAGAAATATTACTTAAATAGTAACTATAATATTACGGGTGACTATTATTGTTTAACCATTATCGTTTACATTCTATAGTTATGGTAGAAATATTACTTAAATAGTAACTATAATATTACTGGTGACTATTATTGTTTAACTATTATCGTTTACATTCTATAGTTATGGTAGAAATATTACTTAAATAGTAACTATAATATTACTGGTGACTATTATTGTTTAACCATTATCGTTTACATTCTATAGTTATGGTAGAAATATTACTTGAATAGTAACTATAATATTACGGGTGACTATTATTGTTTAACCATTATCGTTTACATTCTATAGTTATGGTAGAAATATTACTTAAATAGTAACTATAATATTACTGGTGACTATTATTGTTTAACTATTATCGTTTACATTCTATAGTTATGGTAGAAATATTACTTAAATAGTAACTATAATATTACTGGTGACTATTATTGTTTAACTATTATCGTTTACATTCTATAGTTATGGTAGAAATATTACTTAAATAGTAATTATAATATTACGGGTGACTATTATTGTTTAACCAACGTATTCCTTGCTCAGCATATTCTTTCTTCCTTTCTATGATATCATCTACCGCTTCCTCTACATCAATTCCTCAGGTCTCAGTTGTTTGTATTAGAGACAAAAGTCTCGCGTGATCTGGTGAAACCAATGTTATTGCAAATTGAATAAAATTGTATTGCTCCAAAAAAATAACAAAGTATAGAAACACAATGAATTACCATGCATGTCGTAAACGACAACTAAGGATGTTCTGCGTGGGGTTAACTTTCCCATCCCGTATAGATCAATGTGATATATACATGCAGGGATGATATGGAATGCCGAATCCAAAGCTAAGATGTGAACCACGGCGCACTGCACCTTGATTTCCTGACTACATCCTGGTACTCAATAACTATATGGAGACGTTTGTTTAGTACTGGATTTGTCTTTCTTGTGAAAGACACTCTCTTTTCTACCGTTAAAAAAATTCCTTTGGCTATATCGGGGCATATCTGGTGGTCGAATGACCTGGGTGTTGTTCTGTTTGGGACTGAGGGAATGACCTGGGGTCTGGTCTGTCCTGAGGACATTAAATAGTGGTTAGTCTAAAAAGGAATTTTTTTGAAAAATCATTCAATGGTGTTATATGAAGACAGTACACGGTGGTACCTGATAACAAAGAAAAGAGAGGATGACCAAGAGAAACTCTTTGTTAGATACTCATCACAGAGGACTTTTACTATGAGTCTCAGTAACGGGCCAGAACTACACAGTAGCATCACGCTCCTTGAACTTGAGAGCATTGGTTTCTGCCTTAAGCAGATTGTGCCGTATTCAAATCAGAAGGAAAATATAAACATAAGAGTTGAAATACTTCTGGGTGTGAAAAGAAGCTCTGGAGACTCGTCCATTCTTTCCACCAATGCACTAAAAACAACAGCATCTCATGTGATTCATTTTTCTTCTGCTTTCGTTCACTTGAAACATGTCTATATCTGTAATTCTGTCTCCTTAATAAAACTCACTGTCTTTTGTAGTTCATACAGTGGTCCATAGAACTTTGATTACAGTGTTGTTTCCTCTGGCCAATATGTCTGCCTCAGCGTTTCATGCTCAGAACACTCTTGAAGTATATGTTTGGCACTCTGTGCTGCCTGTCCACATGTACACATGGCTGTGTTGCCAATCTTGAACTTTGTATACATGTGACTGCGGAGTCGGTTGTGTCCTGTTCTGAGACGTAGAATTATAACTTGTTCTGATCTGTTCATAATGTGATAGTCATCTTGTGTTGGTGTTTGTGGCTTTCTTATTGACTTGATCATCTGTTTTTTCTTATGGTAGGTGATTGGTATATCTGGTTGGTCTTCGGCAGCACCTTCCTTAGCCAGTTGGTCTGCTTTTTCATTTCCTGGTATTGCACAGTGAGAGGGTATCCACTACATGGTTACCCTATACTGGTACGACAATTCACTTAGTAGTTTTTTCAAGTCTGTTAGTTTTCCAGACTGGAGAGCTTGAAGCACTGACCTTGCATCTGTCAGGAATACCACAGGCTGTAGGTCAGAGTTGGAGTTCAACAGTTTTTTTTAGCTGCCACACTAATTTCCTGGATTTCTGCATCACAATTATTGCAGAATGTCCCTGTCGGTGTTCTGATTGTATCTCTAGGCTTGTGTGGATATCCTATATATACACCTGCACCTCGATTCCTCACAGCATTCTGTGCTGACCCATCTGTGTATACGCTGACCCATATATCTTGTGGATATTCCTCATCCAGGAAACTGAGGGTGACTGTCCTTCGCTGCACACTGTTCTGTTCGTCCTCGCTTAGTATTCCTTTCACATGGGTCTGAATGTATATTGACATTCCATGCCTTTCACTCCATGGGGTTTGTTCTGGTACAGACCTTAAGGGGCTGTCAACTTCAGGTAGGTCTGTAAGTTATCTGTAAGTCTGTAAGGTAGTCGTTTAGCTTGATGGATAAAGCTGCTTCTTTTCAGTCGACCCATTGCTAGATATTGGAATCTTTCCTTCATTGGATGACTTGGCATACACTGAAACTTTTCTGCTTGAATTAGTACTTTTGTGTATCTGCGTTCGCCAAGTGTTTGCATTCTTCCCATTTTCTGCATCTCTGCTATGGGTGTTGATTTCATTGCTCCCAACAATATTCTAAGTGCTTGGTTTTGCACTTTATCTAGATCTTGTAATGTGGTGTTTGATGCAGGACACCACGCAGCTGAACCATATTCCAAGTGTGGTCTTATGCCTTGCTGGTAAACTTTACTGAGTATATTTCCACTGGCTCCCCATGTGGTTCCACTTAGTTTTCTCAAGATAGCTAACTTCCTCCTGGCTTTTGTTGTTGCTTTGTTTATGTGCTGCTTCCATGTCAGCTTATCATCAAAGGTAACTCCGAGGTATGTGGGTTGTTTGTCTTCTTTCAAGAGCTCTCCATCTATCTTGATATGACCAGCTTTTTGTTTTGGTGAGAGGGTAAAGAGTGTAGTGCTGCACTTATGTGTTAATGCTGACACACCATCTATTTGCCCATAAGGTTAAGGCATCGATAGCTCTTTGTATTTGTCTAGTGGCCACTGTTGCATGTTCTTCCGTGCACCAGGTCGTCAGCATACAATGCCACTTTGATACCGTGTGGTAGTTCAGCAACTAGGTGATTGATGTAAACCAAGAAAAGTGTGGGTGACAGGACTCCTCCCTGGGGGACTCCATGACGCAGTTGAACTTTCTTGCTCTTGCAACCATCTATTTGTACCCTGGCTCTTCTATTATGCAGGTATGCTTTTACCCATTTGTACATTCTTGAGCTAACCCTGCAATTTCGCAATTTCTTTAGGAGCCCTTCTTTCTGGACCTTATCAAATGCTTTCCTGAGGTCTATCCATGCTGCTAGTACCAGTTTCTTTTCTTGGAAGGCATCCTCAATCTCTTGGGAGAGTAGGTTGCCTGAACTTCAGTAGAGTAGCACTGTCTGAAACCTCCTTGCTGTGATACCAGAAGGTTTTCACTTTCAAGGTACCACTTGCATCCTAAGATTGATAATGCGCTCCATTGTTTTACATAGACAGCTTGTGAGGCTGATGGGCCTGTAGTTGGAGACTGTATTGTCATCTTTTCCTGATTTGAGGAGTGGTATCATTATTGCTTCTCTCCACCCCTGTGGTTCAGTACCTGTGGACCAGCTTGTGTTAAAGATCTGCAGTAGCTCTTCGAAAAATTGCTCTTGTTGCAATTCCCAGGTTTCTAATCATTTCATTGGACACTCCATCAGTTCCAGGGGACTTTTTCATTTTCAATTTGGATATTGCATGCTCCAGTTCTCTCATTGTGATTGGTGCATCCATGACTTCAGGTATAGGTTCGCCTTGTCCAATGTTTTGCTGGTTCTCTCGAACCTCCTGTTGCTTGTCTGGGCTGACTTTGACATTATTGTCTTCTGCAAAGGAATCTGCAAAGTAATCAGCTGCATGTTTACCTGTTAAAATGTTTCTATCTTTATAAAGTGTGATCCTGGTATTTCTCCCTGTACCTTCATCATTAGTTGTTTTACAAGTTTCCATAATTTCCTAGTATCCATTTCTAGGTTCAGCGACTCTGTTTTTTCTTTCCAGCTGCTCCGTCTGGCTTGTAACTTGGCTCTTTGAAATTTAGTTTTGTTTGCTGATATTTGTTGTGATGTTCTTGGCTAGGTCTGTTCTCAGCCTGCTGTCCTAGATGTTTCCATCTCATTTTGCGGCTTTTCCAGTTCATCATTCCAGTAGGGTTTGTAGTTTTTACGTGCCCCCTGGGTATGGTTTTATTAGCAGCATGTAGTATACATCTATTAAATTCACTCACTGCTCTATTGATGTCTTTGTCCAAGTTCATGTCCTTAGCTAGAACACTGGTTAAATGCTGGTACATTTCCCAGTCTGCCCTTTTATAGTTCCACCTAGTGAGCGTGCTGCTGTCCTTGGTAAATTCATTGTGGATTTCCAGAAATACTGGTCTGTGGTCACTACCCCCAAGCTGCTTTCCAACGACACTTGTGATGTTCCATTCCAAGACTGGTGGGTGGAATGCCAGGTCTGTGTAGAGGTGGTGTGCCATGCTCTCGAGTAGAAGGTTGGCGAGTCTGCTGGCTGGTTAATAAGGATGAGATTATTTTCATCCTGCCAGCTCTCAAGTTCCTCACCTCTCTTGTCGATATGATCGTAGCCCCATCTCTGAGAGTGCTGTTGAAGTCACCACACACCATAAGTCTCTCTTTGTCTGAATTGTGTCTATTGCCAATGGTTTATCATTTGGGCAGTAGTAGTTCAGGAGATGGAATTCTGCACTGTCTGTTTTTAGGTGGAGTATCTGGTATTCTGCCCCTTCCATATATACTTCCAGCTGACATGCGCTGATATTGTTTTTAATAAGTGTCAGAATTCCACCCTTTCGCCTGTCCTTTCTGTCAGACCGGTAGCACTGGTAGCCTCTGATTTTGAAGGCTATGTCGCTGCTGAGATGTGTTTCTTGGATACAGCATATATTAACTTGTTCTTCACTGAGGACATTTTCAAGTTCCAATTTTTTGCTGTATCCATCTCTTTTGCTGTTGACACCCTCAGCATTCCAGTGCAATATTTTTATTGGTCGTTTGTTTGTTTGGCCAGTAGCTCTATTCTCTTGCCTCCTGGCTCCTCGGGGGCAATTGACAAGGACTTCCAGTAACTGAGGTTGGGCCCTTTCGAGGTATAGGGCCCGGCACTGTCCCTGCCTGAACGTACGCCACAGGGCAGGCACCATAACTATTTCTAAATACAGACATGTTTCCATTGTGTTTTGTGCGTGGCATCCTGATTATCTGTGCGCCTTTTGGCTGGAGGCATCCGTCTTCAGCACTCTGCTTACGTGGCAGGACTATGGTCCTGCTGAGTGGGACTGCCCGACCGATCTTAGTTTCCAGCCCCTGATGGCTGAACTAAGCCCCATCACCACTGCACGGTACTGGCCTCGATGGGGACGTGATTCCTGAAGATTGAAACAAAAATTGATGGACAGAAATACTAACTCTTAAAAGTGTTCTTTCATTCATACTTTGGACTCGGGCAATTAATCTGGAAAATAGCCACTGAACTACATAATTTTATTTCTATAATTATTCAAGAAACCCTAGAAAAATATTTTCCAAATGTTTAATATTGAATGTTTCGAAATCTGAGATTGTTGTGTTGTAGATATCAGACAACATACTCAGATATTTATGTATTTTCAGTATATTTTATTACAAGATTCTGTTATTGCGTCCACAGAGAAGAGCTGATTCGTGACAGTCGGCTGTATAAAAGATATTCCAGCAGAGTTAATTAGGACACCATTCTTTAAGTTTTGATTATAGTTAGCTTTCGGTTGGTCACAATTTATATACTTTGATTAGCCGTGGCTATTTGTGGAATGCGATTTCAAGTGTGTAAATTAAATAGTGACCAACTGAAAGCCAAACAACAATCAAAAACGTAACGAATGGGGCCCTAATTAATTCTGTTGGAAGATCTGTAAATGAAAATGAGACCGTGCAAAACAGCGAATGACAAAGGATAATAGCGCCTTTTAAATTTTTGTAAAGTGTTCGTTCTCAAACTCTCGCTATATTTCTCTTGTAGCAGCAAAATGATCATTCTAGTTGCCCAGAGCAGCGATAACACTGGAAGAAACTAGACAGCCTGAGTCTAACAGGGTACATAAAGACTG